>QRFJ01000139.1:0-282212 GCA_006176705.1 Cocos nucifera | reverse complement strand
AATACAAAAATAAAATTTTTATTAATTAAAATTTTAAAATTTAAATACATAAAATTTAAAAAGAAAAGATAATAAAATAAAATAGCCTGATCTCTGATCTTGGATCGGCATTGGCAGAAAGATGGTGTAGAAGCTCGGCTCTTCTTCTCGGCACCCGTTGCTTCGAAGCAGCCTTTAACCCATAGCCTGGCTTCGTCCTGTACCAAAGCTTCACCTTGATCGGAGATGTTGATTTCTGGAGGCCTAGGATCCTTTTTATAGAGCTAGGAGGGCTGGATATTTTTTCTAAAGGCAATATGGGACTAATAGCCTTTGTAATCGTCAAAATACAAAGAAATTTGGATAAAATTTGAATCAAAATAGCTCTGATATGACTCTGATAAATCTGATAAAATCCAGCCGTTCAATAGAAATCCAACGGTCCAAAAATCATCAAAATCGGATGCAGATCAACTCAGATCGGGTCGGATTAAATTCTGACCGTCCGATCGCACTTCATCGAGGAAATCTGGCCGCAAATCGCGCTTCGGGGGTCCTGATCACCGCCGTGAGCATTCTGGACCGTCGGATCGAAGCTGGAATCAGGCGCTGCCGTCCGATGGTGATCCGAGTGAAATTGGCAATCGAAAAAAATGCTGACCGTCCGATCTTAACCGCAATCAACCGCACCCGTCCGATCGCGCAATCACTGTTCCCATGGACCGCGTAGACCGGCCGCACCGCACACCGCAACCAATCAACGCTTCTGTCGCCGAGTGAAATGACCAGATTGCCCTATGAGCCGCGATAAATTTATGTAGACCCTTTAAGGGTCTAAGTCCACCACGTGGCAGGCTCTGATTCGCCGGATTTTGCTGAGCTGGCGATCCACGCCTGGATCGTAGACCGGCTGATGGCTTCAATGGCTGAGTCAGCTTTGATGGCTTGGCTTGGCTTGGTGGCTCGGCTTGGCTTGGTGGCTCGGCTTGCGGAGCTGGCTGAGCCGTTTTCTTTTTTTATTTAATTTTTATTTATTTTATATTTTTAAAAATTCATATCTTTTTTATTTTAGCTCCATTTTTTTTAAAATTTATTTCGTTGTGATCAAAAAAATGAGCTCTTTCTATTGATAATAAAATTTTATTTTTTAATTTTTATTATTTTTTTATTATTTTTTAATTAATTTTTTAATTAATAAAAATATGAATTTTTCAAAAATTATATATAAATTGATTAATAATTTTTAAAAATTAATATAAATTAATTAATAAATTAATACTTTTATTGGTGAACTTATGATGCTTATCAGATATCATCTCGGGATCATCACCATGAACCCCATTTCTTACGAGAAATATTTTCTCTACTTTCTTTGAAACAGTACCTAAGTACCTCTCAGGAGGATGAAAAACTCTCTGATCTACGAGGTGGAGGAGGTAGTGACTGGATTGGCTTAACCTAATTTGGTTCTATTTGGTCCTTAGCTCGTTGCTTTTATGAGACTTTCTCATCAAGCTTGATCTGCTTTTCAATGCTGCTATCTTGAATAAACTAATTTTCAAGAAAGATGGCATGTCGACTCACAATCACATTATGATCTTCTGGAATATAAAAATAATATCCTAATGACTCTTTAGGATATCCTATGAATCGAGCTCTAAAGGACCTAAAGTCTAACTTATCTGCTTGTTGTCTTTTGACATGAGCCAAACAATCCCAAATTCTGAGATGACTCAGACTTGGTTTCTTACCATGCCATATTCTCATACGGTGTGGTAGGAACGATTTTAGAAGGAATCCTATTCAGTAAGTATATTATAGTTAACAAACAGTATATCCCCAAAAAAAATTAGGAAGGTCTGTGAAGCTCATCATGGATCGGACCATATCTAATAGGATCCGATTCCTCCATTCTGAAACCCCATTGAGTTGAGGTATTCCTAGGTGGAGTCCATTGAGAGACTATGCCATTTTTCTTGAGATAGTCTAGGAATTTTTGACTAAGGTATTCACCTCCTCGATCTGATCGAAGAACCTTAATGGATTTTTCAATTTGCTTTTCTACTTCATGTCTGAATTTTTTAAACTTTTCAAAAGCTTCAGACTTGTGTCTCATAAGATACACATACCCATACCTAGATAAATCATCGATAAATATTATGAAGTAGACAAAGTTGCCTCTAGCCGGCACATCAAATGGGCCGCACACATCAGTATGTACTAGGGCAAAGAAGATCCATGGCCCTTTCCCATGTCCTACAAAAGGAAGTTTAGTCATATTTTGCCATGAAGATAAGATTCACAAATTGGATATGACTCGAAAGTCAATGGACTCAATAGTCCTGATTTTTTTTAATTTGTTAATCCTATCTTCTGCTATATGATCTAATCTCAGGTGCCATAGATACCTATCATTTGGACTATTCCCTAGGTTTGTTTTGATTTTATGGCATTCATATTTTGCTCAATATTAAAAATAGATACATCAATATATAACTGATAAAGACCGTTAATAAGGAAACCACTTGTAATTTTATTTCTTTCATAAAGAATGTTACAATGGTCCTTAAGAAAACTAATTACATAAGCCTTCTTATGCTAAGCATGAAACAGAAATCAAATTCCTGCTTGCTGCAGGCACAAAATAACAAGTCCTTTTAATACTAAGTCTAAACCAGATGGTAAGTCGAAGAGGGTATGTTTCCCACGGCCACAGCAGCAACTCTTGCTCCATTTTCGATGCGTAGGATCATGTCTCACCATCCCTCAGCCTCCTGCTATCCTCAAGACCCTGCATGGAAGTGCACAAGATGAGCACTAGAACCAGAGTCAAGCACCCAACTGGATGCAAAAGAAATCATAAGGTTAGACTCAATAACGAGCATACCTCCAGAAGGACCTGCCTCCTTTTTATTCTTCAGGATGGTTAAGGTAAGTAGGGCAGTTCCGCTTTCAGTGGCCATCAGTGTTGCAATGAAAATACTTTTCTTTGTCAGCGGCCTTCTTCTTCAGCTCTGCCTTTTTCTTCTTTTTTCTCCTTCCACCTTTTGCTTTTTCACAGACTTCTTTTTCTTTTCAAAAGACTTTTCTTTGGAAAGAAGTCCTGTTCCATAGCAAGCACTGAGCCTTTAGAACCTTTCATAGAAAGCTCAAGCAGTAACCAGCATGTTCATAAGCTCGGCCAAAGAATTTTGAAGTTTATGCATATGGTAGTTCATGATGAACTGTCCATATGCATCAATCAAGGATTGCAGAATTATATCATTCTACAGATCCAAGTCCAATTTCACACCGAGCTTCTCAAGCTCTTTCAAATCCTTGATCATCATCAGATAATGATCTTGGACTGACTGTCCATCACGCATTTTAGCCTTGAACAGTCGTTTAGTGACTTGATACTTGGCTGCGTGACTCTGTTCACCAAACATCTCTTATAGGTGAGCTAACATTTGGCAAAGCAGTCTTGATATCTTCATGTTGGCACTGAAGCTCATTACACATCGAGCCCAACATGTAGTATTTGGCCTTGTTATCTTCGTCTGTCCATTTGTCAAGAGACGCTCTCTGTTCAGCGGATGGATGAGCTGGTAAGGTGGGAGGGTCCTGGTCCAATACATAAGTTAACTTCTCAAAATCCAAAATGATTTTGAAGTTTTGGAGCCAATCCTTATAATTTGAATCCGGTCAGTCTATGGGTGTCCTAGGATACGTGCTAGTGGATTGGATGCAGACATTTTTCTGTAGAGAGTCAAAGTTTTCTAGTTAGATATTGTAATTAAGACTTGATCAATTTATTTAAAAATTTTATTTTTAAACAAATTAGCTCTCCACTATTTTTCTCAGATCCCTATACACTCTCTCTTGTAGAGATGCAAAAATCTTCACGATTAATGATTTTTTTTAGTGGGTGGTGCAGTCCCACTAACTGACTCATCACCTCACCTAACAATTATTGGTGATGGGTTAGCCAATGAGTGAACAACTCTTGTTCAATGATTCTCTAATCATGGTGCACTCCAAACTTGATCTTTAATTCATGAATCTCATCGTGCCCGAAATATTGATCCACTTCCTTAGTTAAGTTCAGACCCACCATTTGCACAGATTGGATTTTCTAATTTGAGTCTCTCACCATATCCAAAATATTGAGCCCAATTTATCCTCCAGCCTATAGCAATCCAATGCCTAATAGACATGGTTGCATCTCTTTTCGGTGCAACTGAAGCCTCTGTAACCAAGTCGAGAACAATCAACCTCGAAAAGGGCCCGCACATCTACAATGGTGGAAGACCTTAGACTTAATCTTTTCTTAAAGAGATTTGATTTAGGTCTCATTAAACTAGACTTGACATAGTCATAACAATTATGACTAACCTAGTGGCATGGGTTAGCTCAGATTATTGACCACCTCAGATCAGAACTGAGTCAACAAATATGGCCAGGTAAGTGAGATCGGTGGAAGGGATATGCCATTAACTCGATAAGAATGCATTCGAGTCGAGTAGCTCTCAATTAAAAATCAGTCGATCGTATCTGCCAAACTTATCTTAGACACCAAATTATTGAGTCAGAACCAATCGGGTTAGCCTACAATCCAGACTCTAACCACTGAGCCAAATTAGGTCTTAGCTTGATCGATCACTCATGTGACTCGATCTTGACCTAGACTTAATCCTATTAGGCTGGTCAATTTAAGCACTCTTGATCCCATCTAACCAACTCTTGATTCGGTTTGATCAACCGCTTAGATCTAATTGAGCTACCCAAGCCCGAACCCAATTTTATGAACTATGTCTTAGATCTGAAAATTCTTAATTTTAGATCTAATATATTTCATAATCTTAATTCTTAATTAAGTTTAGGATTCATAAATAAAATATGTAAATAAAATCCTAGGGTTTCAGGATCTAGAATTTTGCAGAAAGTAAGTTTTTAATTTCTGATTAAGGACGAACGCGCAGCACCCCTACACATCATAAGAACACCCCATCGAATGGAAGGAGAGGGTCTTTAAATTTTACTTTGTTCTTATGATCGGACGGCCAAGGAGAACGCCTTAATCAGAAATACAACTAATCTACAAAAACTAATTAGATCTAAGCATATATCTCATATAAGAAAATTGATCTAATTAAAACATGTTTTGTATACATCATATCATGCATAT
Organism: Cocos nucifera; assembly: GCA_006176705.1. NCBI lineage: Eukaryota > Viridiplantae > Streptophyta > Magnoliopsida > Arecales > Arecaceae > Cocos > Cocos nucifera. The sequence continues at coordinate 277,066 of QRFJ01000139.1, read as the reverse complement.
TTTTTAAATCTAAATTATCTCATAATCATCTAAAAAATTAAATTTAAATTTGATCTCATCAAATAAAATTTAATCTAGACCTATTTATGTAGAACTATTCTACAACTAGTCTAAACATGCAACTATCATATCTCATATGAACAAATTAAATTTAATTTATTTTTTATTTTTAAATTTGATTATAATATTTATAAGATTAAAAAATAATAAATAAATAAATCTAAAAATTATATTTAATTAAATAAAAATTATGATTATACTAGACTATACATAGAATAATTCTATTTCTAGTCTAGTCATGTATCTCATACATTTTAGATCTAGATTAATTAATTTTAATTTTTTAATTTTTTTTGATTTTAGATCTAATCATATCTCATTTGATATCTAAAATTATTAATTTATTAAATTAAATCATATCTAAATAAATTTTATAAGAACCTGGCTCTGATACCAGTTGAAGAAAAATTCTGATTTCCCAGGATCAGATTCATTCAGTTCTGATTGGATCGAGAGGCATATTTCAAAAATTTTCTCTTAAATTCTAATTAAATTTGATATTTTTTAGATCTAATTTTATGATCTAAAAAATAAAAAAAATTAAATTAAATTAAATCTAAATTAGTTTTACCTTGATATGGATAATCCAATTATCCATTGATGATCTTGCTGATTACCTGAGGTTCTGGATCTAGCCACGCAAGTGTCTGACCTCTATCGGTATCCACTCAGATTGGATCTGAAGTTCTTCTCCTTCTTTATCTCATCTCTAAAAATTAGATCTAGATCTAATTTGGAGGGTCTTCGAAACTCCTTTCGAAGATTAGCAGTCGTCTCTGCAGCGGTACTGCCTTCTTCCTTTTTCGTCAGTCTTTTCTTGCCTGAATCGCACTAATCTGAAGCCCAACTATCCTTGGGCGTGCAGAGGAGAAAGATGGACTGAAGGTGGCATGGAGAAGGGAGAGGGACAACCTTGGGGCATGGCTAGAAGAGAAGTCTCTAAAATGTGGGCGCAGATAGGTCTTTATATAGATCCTGCTGTGCCATGCAGTGCCATATCACCTCGGCCAATCACGTTGCTTCATTTAATCAGATCTAAATCTGATTAATGGGATGACATCACCTAATCCAATTAGATGAGAGATCTATAGATTCATCCTAAGGTGGCGCTTAAGACTGATCAAAATCTATAGATGAGGGTCACCTAGTTTCAATCTAAGAAGCAACCTGGAGTCCCATCCGTATGGGACTCCAGGCGTCCCTATCCATGGGTGCATTCCATCCTAGGCATGCACCCCTTCCTTTCTAATTTTCAAAGAGGGGACAAGCCCCTATCTGCTCTTCAATAAGTGTATGACATATGGGCAGATGTCCAAGGATCAAAGGTCAATATTTGACCAAAGTCAAAGGACAAGAATTAGCAGGTAACGAAAAATGGCAGGTGTTGTCTTAAATTTATCTCATAAATTAAGACAATCCTTTTCTGACCTGGACAAGCTCCAGTCAGACCAGGTAAAAGTACCTGAGTGAGCACAAACTTATTTGGCTCAGTCGAGACAACTTTTAATGATAGAAAAAGGAGAATGTTAGGCTCAATCGTGTGCTAGCACGATTTTCTTGAACCTAATTGAATCTAATTCAAATCAATTGAACTGAGTTAGTCCAATTGATGATATCCAGATCTAAACCCTTATTTGTGTGACCCAGTTAGGTTCAGTTCTATATGGTAATGGGATATGTAGTGATCTTCATCATCAACATCATCGAAACTCCTTTCGATGGATCAGAACTCTTCTGATTCAGACAACTAGAATGATCGATCGTCTAAATCATTTTAATTGCTCTCAAAATCCACTAGTAATACCTAGCAGTATATGGTGGTGATCCATCAGAATTAAAAATAAACCTCTCGGTGCAGCTACTTATGTGATTAAGTTCTTCTATCTTGATCCTCGATCGGATTAGGGTTAAGGTAAACTCGTTAAACCCTAATTTCTATCATATGATTTAATCATTTGATTCAAGTCCGATGTGAAAACCTTAATAGAAACTCTTTCTATTATTTCACTCTCTGCCATGGCCATGGGCTTATGGACTTGATTCTCGTGATCATCATAGGGCTACTCCTCATCCACCGAGGTAGATAGATTCCATCTTAGTGCAATCCAATTCCTACAATGAACATACTATAGCCAACATACACCTCAGGATTTCTGAATGGCTAGGAGACTCGAGTCATGGTGTAGTCAAACTATAACACCCTCAAGGTGAACTATCGATGCACCTCAGGTCAAAGAATCAGACACACCACTGCAGCTTCGAGTCAGTCATCGATGAGAAGGTAGACTTTCTTATGACTACTCGAGGTGGTCACGCTCAGTGCCCTCATTTTTTAATGAGTATCTGTACTCTCGCTCTGATGTCTCTACACCTTAGACTCAAGACTCATCTACTATAAAGAAGTGATTGTACACTAACCTTTCGGATCAATCACCATCCTCATGATGATCCTATGGTTAGGAGCATTTTATGAGTAAATAATGAAAATTTTTGTCTTAAATTTTCAACTCTTAAAAATAAGAATTATCATTATCATTAACTCAAGGGATGTATCACAGACACTAAATACACATATATGATAGAAAATAATTTATTTTATTATTTATAGTCAAAATTATAATTTTGCCCCTAGAAATGTATTACAAGTGTCAGCCCACACTTATCTAACAGACATAATACAAAATTTTATATAAAAGATATACAATGTTAAATATCTTTTACCAATTAAGAATCAATTAACATTTTCTTCTTCAATATCCATCCTAACCAAGCTTATAGCATTTAGATCATCAGTCGAGGTAAGATTACAAGGCACACATTATGTTTAAGTCTTATCATCCTCTACTTCTAATATTTTTTCAATATCATATAAGTCTCTGGGTTTTATTCTCACAACAATAGTCCAATCCTTATTTTTTAATTCTTCTATAAAAAGTACTTGATGAGCTTGAGATAAAAAATTAAATGGATCATCCTTTAATAACATATTACTATGTATTAATCTTAAAAAATTTACAAATATAAACCAATTCATATCTTGCTTCAAGCCTCTTGATGAGTTTATATCCATCCAATTAGATCGAAATAATATGACTTTAAATCTTCCATAATAATCCAACTCAAAAATATAGGTAAGTATATCATAATAAATCTTTCCATCTACTTTTACCATGACTCTACTGTTTTGAGTTTTTCTAAATTTTCCACATTCTTTTGTATGAAATTTAAATCTATTAATAATGAAATCATTAAATCTGTTGATAATATTGTTTGGATCTCGAGTAATGGCTATTAATTTATCTGAATAGTTACTCTCTATTGCTAAAAAGAAATATAAATCTGTTAACATACATTATCAAATAATAAATAAACTTACGATTGAATTGTTAAAAAGAATCAAGATCTACCAAATGAACATGATGACATAATACAAAATTTTATATAAAATATATACAATATTAAATGTCTCTTACCAATTAAGAATCAATCAATATTTTCTTCTTTAATATCCATCCTAACTAAGTTTATAGTATTTAGATCATCAGTCGAGGCAAGACTGTAAGATATACATTATGTATAAGTCTCATCATCCTCTACTTCCAACTTTTTTTCCATATCATATAAGTCTCTAGATTTTATTCTCACAACAACAGTCTAATCCTTATCTTTCAAGTCTTTTACAAAAAATACTTGACGAGCTTGAAATGAAAAAATAAATGAATCATCCTTTAATAACACACCAGCATGTATTAATCTTGAAAAATTTATAAATGTAAACCAATTCATATCTTGCTTCAAGCCTCTTGATGAGTTTATATCCATCCAATTATATCGAAATAATATAACTTTAAATCTTTGATAATAATCCAACTCAGAAATATCCGTAAGTATACCATAATAAATCTTTCCATCTACTTTTATCATGACTCCATTATTTTGAGTTTTTCTAAAATTTTTATGTTCTTTTGTATGAAATTTAAATCCATTAATAATGAAACAATTAAATCCGTTGACAATATTATTAAGGCCTCGAGCCATGGCAATTAATTCATTTGAATAGTTACTCTCCATCATAATTAGTACCTAAAAATCATGATATAATTATTAATATATTATTTAATGTTAATAAATATATTTTAAAATCTTTTTTTTTCTTGACATACATGACTAACCTATTTAAAAAGCCATTTAGGGAATAACTCGATCATCTATCATTGCTCAATTCTTGGATTGCATTGAATACTATAGGTTGTTCGTCTCTGAGCAACCAAAAATTTGCTATAAAAAAATTAACTCACTGATTAAGAATATTATATATTATGATAATGAATGAAATCAAGATATATGACTATACTAACCTATAATACTAAGCTATTATGTCACTATGAAGTAACACATAACGATGAGCTTGTGCCAAAGAATTTTTATCAAGAACCACACTTTCAACCTTCTTTAAAGCTTTTCCAATAGTTGAGAACTTATAAATTTTTGAGTTTTCGATAATATCATAATTTCTTTGAAGTCGATTAAAAATGGTTACTACACTTTCAAGATATCTTAAACAAAACATCAAATACTCTTTAACACTATATCCTTCCTCAACTAAGCCTTCAGAATAGACTCTATTTCGTACATAATCTTTTAAATACATAAGATACCTTCAAAAATTAAAAATTTATTAAACATCAATATGAGTACAATATTACTTATACTAAAAATTTTTAAATTACATCTATAAAGTTTTGCTACTTCACCTCTCAATAGGATACATCCATTTATAATGTACCAGTCTACTAAGTTTTGCTTCCGTAGTTAAGTGGATAAATAGATAAACCATGATAGTAAAAAATTCAGGAGAAAAGTTCTTCTCCATATGACAAAGTGTAAGTACAATACTAGACTCTAATTGATCAAGAGCTCTTGGATCAAGAAGTTTGGTACATAATGATTTAAAAATGATGAAAACTGAGCAACAATAGTAATCACTTGTTTTGGTATTGATAATCTTAAAGCTAGTGAAAAAATATCTTACATCAAAATATGATCGTCATGATTTTTGAAATTTGACAGTTTCTGCTCTTTGAGATTTACACATCTTGAAATATTTGATGCATAGCCATCAAAAATCTTGATATTTTTTAGAAATATCAAAAAAAGATCTTTCTCTCGAATCGACATTGTGTAACATGCAGAAGGTATATAAACTTTACCATTAGTAAGCTTTTTGGGATGAAGCTCCCATCTTATACACATCTCTTTCAAATCTAAATATGCCTTTAAGTTATCTTTACTCTTTCTATCAAGATTTAACAATATGCTAATCAAATTATCACAAATATTTTTCTCTATATGCATCACATCAAGATTATATTTCAGAAGATTGTACTCCTAAGAAGATAAATTAAAAAAATACTCTAATTCTTCCATAACTACTTAACAACTCTATGTGTGGATACCTCTATTGTATCATCATCATTCTAACTTTCATCTATATGATCATCATTGTTGATGAAGTCAGCATCTTCAAACACCCTTAAATCAAGATTACAAATAAGGACATCCTCTGTCAACCCTTTTTTTGTTGAGCTTTCAATATCCTTTCTTTCTCTTTTCTTAGAATACTTGAAAATCTTACTATACCTATGATTCATGCCATGTATCTGTATAAGAACCTCAATTCCAGATGGTGGTATAAGAGCAAATCATAATTCTATAGTACCATCAAGTACATCTTGTTAAAATCGAAATGGATGGTCAATTTCCAACCATTGACAATAGCCCATATAACAAAAAACTTTTTCTATATTTTAACTTGTGTGAATGGATAGAATTCTTACAAGAAGGACATGCAATACATCCCTTCATACTCCATCCAAATAAATTGGCATATATAAAAAAATCATTGATAGTACAAATAAGAGCTATCCTCAATTTAAATGTCCGACCACTACAAGCATTAAATGTATCAATACCCTTTCATAACCATTTCAATTCTTCTATTAAAGATTGCAAAAAGACATCAATATCATTGTCCAAACCCTTATCTCTAGGAATAACTATAGATAGGATAAGTGAAAATTATTTTATACATATCCATGGTAACAAATTATATGAAATTAGAATGATTGGCCAAGTACTTTAAGTAAAACTCAATATCCAAAATGGATTGAAGCCATTAGGACCTAAACCTAATCTAATGCTTCGAACATCTGAGGCAAAATTAGGATGCTTATCATCAAATGCTTTTCATGTTAAACTATCAGCTAGATATCTTAGCATTTCATTTTCTGTATGACCTTCTCTATGCCATCTCATCAACAAAGTTGTCTTCGATGATGCATATATCTTTTTCAATCTAGGTATCAAAGAAAAGTAACATAACACTTTAGTCATTTTTTTAACTCTGAATAGCATCCACTTCATTCAATACAATATTCATATCTTTTTTATGTGATGCCTATCGTGAAGATATCCATAGACATTGCATGATTCTTAGTTAGTATTTTTCTTCCGATATAATATATAGTCATTTGAACAACTATAAATCTTCTCATATCTAAGATTTAATTTTTTTTACTAATTTTTTGGCTTCATAAGAAAAAATTGATAGAGCAGTGCCTTCAGAAAATGCATTATTTAATAATTAAAGTATCATAATAAAACTTTTACTAGACTATCCATTCAAATATTTTAAATAAAATAGATGCAAAAGAAATAAAATTTTTGAAAAGTTCTTATAATCTGGATATAATTATTGATCATAATCTTTCAGCAAATTATGATATCGATGTTCTATCTCATCATTAGATAAATACTAAGGCATGTCAACATGCATAGGATCAATAGATGTAGACCCATCGAGCATTACACATGTTTTTTGTCCTTCACTGAAATCTCCTAAATTTTGAGGATCAAATCCCAAAGCATCTCTGAGCAAATCCCTCATATCATCTTCTCTTGTAGCATTTCTTTGAAGATTACTGGTTCCAATATCAGATCTACATTCTATATGTGAGGTTGATTACATGGAGATGGCAACATAGATTCTTCATGAAATACCCATTCAATATATCCTCTAACAAAACTATTCCATACCAAATAGTTTTCAATAGTTTATGGATCAGGAGAAGTATTATTTACATATTTTTGGCATGGGCAAAAAAATCTTTTCATTCATTGATCCATTCTAACAACAAATTTAATGAAAGTTTGAACTCCTTCAATATAATCTATACTAGATCTTGGCATGGTTATCCAACTTTTGTCCATTATATAAGAACAAAAACTAAATAAGAATTTACCTAAAAAATATGATTGTTTGCAAGCATGAACAATTCTGGTGCTCATGGATTATGTATTACAAAAAATCGCTCATTCAGGCTATTTAAACAAAACTTCGATGCTCATGTCAAACTTGTGTGATTTCTCAGTTAGTCTTGTAATTTCAGACTATTGAGATATCTGAATAGATTTTATGAGAACTTGAAGAAAATAATATTTACAACTCAAATGGAAAAGTTAGTTACAAAGAGTCTGACTGGTTTGAGTTTAATTTGTGCATCTCTTGCATATTTTCTAACTTTCTGGCATGAGTACTTTTGCACAACTATGACCCAGGCTAAAAGACTATTACACAACTATGACTCAGGGAGTAGAAAAGCTTGGGGATCACTACTAAAAAAATGCTACTTAACAATGGACAAAATTCATTGCTAATCTATTGCTAAACTATTTAGCAACGGATTAGCAACGAATTTATGTGTGTTGTTAAATTTTTCATAGCTAATTAGCAATGAAACTCATATATATTTCTATTTCATTGCTAAATTTTTTTAGCAATGGAATAGCAATAGAATAATTCTGTTGCTAATTTTTGAATAACGGATTTGCAAACCAAATAATTTTCATGGCTTTTTTATTCCAAATCAGTTGCTAATTCATTGTTAAACTTTTAAATATTTATTACTAGTCCGTTGCTATTCCGTTGTAAAGTTGTTGCTATAATTTTAGTGTTCCATTATAAATCCATTTCTATTTAGTTGTTAAAATTTTTAGTATTTTGTTGCAACTCCATTTCTATTATGTTGCTAAATTTTTTTGAATTTCATTGCAAATCCATTTCTACTATATTTCTAAAATTTTAATATTTCATTTCAATTTTGTTTCTAAACTGTTGCATAAATTTTAAATGTTCATTGCTAATGTATTGTAAATCTATTGCTAATTCATGAATTTTAAAATTTCTTTCCATTGCTAATTTATTGCTAAAGTATTATTTTTTTACATCCAACAACAATGAGGATCATTTTAAGCCATCCAACAATAATACCAATTCTTCATTCGACACTCAGAATTCAATAAAGTACCTAGATTAAAAAGTATGGATAGTATATCAAAGCACCCATAAAGTACACATAGTATCAAAATAAAGTACATATACCCCACAAGATTCTCATACATAAAAAGAAAAGATGGTAAGAAATGAGGCCTATGAAGTTTCTAGGTATATATCACCGCCATCAGTGTTTTGTCCATCTCTATTCTCCTCCGATGCATGATGCTCCGAAGTAGAAGCCTAACATCATATATTAAAAAATAAAAAATATAAAAAAAGCATAAATAAAGAAAAAATAAAAGTAACTTTTTTTTTACCTCTTATGGAGCTGAAAATGGTGCAATAGGAGTACGCTGTGTATCCATTGGTGGGCATATCCAATCCAAAGAAGTAGTTCACCAAGTATCTAACCAATTTTAGATGCCTTGCCTGCACTATCACTGCTTCCCTCCATTCTTCAATATAAACAGTTAATCTTTTTTTATCTCTTTTATTTATAAACCATAATTTAACATTGTATATCTGAATCTGGTCACACAATGATCATCAAATTAAAACCACTAAGAATTATATAAAAATGACATGAAATGTATATAGAAACAAATCTAGAGTTCCTTCAAAGTAGTAGGTAAATAAAAGAGCTTCTAGACTCTTAGCGGACGTTCTAATAAGAACATTAAAAAAAAAAAGAAAGAAAGGAACCAAACCTCTATATGTTCCTGTAATATTCCAATAAGAACTTATATCACTATCATCTCTTCTCAGGAAAAACCTATGTATGAAGAAATAGTCAATAAATAAAAATCAATCAGAAATAAATATAATTGCTCATAAGCTTCTCATCATGGCTCAGAAATATGAAATGAATAAAGGCATAAATGTTAACTCAACAATGACACCAATGCCCTTCTTAAATTAAACAAGTAATAGGAATTTGCTAATAGGAATACATCATGGTATGGTGAAGGACAAGAAGGCAACTCAAAGAAAGCACCAGTCCTAAAGACAAAAGCTAAATATCAAGAAAATATCATAAATGACAATCCAACAGCAGGTTTCCATCATCGTAGATTCTTAAATCAAGGCTGCTCTGCAGAAGTCAAGCTTGTAAAGTTTCTTAAGTTGGAGATATTTCAAGAAAGATAATTTATTATCTTAGCAAGTTATAACAGTAGTTCCTCTCTCTCTCTCTCTGAAATTCTCTCTTAATTCTTGAATATGCTTTTTAAATTTCTTATATTGGACAAAAGCGATTTGTACACCATAGGACAAATGTGGACTTGTCTAGAAATTTTTTTTTTAAAGTCATGCAACGATTTTTCAGAACAGAGAGACATAAGTTTATGTGGCCACTAAACAAACATCAAAATTTTTAATAACATTCACTATGTAGCTCTAATAATTACTTTAGGTGTTATGTTTTTTCAACCTATCAATTACAGTAACATTAGTTGTTCATTGAGATGAGATGATAATCCTAATATCAGAAGGCTAATTGGATAGGAAACCTTGGATCATAATATAACTTCATATCTCCCCAATGAAAAATTATAGAAAAACTCTGAGAATCCTCATCAGTTCCCTATGAAAGTAGCATACAAAAAGAAATGGACAAGCATCAGAATTATATCTAGATCAATCATGTGTCTATCAACGTCATTGATGATGGACAATTCAAGATCAGTTCCTCCACTAAATTGTATCAACAGCTTAAGGTATTAATTACATTTCTGACCAAATTTTATACAGTTACAAGCATTATATATACGCGCGCGCGTGTGTTTGTTTGTTTCCTGGATGGGCGTATATATAGAATTTCAAATGTACAACCTGGACATGAGATAGCTAAAATAGCTCCACAGCAACTACATATGATCATAACAAGTTAAAGAATTAAACCTAATTAATTTGAGACATGTGCCATAATAATCGTAGCCAACTAAAAGATATGATTAGAGATATCAAAACAAGAATCTACTTTTTGCACTAATCTAATAATTTCTTTCTTTTTTCTTAAATTTCATATTTTCTCTTGTTACCAAATTCATGTTAACATGAATGAAATACTTGTGTATTGCAACCTAAAAGCCTACAAGAGACCATCTCAAAAACACTTCAACTCCTTGTCTAGAGAACATAGTCAGGGGTTGGGAATTTTAAAAAGATGAAATTGTCTAACATGAACAATTTCATGGATTAAGAGAAAAGATAAAAAAGAGAAAAAGAAAAGAAAATGGAGGGGGGGGGAGAGATAAATAGATTTTAGTAGCTCATGATAAATGTGTCACTAATTTATCAAACCAATTGATTCTAATAGTGTCCTAGACTCCTAGCATCACTCAACTCATTAACGGTTGTTCAAATAAACTCAGATAGCTACACGTGTCTCTGAAGCTAGTTCTAGGATATCCCAGCTATAAAATTTAGAAACTGTACAAGTCAACTGTACTCTTATAACAATGCATTGAGCTGCAAGTGCCCCCAAAATCAGTTTTAGGATATTTTCATTTACAAAAGTTTTAGCATCTTAAAATGCAGGGGGGCAAAACCAGCCTTACCCCTGAAATTCATCAAAAATAAGAAAATTTAAAAGCAAAGTAAAGAAACAGCAAGAAAGAAATTATGCATCTACAATCGCTCATGATCAAGGTTATATGTATTTGCCAAACCGATCAATTCATTAACAACATCCTAGCATCACACAATTAACTCACTAGAGCTTCTTCAAGTAAAGTCAACTGGAGTCTGATGGCAATTCTAAATAGCTACAAATGTGCTCAGACCTAAAACTAGGGCTTTCGCCAAAAGAAAAAATGAAAAAAGGAATTCACTTTTTATCCGTCAAAACAAAATATAGTAAAAAATCAGCAAAAACATAGAAGAAACAGCAAAGAAAGAGAAAGATTTTGCATTAGAAAAAAAAATGGAGCAAGAAATAAATCTGATCGTCCCAAGATCCAGAAGTCGCAAAAGCCCTCCCCCTAAGAGGCCTCAGAGCCGTCGAAGCCCCAAGAAACCCAAGAAGCAGCACCAAGATCGCACTCTTTTCAAACCCCTCCCCGGCCCTCCACCCATCCATTTCTGCCAAACACGGCCTACCCTCAGAACTCAGCTCCAAACATTAAGATCGAAGATAAGGGCAATTTTGTCAAGATTACGTCCGGCTTAGATGATAAGACCACCAAGAAAAGATTGCTTCAATTCGAGTCAACTACCAACCCGCCCAAAAGAAAGAATCGAAGAGAAAGAAAGAAAGAAGGAAGGAGATGAAAAGGAGAGCACAACAAACTGAGACCAAACCCGACTCCCCACCAAAACAACTATGCGCATAGGGAAAGCAACAGGAAAAGCACAGATGGGACTTACCAACAGTGGATGCTCTTGCACTGGGAGCACTTCTTGGTCGCCAAACTCCTAGCAGGAAGCACAAACGTCGCCTCCACCACCACTATCACCGTCGATCGACATCTGGGCATCGTGCCTCATACCCCAGGGTGGTGGTCTCGAAGCTAGCATCGATGATGAAGTACCTGGAAGCAGCCTTCCTCACCTAGGAGGAGCACCCTCGGAGAGGATGACGAGCGCGGCAAGCACGAACTAGAGTAGGGCCAAGAGGTCTAAGGCGGGAAGGCCGACGGTGATGAGCATCTAACCCTAGGGCTCCCGTCGATTAGGGCTCTCATCGATCAGCCCATCGATCATCCAATCTATGAAACCCTAGACAAAAAATGCCGCGATCGAATCCAACTCCAAGAATGCAACCCTCTCGCATTCCCCGCTCTTGATGTCTCTCAGATTCGGAGAATAAATGGGATGGGAGGAACAAATACGGGAATACGAGAGGAGTCGGGGGAATTAATAAAGAGGGGAAGGGGGAGGAATTGGAGAATTATTCAGTCTCCTGGGCTTCTTGAACTCGAAGGTGGTGGAGAGTGGGGTTATGGGTTTGGGTTTTATTAGGGACATTCTTTTCCTTTTTTTTTCTTTGTTTTTTTTTCCATTCCTTCGTTCACTTTCTTTTGCGGGGAAAGCAACCGAAGGCCATAGCGGAAACTTATAACGGACTTGCTCATCGGGATAATTTTTGTGACCTTTTTCTTATAGACAACCATGCCATGCTGGTGTACTTAAAGTAAATTTATAGTTGACATAGAATTAGGGTCCAAATCTTAATTCTAGATGAGTTACTAACTAACCACATTATACTTTATTAAAGTTAAAAATTTATTAAAAAATATAGTAAATAACCTTCCCCAAGGTAGGGGGCCTTATCACTCGTTAACCACTATAGCATTCAACATTCTCTATTATTTATTTAGTTGGCATGTTCACTTTTAGTCTGCATTGGTGCTCCTATCTGTATGTTCTTTGGTGAGAAAAATAGAAATTGAAGGAAGAGGGGATCCATTGACATTCTGAGTTGCTTGCATCTAAACATTAATTAATTATTGACCAACTCAAATAAAATAGTGGATGATGTTATATCACTTAAGATTTAGTTAATAATTTATGACCTGATGGTTGGAGGGGTCAAGGTTGGACACTTGTCATTTATCCAAAAGACCATATCTTGGTAGTTGATTGTTAGAATTAACTATGTAAGGAGAGTTATTCATGAAGCTAACCCTTCAACCGCCAAGGATAGAGTTGTTACGACAATAAATTTTTTAAATTTTTTTAAATTAGCAACAGACTAAAATTTTATTGCAAATCAGTTGCAAATCTACTTTCTAGTGAGTTCTTTTATTTCTAGATTAGCAACAAAAACATTGCCGTTTCAATTCCATTATAATTTTTTTTATTTCTAGATTAGCAACAAAAAAAATTCGATTGTAAATCCATTGCAAATTTATTATAAATTTATTTTTTTAATATTAGCAATAAAATTAAATATTTCATTGCAAATTCGTTGCCAATTAATAATGGATTAGAAATAGATTCTGTCTGTTGCTAAAATTTTTGTTGTAAAATTGCATATTTTTTATAATATTTAGTTGCTAATCCATTATAATTTCATGGTTAATAATATATGGAAACCTCTTGCAAAATTTAGCAACAGTTTTCAGATCCGTTGTTATTCCATTGCAAACTTTTTATTTCTAATCCATTATAAATCTATTGTAAATTTATTTTTTTGAGATTAGTAATGAAATTGAGCATTCTATTATATATCTGTTGGGGATAAACCCCGCTCCCGCCGAAGTCCAGTTTGATGCTTAACCTGACGTAACTGATAATCATGGAAGAACTTTGATCGAAAATTCTCCTCCAACGGCCAAACCTTAGTCGAACTCCTTCAGCCGATCAAACTCCTTAGTGGTCGAGCCCTAGTCGAACTCCTCCATCGACCGAACCCCTCTCGAACTCCCCCAGTAGTCAAATTCCTATCAAACTTCTTTTGGACTTCTACGGAAGCCGAACTCCTTCTGGATCCCTCCATCAGTCAGACTCCTATGGAAGCCAAACTCCTTCCAAATCCCTCCTTCAGTCAGACTCCTACGGAAGCCAAACTTCCTTCGGTTCATTCTTTTAGTCGGACTCCTATGGGAGCCAAACTTCTTTCGAATCTCTCCTTCAGTCGGACTCCTATGGGAGCCGAACTCCTACGGAAGCCGAACTCCTTTTGGATCCCTCCTTCAATCGGACTCCTACGGAAGCCGAACTCCCTTCGATTCTTTCCTTCAGTCAGACGCCTACAGGAGCCAAAACTCCTTTTGATTTTCTCCTTTAGTCGAACTCCTACGGGAGCCGAACTTCCTTCGATTCTCTCCTTCAGTCGAACTCCTACGAAAGTCAAACTTCTTTCGGTTCTCTTCTTCAGTCAGATGCCTACAAGAGTCGAACTCCTTTCGATTCCCTCCTTCAGTCAAACTCCTATGGAAGCCAAACTCCTTTAGGATCTTTTCTTCAGTCGAACCCCTACGAGAGCCGAACTCCCTCTGGTTCTCTCCTTCAATCGAACTCCTGTGGGAGCTAAACTCCTTCGAAATCTCTTCTTCAATCAGACTCCTACAAGAGCCGAACTTCTTCTGGATTCCTCCTTCAGTCGAACTTCTACAGAAGCCAAACTTCTTTCAAACTTCTCCTTCAGTCGGACTCCTACGGAAGCAAAACTCCTTCCGAATCCCTCTTTCAGTCGGACTTCTATAAGAGCCGAACTCCTCTTGGATCTCTCCTTCAGTCGGACTCCTATGGGAGCCAAACTTCTTTCGGATCTCTCCTTCAGTCGGACGCCTATAGGAGCCAAACTTCTTCCGATTTTCTCCTTCAGTCGGACTCCTATGGGAGCCAAACTCCCTCCGGTTCTCTCCTTCAGTCAAACTCCTACGGGAGCCAAACTTCTTTCGGATCTCTCCTTCAGTCGGACTTCTATAGGAGCCGAACTTCTCCTTTAATTGAACTCCTATGGAAGTCGAACTCCTTCCGGATCCCTTCTTTAGTTGGACTTCTATAGGAGCCAAACTTCTTTCGAATTTTTTCTTCAATCAAACTTCTACGAAAATCGAACTTCTTTCGGATCTCTCCTTCAGTTGGACTCCTACGGAAGTCGAACTTCTTTCAGATCTCTCCTTCAATCGGACTCCTACGAAAGCCAAACTTTTTTCGGATCCCTCCTTCAATCGAACTTCTACAGGAGTCAAACTCCTTCCAAACTCCTTCAGCTAGCATTCCTTCCGAATAATCTTCTCTAGCTGTATTTTCTTTGAGAGTCCAAACTTCTCTGAAATTGATATACGTCAAAGCTCTTCACCCCATCATGTGGCTCCGAGTGGCTCAGTATCGGATGGCTGCGACCATCGCTATCAGTCCACTGCAAGCGACAGCGATCTACTGTTGGGCGACGATGGCTATTACCATCAATCTGCTGTAGGTTGCGCTACAAGCGGCACCCTCCTCTATGACAGACTCCATCAGGCCTCAAGCGGTCCGCTACTAGGCAGCTGCAGCTGTCACTATCAATCTGCTATAAGCTCCATCTATAAAAAGGGATTCTCTAGATATGTTTTCTCTAAGCTCTCTTCTTCTTCTCGAAACTCTACTAAATTTTTATCTGAGCACTCCATTTCTGTTGTCCAAAAGAGCTGACTTGATCATCGGAGGATCCTACCAGAGCCACCACCACCGACTCCGGATGGAACCTTATTTCATAGGTCACTAGCAGCGACCTCATCTTTCTCGACTCCAGTTCAATCCAGCGTCAATCAGATTCTGTAATAATAGAATTGGTGTTAGAGAAAGGGCCTCTATTTTCGGGGTTCCCTTATTCTTAAAGGAGTGCTCACAAGCGACCTCTCTTCTTCCTCTCTAAAGTTCTTCTCTGAGAAAAAATACTTTTCAGGAAAGCTTCGACCCGACGATCGACGGTCTCTACGGTCAAATTTCATCCAGACCTATCCGCTTTTGCTTCAACCCTGGCAACTCAAGCTCCACTTATAGCCATGGTGGATGTAGAGCAGTTCAACCTGCTGGTCCAGCAGATTCATAATCTCATGGTGGTGATGCAGATCATATATCGATGGATCTCGATACCAGTTCGATCGGAACAGACTTCTCCGAATCTCCATTATCCGATCTGGGAACGATCGATCTAGGCTACCCAACCTCTGATCTTTGGAAAGAAAAAGCAGAGGATGGAGGGCCCTTGCTCGGACCACGACTCAATCCAGGGGGAAGCTTCGTGCCCATTCCATTAGAAAACCCTAGAGATCCACGATCGTGAAGATCTCTTGGATCAAAGACTCCTAGAAATGAGCTGACAAATCGAAGAGCTACGTCATACTTTCTCCTCACATGGTAATAATATTTGCATTAACCCTTCTTTTTCTCAGAGGATCATGTAGGAATCAATTCCGCCAAACTTCAAGCTTCCACAGTTCGAGAGTTACGATGGGACCACTGATCTGGTTGACCATCTGGAGGCCTTTCGAATAATGATGTTGCTCCATGATGTGCGAGATGCTATTTTATGTCAAACTTTTTCGTCCACCCTTAAGGAAGCCATCGAAAATTGGTACTTGGCACTTAAGCTGGGTACCATCTTTTTCTTTGATCAGATGAGCCATCAGTTCGTGGCTCACTTCATCAGCAGTCGACGTCCATGTTGAGGTTCAAATTTTTTGATGAACATTAAGTAAAAGAAAGAAAAATTCATCCAAACTTATGTCACCTGATTTAATGCCATTGCATTGGAGGTTTGAAACCTAGACCAATCAATCGCAATGGCCGCACTCAAGGACGGCCTCCAGAAGATTGATTTGCTGTTCTTTCTAAAAAAGAAGTATCCCAAAAACTTTATCGATCTGCTAGCTCGGACTAAAGGTTACACCTGAGCTGAAGAGGCCTTCAAGGTCAAGGATGATGAAGCCTTTGGTGAGCGACGAATCAGCGAGCTAGGCAGGCTCGCTGAGGGAGGAAAGTCGAGTGAAGCTCGACTGCGCTTTCGAACTCTCTCTAAGTGCAAGTAAGCCTAAACTTCTCTCCAAGCTCGAAGGCAGGGAAGCTCCGACAGAAGAGCCCGACGGGGCTCTCTCCTTCGAAGATTTCATAACTATGCCCCTCTCAATACTTCAAAAGCCTAAGTACTGATAAAAATCAGGGAGCAACTGTCGAGACTGGAAAGAATGTGTATTCATCTTGACAAACACAATCCTAACAAGTTCTACCTTTATCATCGTAACCACGGTCACAATACTGAAGAGTGTATCTAACTTCAGGATGAAATCGAGGAGCTCATCAGGCATGGCAAACTCGATCGATTCCTACGACGTCGGTCTGAAGGATGAAAAGATCAGTCAAGGACACCGCCGCAGCCTGAACCACCAAGAGGAAAGGAACAACAAGGAGATCAGCCACCTCTCGGCATCATCAACACGATCTTGAGGAAACTTTGATGAAAAAAGGTCGACGGATCTGAGGAATCAGTGAAGAGATGGAAGATTGGAGAACCCATAACCTTTACTAAGGAAGATGTCCAAGGAGTTTGGTTCCCGCACAATGATGCAGTTGTAATCTCTTTAAACATTGCCGACTATGATGTACACCGTATTTTGGTAGATAATGGAAGCTCGATCGATGTTTTATTTTATGATGCTTTCTCAAAAATATCCTTGCTCAATAACCACTTGAGACCTATGAACTCCTCGTTAGTAGGCTTCACCAACGATGCCATGCCAGTTAAGGGCATAATAATCTTGGCTATGACTGTAGGACAACGCCCAAAGTTGGCTAAGATGCAGGTCGATTTTTTAGTCATAAAAACTCCATCTGTCTATAATGCTATTCTCGATCGATCTGGTCTAAATGCACTTCGGACAGTGGTATCAACTTATTATTTGAAGATGAAGTTTCTGACAAGTCACGAAATCGGAGAGGTTAGGAAAGATCAAGCTCTAGCAAGGCACTGCTACTCAATCATCCTACGTAAAGAACAACAGTCTGACCCCTATCCTATTGACGGGTTGGATGTCCGCGACGACCTCACCGAGGAGCGGGGCAAGCCTATGGAGGATCTTATATCTGTGCCCTTGAACGATGGGAATGCGAAGCATGCTGTACAAATCGACTCCAACTTGGGAAATGAGGTTCGCGAGCAACTCGTCACCTTCCTCAGAAAAAATGCGGACGTCTTTGCCTGGGTCCTAGTGGATATGTCAGAAATTGATGCTAAAGTCATGAAACATCGACTGGCCATTGATCCAAAGTATCGATCGATAAAAGAGAAGGTGCGCAACCACGCCCCGAAGAGACAGAAAGCAATTACGGAAGAAGTAGACAAGCTCCTCAAAGCTAGGTTCATCCAGAAAGTTAACTATCCGACCTAGGTCTCAAATATGGTCCTCATCAAAAAGGCAAACAACAAGTGGAGGATGTGCATAGACTTCAAAAAGCTAAATAAGACCTATCCAAAAAATAGCTACCTACTATCCAAGATTGATCAATTGGTAGACGCAACCTCGGACCATGAGCTCCTCACCTTCATGGATGCCTTCTCTAATTATAACCAGATATGGATGACATCGGAGGACGAGGAGAAAACTACTTTCGTAACTGACTATGGTCTTTATTGTTACAGGATTATGCCCTTTGGACTCAAAAACATAGGAGCAACGTACCAGTGTCTGATCAATAAGATCTTCAAGGAGCAGATCGATCGCAACATGGAGGTGTACGTGGATGACATGCTCATCAAAAGTCGAACTTCTATAAACCACCTCACCGACCTCGAAGAGATCTTCAGTGCACTTAGAAAGCACAAGATGAAGCTGAATCTGATCAAGTATGCCTTTGGTGTGACCTCTAAAAAGTTTCTGGGGTTTATGGTGTCAAGACGTAGGATTGAAACAAATCTAGAGAAAATATGAGCCATTTAAGAGATGATCACTCCAAAGATAGTTAAAGAAGTTCAGAGCTTGACTGAAAAAATGGCATTCCTAAATCGCTTCATCTCGAGATCGGTCGAGCGATGCATGCCCTTCTTCTAAGTTCTCAAGCAACCAAAGAATTTCTGCTAGACAAAAAAATGCCAACGGGCATTTGACGAGCTCAAAAACTACCTCAGCTCGCTCTCACTGTTGGCAAAGTTCGAACCTAGAGAAGAATTATTCTTGTAACTAGCGGTCTCTTCGGTGGCCTTGGCAGCAGTCCTAATCAAGGAGGAAGCGAAGATGCAGCGGTCGATCTACTACATAAGCCAAGTCCTAAGGGATGCAGAGACCAGATACTCTAAGGTAGAAAAATCGGCTTACTCTCTTCTAATTGCTGTCAAGAGGCTCCGACCTTACTTTCAGCGGCACACCATAATGGTCCTCACAGATCAACCAATATAGGCAGTCCTTCAGTGAATGGATGCTTCTGAAAGAATTGCAAAATGGACAATCGAATTCATAGAATTCGATATCAATTATCGACCCCGATCATCGATCAAAGGCCAGATATTAGCAAATTTTATAGTGGAATATACCATTTCAGATGATGTCGAGCTTGAAAAGAATGAGATCGATGCTCTGCTGTCGCAACCGAGCCTCCTCGAAGAGATAGCCGACCTTTCTGAAGATTTTTGGACTATGTACGTGGATGGTTCGTCCAACTCCGTTGGAGCGGGTGTGGGGTTGGTCTCAGTCAGCCCTGAGGGAGTTGTTGTCGAGTACGCACTACACTTCGAATTTTCTGCGACTAATAATAGGGCCAAGTATGAAGTGCTGATCATCGGATTAAAAATTGTAAGAAAATTAAAAGAAGATCAGCTTCAAATTTACAATAATTTTTAATTAGTGGTCAGCCAAGTTAGTGATAACTACGAAGTGTGGGAGGAAAGTATGATGAAATATCTTAAAAAAGTAAAGGACTTAACTCCGGCCTTCAGCTATTTCGATATTCGACAGATTTTAAGGGCATAAAATATAAGAGCCGACCTCCTCTCTAAATTGGCCACTTCGGCTCCAGTCGAACTATCTAAAGAAGTATTGTTTAAGACTTTGAAATGCCCAAGCCTGGAGAAGTCATAGGTCATTTTGCAGACGAAGCTCGAGCTGAGCTGGATTGACTCGTTGGTTGCCCACCTCAAAGAGGAAGTTCTTCCTCATGATCCGAAAGAATCTCAAAAACTTAGGAACCAAGCCTTCCGGTACGTTTTGTATGAGGACAAGTTGTATAAGAGGTCGTACTTGCTACCGCTGCTGAGATATCTCCGACCTTCAGAGACCGACTTCGCATTATGAAAAGTACATGAGGAAATCTATAAAAATCATGTAGGAGCTAGGTCCCTATCGTAAAAGCTACTTCGACAAGGATACTATTGGCCGATCTTATACCATGATTCTATGGAATACATCAAAAAATATGACCGCTGTAAGAAGAATGTGAGTATACAAAGACGGCTGGCCTCCGAGCTTACTCTGCTAAGCGCACCCTAGCCATTTGCACAGTGGAGAATGGTTATACTTGATCCTTTTTTGATGACATTCGGGCAATGAAAGTTCCTCCTGATCATGATCGACTACGTCACCAAATAGCTCGAAGCCGAACCACTAGCCAAAATTACCGAGGTCAAGGTACCGAACTTTGTCTGAAAGTCAATAGTCTGTCGGTTCGGTCTATCCCAAACCCTCATAACCGATAATGAGTGATAGTTCACTGGGATGAGGTTCGTCGAGTTCTGCAAAGACCTAAACATCTTCCACCACTTCACATCAATAGCTCACCCACAGGCAAATGGGGAGGTTAAAGTGACCAATCGAACTCTGCTGCAAGACATCAAGACAAGGCTCGACAGAGCAAAGGAAGCTTGAGTGGACAAACTCTACCACATCCTCTGAGTATACCGAACTACTCAAAGGCTGCCGACTAGAGAAACACCATTCCTCTTGGCCTTTAGAATGGAGGCGGTCATCCCAATTGAACTTAAGCTCCCGTCAACATGGGTCATGGCCTTCAACGAGCAGCATAACCCACAGGACTTCAGAGTCAACCTCGATCTATTGAAAGAAAAAAGGAAGGAAGCTCAAGTTCGGATGGTGGCCTACAGACGAAAGATGGCCTGGTACTATAACTCCAGAGTCAAAAGTAAAACATTCAGAGTGGAGGACTTAGTGCTTTGATGAGTCACCGTCTCTTAGCCTCAGAGTCAAAAATAGCTTGCCTCAAATTGGGAAGGCCTATATGAAGTGGTGGAGGTCATCCAGTCTGAAACTTATCACCTGAAGGAGCTCAGAAGAATAATGCTTCTATGACCTTGGAACTTAGAAAATCTGAGGATGTACTATCAGTAATCTTCCTTCAATAAAACTTCTTCATTTTAGCATTATTATTTTTTGGTGTAAGAACTATGTGATGATAGAAAAAAATAATCAAAAGTGGTCATGTTAGGAACAGAAGCAGAACCTCATCCTTACATAAGCAAAGTCGAAGGCCTCGTTCATTTTAGATAAGATGGAGGAGAGATCCTGATAATGGCCCTTATGTGCCCCCACAGCCCATTAGGAACAGGAGGAGAATCTCGTCCTAATATGAGCAAAGTCGAAGACCTCATTCATTTTAGGCGAGATGGAGGAGAGGCCCTGATAATGGCCCTTAGATGCCCCCACAGCCCGTTAGGAACAGGAGGAGAACCTCGTCCTAATGCGAGCAAAGTCGAAGGCCTCATTCATTTTAGACGTGATGGGAGGAGAGGCCCTGACAATGGCCCTTATGTGCCTCCATAGTTCGTTAGGAACAGGAGGAGAACCTCATCCTAATGCGAACAAAGTCGAAGGTCTTATTCATTTTTAAATGAGATGAAGGGAAAGGCCCTGACAACGGTCCTTATGTACCCCCACAGCTTCTTAGGAATAGGACGAGAACATCGTCCTAACGTAAGCAAAGTCGAAGGCCTCGTTCATTTTAGATGAGGTGAGAGAAGAGGCCTCGACAATGGCCCTATTGTGCTCGAGTTTCAACTTCGACTTCAACTTTGGCTAGAGACAAAATCTCCCCCAAGCTTCAACTTCTATGTCAACAGGTGATAAGATCTTCTTCAACCTCGGCTGAAGATGAGATCTCTCCTAGACTTCAACTTCAACATTAACAAAAAATAAGATCTCCATCAACCTTGGCTGGAGATAAGATCTCCCCCAAGTTTCTACGTCAACAGGAAATAAGATCTCCTTCAACCTCGACTGGAGACAAGATCTCCCCCAAGCTTCAACGTCAACCTCGACTGGAGACAAGATCTTTTTCGAGCTTCAACTTCAACGTCAATCTCTGCTGAGGATAAGATCTCCCCCGAGCTTCGACCGCAATGTCAACAGGAGATGAGATCTCCCTCAAGCTTCGATCGCAATGTCAACAGGAGATGAGATCTCCTCCGAGCTTCAACCTCAATGGATGCAGAGCCCAAAAAAAGACTTCGACAGTCATTTTTTTATACTCCCTTCCTTCAAGTTTCAAACTTGGGAGTGGAGGGACTATTGTTGGAGATAAACCCCACTCCCATCGAAGTCCAGTCTGATGCTTAGCCTAATGCAATCGGTAATCATGGAAGAGCTTCCATTGAAAATTCTCCTCCAGCGGCCAAACCTTAGCTGAACTCCTTCAATCGGCCGAACTCCTCAACGGTCGAGCTTCAGCCGAACTCCTCCATCGATCGAATCCCTCTCGAACTCTTCCAATGATCAAATTTCTGCCAAACTCCTATGGGATCCGAACTCCTATGGGAGTCGAACTCCTTCCGAATCCCTCCTTCAGTCAGACTCCTATGGGAGCCAAACTCCTTTCAGATCCCTTCTTCAGTTGGACTCCCATGGGAGCTGAACTCCTTTCGGATCTCTCCTTCAGTCAGACTCCTATGGAAGCCGAACTTCTTTCGAACTCCTATGGGAGCCGAACTCTTTTTGGATCCCTCCTTCAGTCAAACTCCTATGGGAGTTGAACTTTCTCTGGTTCTCTTCTTCAGTCAGATGCCTATAGGAGTCGAACTTCTTTCGATTTCCTCCTTTAGTCAGACTCCTACGAAAATCAAACTCCTTCGGATTCTCTTCTTCAGTCGAACTCCTATGGGAGCCAAACTTCTTTCGGTTCTCTCCTTCAGTTGGATGCCTATAGGAGCCAAACTTCTTTCGGTTCCCTCCTTTAGTCGGACTCCTATGGGAGCCAAACTCCTTCCAGATCGCTCCTTCAGTCGGACTCCTATGGGAGCCGAACTTCTTCTGAATCTCTCCTTCAGTCGGACTCCTATGGGAGCCGAACTCCTTCTGGATTCCTCCTTCAGTCGGACTTCTACAGGAGTCGAACTTCTTCCAAACTTCTCCTTCAGTCAGACTCCTATGGAAGCCAAACTCCTTCCAGATCCATTCTTCAGTCGAACTTTTATAGGAGTCAAACTCCATTTGAACTTCTTCTTCAGTCGAACTTCTATGGGAGCCAAACTCCTCCCGGATCTTTTCTTCAGTCAGACTCCTATGGGAGTCGAACTTCTTTTGGATCTTTTCTTCAGTCGGACTCCTACGGAAGCCAAACTTCCTTCGATTCTCTCCTTCAGTCGGACTCCTATGGGAGCTGAACTCCTTTCGGATCCCTCCTTCAGTCGGACTTCTACAGGAGTCGAACTTCTTTCAAACTTCTTCTTCAGTCGGACTCCTATAAAAGCCGAACTCCTTCCAGATCTCTCCTTCAATCAGACTTCTACAGGAGCCAAACTTCTTTCAAACTTCTTCTTTAGTCGAACTTTTACAATAGCCAAACTCCTTTCGAATCTCTCCTTCAGTCGGACTTCTATAGGAGTCGAACTCCTTCTGGATCTCTCCTTCAATCAAACTCCTACAAGAGCCGAACTTCTTCCAGATCCCTCCTTCAATCAGACTTCTACAGGAGTCGAACTTCTTTCGGACTTCTCCTTCAGCTAGCGTTCCTCTTGGATAATCTTCTCTAGCTGTATTTTCTTTAGAACTTCGAACTTCTTTGAAATTGATATACGCCAAAGCTCTTCACCCCTCCATGCAGCTCAGTATCGGACAGCTACGGCCGTCACTATTAGTCCGCTGTAGGTGATAGTGATCTGCTACCAGACGGTGATGGTTGTCACCATCAATCTATTGCAGACGATGCTACAGGCGGCACCTTCCTCCGTGATAGACTCCGCCAGGCCTCGAGCGGCCTGCTACCAGGCGGCTGTAGCTGTCACTATCAATCCACTACAAGCTCCATTAAAAAAAAAAATCCTTCGTATACATTTTTTCTAAGCTCTCTTCTTCTTTCTGAAACACTGCTGAATTTTTGTCTGAGTACTCCATTTCTATTGGCCAGAAGAGCTGACTTGATCGTCGGAGGATCCTACCAGAGCCACCACCATCGACTCCGGATGGGACCTTATTTTGTAGGTCACCGACGGTGATCTCATCTTCCTTGACTCCAACTCGATCTGGCATCAATCAGATTCTACAATAACAATATCCATTACTAATTAACAACTGATTATAAATAGATTCTATCCATTGCAATATTTTCATTATTAAACAACATTTTTCTTATAGCGAATGTTGATAGACTTCCTAGCTAGTGCTGCTACACCTTCAGGATTTCAACCCACCAAAATGGGATTGCATCTACTAAAGGCTTGAATTTATGGTTTAGGATTAGAGTTTAGGGTTTAGGGCTTTATGAGTTGCCATATGATTTCTAAGAGTTGTGTGAAGAGAGTAAGAGACGTGCCATGCTACGACCCAAGGTTGCTTTAGAGGCCTCAAAATGAAAGCAAAGTGTTGGTGCAGAAATTGATCGTCGCCGGAGGTCGCTGGAGTCGAGGCCGTTGAGGTCGCCACCGAGGATCTGCAAAATAGAGACCCGTCTAGAGTCGGTGGGGGTGGCTCCGGTAGGACCCTCCGATGCTCAAGTCAGCTCTGGCCAACAGGAATGGAGTGCTCGGAAATGAGTTTCGGAGCTTAGAGAAGAAGAGGAAAGCTTAAAGATCAGAGAGATTAGCCTTAGCGTATCTGGAGGAGGGCCTCTTTTATAGTGGAGCTTGATGGTGATGGCTACTGCCGCATGCTGGCTGGCCGCTCAAGGTTCGACGGAGTCAATCTCTCGGAGAGGTGCCATACGCGGTAGGATTGATGGTGATAGCTGCAGCCACATGCTGGCGGGTCACTCGAGGTTCGGCAGAGCCAGTCTCTCGGGGAGGTGCCATACCCAATAGGGTTGGTGGTGACAGCTGCTGTCGCATGCTGGCGGGCCACTCGAGGTTTGACGGAGTCAGTCTCTTGGGTAGGTGCCGCATGGGGTTGGTTACGGAGAGAGTGGCATCGGTAGTGGTGGCCATACCATCCAATCTCGTTGTTCGTCCAGAGGAGTTCGGACTTGTAGGAGAGTTCGGTCGAAGGAAAAGCTTGGAAGCAGCTCGACCGTAGCGAAGTTCGAAGGAGCTCGGCCGACTGAAGGGATGGCTCGTGGGAGTTTGACTGTAGAGAAGTTTGGAGGAGCTCGATCGGCTGAAGAGATGGCTTGGAGGAGTTCGGCTGTAGAGAAGTTCGGAGGAGCTCGATCGACTGAAGAGACGGTCGCTTGGGGAGTTCGGCTGAGAGACGACCGCTGAGGAGTTCGGACGCTAGGGGATTCCGTTAAAGCTCGATCGCTCGGAGTCCAAAAAGCTCGACCGCTAAGCAGTTTGGCCATTTGAATGGGTTCGTAGAAGCTCGGACACTAGGAGTTCGAGGAGCTCAGACACTAGGAGTTTGAGGAGCTCGGCTGCTAAGCAGTTCGGTCGGCCGAATGGATTGGAAGAAGCTCGGACGTCGGGGGTTCGACTGAAGCTCGTCTGCTGAAGCTCTCTTGTGGCTACTAGTTGCATTAGACTGAGCGTCGAGCTAGACTTCGGCGGAAGCGAAATTTATCTCCAACACTAGCCCCCCCACTCTCAAGTTCGAAAATTAAAGGAAGGAAGTACAGAAAAGGTGACTGCCGAAATCTTCCTCTAAGCTGTGAGCTGGCCTAGGTCAAAGCTCGAAGGGATCTCGCCTCCAGCTGAAGTTGATATCGAGGTTGAAGCCCGAGGAAGATTCCATCTCCAGTCGAGGTTGAGGGGGCTTCGTTCGCTATGATCAAAGTTGGAGGTTGCGCTCCTCAGGGGCGACATTGTCTCCTACAGCTGAGGTCGATGTGGTCGCTTGGGAGAGATCTGATTTCAGGGTGAGGCTATCTCCAATCTTATCTCTAGCCGAGGTGGTAGTTGGAGCTCTTCAGCCAAGGTTGATACGGTTGCTTTCTCTAGCCGAGGTCAAAGTTGAAGCTCTCCAGCCGAGGTTGACACGGTTGCTTCTCCAGCCAAGGCTGAAGCTAAAACTCTCCAGCCGAGGTTGTTAGGGTCGCTCGAGAGAGATCTTATCTCTAGCCGAGGTTGATGCTCGCATTAGGACGAGATTCTCCTTCTATTCCTAATCGAGTTTGTCCACGGTCGTTCGGAAGAGATCTTATCTCTAGTCCAGGTTGTCAACGGTCACTCGAAAGAGATCTTATCTCTAGCCGAGGTTGACTCGGTCACTCAGGAGAGATCTTATCTCTGGCCGAAGTGGTTGCTCGGAAGAGATCTCATCTCTGGCCGAGGTTGCTTTTCGGAAGAGATCTTATCTCTGGCCGAACTGCTCGGGAGAGATCTTATCTCTAGCCGAGGTTGCTTTTCGGAAGAGATCTTATCTCTGGCCGAACTGCTCAGGAGAGATCTTATCTCTAGCCGAGGTGGTTGCTTGGGAGAGATCTCATCTCTGGCCGAGGTTGCTTTTCGGGAGAGATCTTATCTCTGACCGAACTGCTCGGGAGAGATCTTCATCTCTAGTCAAGGTTGCTTTTTCGAGAGAGATCTTATCTTTAATCGAGGTTACTTTTTGGGAGAGATCTTATCTCTAACCGAACTGCTCGGGAGAGATCTTATCTCTAGCCGAGGTTGATGCTCGCATTAGGACGAGGTTCTCCTCCTGTTCCTAACCGAGGTTGTCCACGGTCGCTCGGGAGAGATCTTATCTCGGGCCGAAGTGGTTGCTCGGAAGAGATCTCATCTCTGGCCGAGGTTGCTTTTCGGGAGAGATCTTATCTCTGGCCAAACTGCTCAAAAGAGATCTTATCTCTGGCCGAGGTGGTTGCTCAGGAGAGATCTTATCTCTGGCCGAACTGCTCGGGAGAGATCTTATCTCTAGCCAAGGTGGTTGCTCGGGAGAGATCTCATCTCCGACCGAGGTTGCTTTTCAGAAGAGATCTTATCTCTGGCCGAACTGCTCGGGAGAGATCTTATATCTAGTCGAGGTGGTTGCTCGAGAGAGATCTCATCTCTGGTCGAGGTTGCTTTTCGGAAGAGATCTTATCTCTGGCCGAACTATTCGGAAGAGATCTTATCTCTAGCCGAGGTTGCTTTTCAGGAGAGATCTTATCTCTGGCCGAACTACTCTTTGACCTGCTTGTGTTAGGATGAGGTCTTCCTTCCTAACACGACAACTGTTGACTGCTTCTTTCCCTCATGCTGGCTTCTTCACTTTGAAGCATGCTTCTCTTGGCTTCCATGCTAGGTCCTGGGGTAACATTGACGACGTCGTGAGGCGGCCGACCTTATCGTTTCTTGTTACGGCAACGCCCTTCGCCAATCTTCAGGCTCGCATCGAATGAATTTACCCAACCGCCCCTTTCTAATGAGCTCCTCGATTTCATCTCGGAGCTGGATGCACTCCTCAGTGTCGTGGCCGTGGTCGCGATGATAGAGGCAGTACTTGCTTCGATCACGCTTGTTTGAGAGAGACCGTAACCCTTCTGATCTTGGCAGTTGGTTCTTAACTTCGGTGAAGATCTGAGTTCGAGGAGCGTTGAGGGGGGCATAGTCGCGGAATCTTTTGGGAGGAGGGCTTCTTCGCGCTTCTCTGTAAGCTCGAGGAGTTCGGGCCTGCTTGCTATCGGAGGGAGTCCGTGAGTGTAGCCAAACTTCATTCGGCTCCCCATTGCCTGCCAGCCGCTCCCTTAAGGCTTCTTCGTCCTTCGACTTGAAGGCTTCTTCCGCACGGACATATCTCTCGACCCGAGCCAGTAGATTGGCGAGGTGCCTAAGGTACCTTTTCTCCAGGGAAAACAGCAAGTTATTTTTTTGAAGACCGCCCTTGAGGGCGGCCATGGCGACTGATTGATCCAGGTTTCGGACTTCCAGCGCGGCAGTGTTAAATCGGATGACATAGGCCCGAATGGGTTCCCCCGTCTTCTGCTTGATGGCCATCAAGGAATCCGAACCTCGGCGCGGCCGCCTACTACTCACAAAGTGGGCCGCGAACTGTTGACTCATCTGGTCAAATGATAAGATGGTACTCGGCTTGAGCACCGAGTACCAGTATCTGACAGCTCCTTTTAGGATAGAGGGGAAAGCCCGGTACAATATAGTGTCTGGTGCACCGTGGAGCAGCATCATCATCCGGAAGGCTTCCAAATGGTCGACCGAGTTGGTGGTCCCATCGTAGTTGTCGAACTGTGGGAGCTTAAAGTTTGGCGGGACCGATTCCTGCATGATTTTCTACGAAAAAGGAGGGTCAGTGCAAACATCATTGCCACGTGAGGGGAGAGTGTGACAAAGTTCTTCAATTCATCGGCTCATTTCTAAGAGCCTTTGATCCAGGAGATCTTCACGATTTCTGATCTCCAAGGCTTTCTGGTGGAATGGACGCGAGGCTTCACCCTTGGTCGATCCATGATCCGAACAAGGGCTCTCCCTCCTCTGCCTCTCCAATTCAGGGATCGAAGGTCGGGCTGTCCAAGTTGGTCGCTCTTGGACGGGATCACTCGGCTCCGGAGAGTCCCGCGCCGGTTGGGCTGGCACTGGGGCTTGCTGGTGCATGGCCTGCACCGCCTGCACTGCCTCCGTGAGATCATGAACCTACTTGACGAGCAGGTTGAACTGGTCCGCGTCTACCGCGGCTACAGAGTGAGCCTGGGTCGCCGGGGCTGGAGCAGGAGCAGCCGAATCCGGACGGGATCGGGCCATGGAGGCCGCCGACCGTCGAGTCGAGGCTCTCCTGGGGGCATCTTTTCTTTTTTTCTAAAAAGAGGAAGAAGAGAAATCTTTGGAGTGGAAAGAGGGAAAACGTCGTCGAGCACTCCTTTAAGAACGAGGGGACTTCGGCTTTCTCTTAACTTTAAGAGAGAAGGCCCTTCCTCTAGCGCCAATCTGTTGGTGCAGAAACTGATCGTCGCCGGAGGTCGCTGGAGTCGAGGCCACTGAGGTCGCCATTGGAAACCTGCAAAACAGAGTCCCGTCCGGAGCCGGTGGGGGTGGCTCCGGCAGGACCCTCCGACGCTCAAGTCAGCTCTGGCCAACAGGAATGGAGTGCTCGGGAATAAGTTCCGAAGCTTAGAGAAGAAGATGAGAGCTTAGAAATCAGAGAGATTAGCCTTAGTGTATCTAGAGGAGGGCCCCTTTTATAGCGGAGCTTGATGGTGATGGCTGCTGTCGCGTGCTGGCGGACCACTCGAGGTTCGGCGAAATCAGTCTCTCGGGGAGGTGTCGTACGCGGCAAGGTTGGTGGTGACAGCTACAGCCGCATGCTGGCGGGTCACTCAAGGTTCAGCGGAGCCAGTCTCTCGGGGAGGTGCTATACGCGGCAGGGTTGATGGTGACAGCTGCTGCCGCATGCTGGCGGGCCGCTCGAGATTCGATGGAGTCAGTCTCTTGGGTAGATGCCGCATGGGGCTGATTACGGAGAAAGTGGCGTCGGTAGTGGCGGCCATACCATCCAGTCTCGTTGTTCGTCCAGAGGAGTTCGGACTTGTAGGAGAGTTCGACCGAAGGGAAAGCTTGGGAGTAGCTCGACCGTAGCGGAGTTCGGAGGAGCTCGACCGACTGAAGGGACGGCTCGGGGGAGTTCGGCTGTAGAGAAGTTCGGAGGAGCTCGGCTGGCTGAAGAGATAGCTCGGGGGAGTTCGGCTGTAGAGAAGTTCGGAGGAGCTCGGTCGGCTGAAGAGACGGCCGCTTGGGGAGTTTGGCCGAGAGACGACCGCTGAGGAGTTCGGATGCTAGGAGATTTCGTTAAAGCTCGGCCGCTCGGAGTCTAAGGAGCTCAGCCGCTAAGCAATTTGGCCATCTGAACGGGTTCGTAGAAGCTCGAACGGTAGGAGTTCGAGGAGCTCGACCGCTAAGCAGTTCGGTCGGCCGAATGGGTTGGAAGAAGCTCGGACGCCGGGGGTTCGGCTGAAGCCCATCTGCTGAAGCTCTCCTGTGGCTACTGGTTGCATTAGGCTGAGCATCGAGCTAGACTTTGGTGGAAGCGGAATTTATCCCCAACACAAGGCAATGAGTGACTCTAACAACAATGCATATTTGGAACAAACCGTACACATCCAAGAGTTCAAACAAATCGAATGATAAGCATAAACATAGAAAAAAGAGATCAACTATCTGTAATACTTAAAGTCTAAAAATTTTCTTTGAGAAAAAAAAGTCTCGAATAATTTCTTCGAAAAAAATTTCAAGTGAAAAAATTGATGGCTATAGTCTAGGAAAATTTACTAGATAAAAATTATAGAAGCAAAACAAAACTTTATCAGATACTCGGGAACGAAATTCACATAATGTCAACAGCATCAAGATAGTGGAAAAAAGGGATATCCGGATGGAGGATTTTGTACACGCTAAAATCTTGGAAAGTAATGCTGTGAATTTAGAAAAAATCTTTTAGTAAAGAATTGAGAAGTGTGATAAGAAATCTTCAGTTATCGCAATCTTCAGAGCTAAGTGATTACTCCGTGAATTGTTCAAGTTATAGGACAATGGTATGGGCACCATTCCAAAGCAATCTTGCCCTGAACCAGTAGACAAATCATAGGATTTCTAACAATGCTACAGAAAACTTTACAATTGAATAAGTTCAGAATTCCATTTACCTATATATGTCGAAAGAAAGAGATAAAATGTCGATTTCAAAACACAATCATAATATTTACTTCCACATGCTATATCATAAATATAGTTGCCACCCCCAGTACAAAGAGAGGGCCACTTTATTTGGTTGTAGACATGTAGATGTATACAATTAGATTGACATTTAGTCATAATGTTTTGAATTCAGCCCACCAATGCAATCATATTCAGATTAATATTTCCATATCTGATACCAAAACAACAAAAATATTTTAAAACTACATAAAGTACAAACTTTCTAGAGCGAATAGTATCAGCTCAACTCTCATCAAAACATAAGCAATCCCTCTCAAAACCAAAAACTTGAAGGAGAGAATTTAACTCCATCTACGACTGGAAGTAGAAAGAGATAAACAATTTCTAATCTAACTTGCAAATAAATGCAATAGTGGCCACACGGGACCCTTTTGCCCCACCATATACCATATTAGGATAGGTCTGGAGATGATCAAGATTTATTCTTAATCCGCATGGTAGATAGCCCAGGCCTAGGAGCTTAACTTGCACCAAATAATCAAATAAAGGATCCCCACCTTGGCATTTCAATCCTCCCAGAAGCTCCATAAAAAGGGAGAATTAAGATGAATATCTCAAACCCTAAGCCCTAGACAGAGTTTTGAAGGAAGCTTGTGAGAGATTGAGGTTGGTGGCAACCCCAAATCTAGGGTTTTGTTTTCGTGGTAGTATAGAACCAAGATAGAACCATCTAGGTTCGAGGTTTAGAGCAGTGGGGGCAAAAGAGAATGAGGGCGATCTAACGATGCTAGGAATTCAATCGGGTAGGCGAAAAGTAGTGATGGGAGAAGAGGAGGATGAGATCGAGGGTGAGGAAGTATACCTTAGGAGAAGGCAAGGTCGATGGCGATGGTGAAGCAGATCGACGACAGGCAGCAATGAGGGACGACAACCAGGGCTTGAGATGGAGGCGCGAGAGTAGGAGGACCTTGCGACTGAGATAGAGATGAGGTGGAGAGTCCGTTTGTGGAAAGGACGGGAGAAGTCTATAGAGATTGTGGATGAGGTGTACTGGCTTGAGTAAGGATCTAAATGAAATGCGTTTCTACTCTCCCACCCCCAACCCACATCCCCACTACCTCGTCCCATCATCCGTCCCATCATCCAAAATGGGGTGATTTTATTCTCCATCACCTACCCCACTATAAAATTTATAAGCTTATCACTCGCGTCAGCCCGCACCTTCTATCCATCCCCATCCCACTTCATTTATATCTCGCTTGGAACCGGTGGGGGGTGGCTCCGGCAAGACCCTCCGATGCTCAAGTTAGTTCCTGTCAAGAGGAATGGAGTGCTCGATAGAGTATAGAGGAGAAGAAAAGGGTTTTCAGAACCTGGCTTCAGTGTATTCGGAGGGTCCTTTTATAGAGGAAGCTTGTTGTAACCGTCTTGATTAATGGGCGTCGTAACTGTCTTGATCAATACCGATCGTTATTGTCGATCATTATTGTCGATAAATGTCGATGATTATTGTCGATCGTTATTGCCAATAAATACCGATCGTTATTATCGTGCCACCGTAGCAAGATCGTCCACTGAAGAAGTCTGTAGGGAGCCCAGCTTCCTTAGAAGCTCGATCGTTGGAGAAAGCTTTGGGGGGAGTTCGGCTCCTGCAGGCGCCTGGCTGTAACGACGTAGGGACAGTTCAGCTTTTGCAGGAGTCTGACCGAAGCTCGATGATTGAGTAAGCAGAAGTAGTTCGGCGGTTAAGTATTTCGACCCGCTGTCGACTGCTGAGGAGTTCGGGCGCTGGGAGTATGAAGCTCGGCCGCATGAGAGTTCGGTCGGTTTGAAGGACTTCGGCTGAGGTCCGACCGCTGAGAAACTCGGTCGGATGTAGGAGTTTGACCGAGGGGGTGACCACTTGAGGAGTTCGGCCGAGGGGGCGACCGCTTGAGGAGTTCGGCCGAGGGGGCGACCACTTGAGGAGTTCGGCCGCATGGCAGTTCGGCTGAAGCCCGTCCGCGGAATCTCTTCTGCGGCCACTAGTCGCATCGGGCTGAGCATCGAACTAGACTTTGGCAGGAGCGGGGTTTATCCCCAACACTAGCCCCCCCACTCCCGAGTTTGAAACTTGAAGGAAGGGAGTGTAGTCAAGGCGACTGCCGAAGTTTTCTTCCAGGCCTCGTATCGATCCATGTTGAAGTTCGATGGATATTTCATCTCTGACTAAAGTTGATGCCGAAGTTGAGGCTCTTTAGCCGAGGTTGATTCGGTCACTTAGAAAAAATCCTATCTCTCGCCGAGGTCGAAGTCGGTGTTCTGACCTTATTTAACCGAAGTTGATAGGGTTGTTCGGAGGAGATCTTATCTCCTCTGGCCAAGGTTGACGAGGTCTTCCTCTTGTTCCTAATGGATTGTGGGGGCACATGCGGACCGTCGTTCGAGCTTCTCCCCCCATCTCGTCTAAGGTGAACGAGGCCTTCAACTTTGCTCGTGTTAGGATGAGGTCTTCCTTCTATTCCCAACGGGCTGTGGGGGCACATGCGGACCATCGTCCGAGCTTCTCCCCCATCTCGTCTAAGGTGAACGAGGCCTTCAACTTTGCTCGCATTAGGATGAGGTCTTCCTCCTGTTCCTAACGGGCTGTGGGGGCACATGCGGACCGTCGTCCGAGCCTCTCCCTCCATCTCGTCTAAGGTGAACGAGGCCTTCGACTTTGCTCGCGTTAGGACGAGGTCTTCCTCCTGTTCCTAATGGGCTGTGGGGGCACATCATGCGGACCGTCGTCCGAGCCTCTCCCCCCATCTCGTCTAAGGTGAACGAGGCCTTCGACTTTGCTCGCGTTAGGACGAGGTCTTCCTCCTGTTCCTAACGGGCTGTGGGGGCACATGCGGACCGTCGTCCGAGCCTCTCCCCCCGTCTCGTCTAAGGTGAATGAGGCCTTTCGACTTTGCTCGCGTTAGGACGAGGTTTTCCTCCTATTCCTAACGGGCTGTGGGGGCACATGCGGACTACCGTCCGAGCCTCTCCCCCCATCTCGTCTAAGGTGAACGAGGCCTTCGACTTTGCTCGCGTTAGGATGAGGTCTTCCTCCTGTTCCTAATGGGCTGTTTTTACTCATTTTTCTCTTGCTATCCCATAATCCTTGTGTCAAAAACTAAAAATGCAGAGCAAAGGAATTTTTGAAGGAAATTTATTGATGATACATTCTCAGATTTTCTGAATTCTATGATCGGAGAAGCATTATCCCTCCGAGTTCCTTTAGGCGATAAGTTTCGGATCGGATAACTTCCGTCACCTCGTATGGACCTTCCCAATTTGGGGCGAGCTTCCCTTGACTCTGAGGTTGAGTGACAGTGGCTCGTCTGAGCACTAAGTCCCCCACTCTGAACGTCTTGTTTTTAACCCTGGAGTTGTAGTACCGAGCCACCTTCTATTTATAAGCTGACATCCGGATACGAGCTTCCTCCCTCCTTTCTTCCAGGAGGTCAAGGTTGACTCTGAGGTCTTGGGGGTTATGCTGCTCATTGAAGCCCACGACTCGTGCAGAAGGGAGCTTAAGCTCGACTGGGATAACTGCCTCAGTACCGAAGGCCAAAGCGAAAGGTGTTTCTCCAGTTGGCACCCTCTGAGTAGTTCGGTATGCCCATAGGACATGGTAGAGTTCGTCCACCCAGGCCCCTTTTGCCTTATCAAGTCTCGCTTTGATTCCTTGTAGCAAGGTCCGGTTGGTTATCTCAGCTTTCTCATTAGCCTGCGGATGAGCCACAGAGGTGAAGCGTTGGGAGATGTTTAATCCTTCATAGAACTCGGCGAACCTAGCCCCGGCGAACTGACGCCCATTGTCGATTATAAGGGTTCGGGGCAGGCCGAACCGACAAACTAGTGACTTCCAAATAAAATCCTATACCTTGGCCTCGGTAATTTTAGCGAGTGGTTCAGCTTCGACCCACTTGGTGAAGTAGTCAATCGCGACCAAGAGGAACTTCCGCTGTCCCGATGCTGTTGGAAAAGGGCCGAGTATATCCATCCCCCATTGCGCAAACGGCCAAGGTGAATTGAGTGGAGTGAGTTCGGATGCCGGCCGCCTCTGCACACTAGCATTTTTCTGGCAGTGGTCGCACCTCTTTACGTATTCCACAGAATCGCGAAATAAGGTCGGCCAGTAATACCCTTGTCAAAGTAACTTTAGCAACAAAGACCTTGCTCCTAAGTGGCTTCCGCAAAGTCCTTCGTGCACATCCCATAGTACAAGATTAGCCTCTGAAGGTCGGAGACATCTTAACAATGGGAGGGAGTACGACCTTTTATACAGCTTGCCTTCGTATAAGACATAGCGGGAGGCCTGATTCTTGAGTTTCCGAGCTTCTTTTTGGTCGTGAGGAAGAACCCCCTCTTTAAGGTACGCGACCAATGGATCGATCCAGCTGGGCTCGAATTCCGTTTGTAGGATGTCTTGAGGTTCTTCTGTGGTCGAGTAC
The DNA here is from genome assembly GCA_006176705.1 of Cocos nucifera. Classification (NCBI taxonomy): domain Eukaryota; kingdom Viridiplantae; phylum Streptophyta; class Magnoliopsida; order Arecales; family Arecaceae; genus Cocos; species Cocos nucifera. The sequence continues at coordinate 241,827 of QRFJ01000139.1, read as the reverse complement.
TTCATAATTTTCAGAAACACTTCTTTGGGCAGTTCGGCTGGAGCCGAAGTGGCCAGTTTGGAAAGAAAATCGGCTCTCGCATTTTCTATCCTTGGGATATGCTGAATGACGAGACTGCCGAAGGTCGGGGTCAAACTCTTCACCTTCCCGAGGTATCTCACCATGCTCTCCTCTCTTGCTTCGAAGTTGCCGCCAACTTGGTCGACCATTAGTTGGGAATCACTGTAGACTAGGAGCCGATCTACTCTTAACTTCTTTGCTATTTTTAATCCGGCAATCAGTGCTTCATATTCGGCTTCGTTGTTGGTAGCAAAAAACTCGAAGCACAATGCATACTCGGCGACAACTCCCTCGGGGCTGACCAAGACCAACCCCGCACCAGCTCCAGTGGAGTTGGATGAACCGTCCACGTGCAGAATCTAGAAACCTTCAGAGAGGTCGGCGCTTTCTTCAAGGAAGTTTGATTGTGATGGTTCGGCTTTATCAAGGCTCAATCTTGCTTTTGTGTCTATCTCGCTTGATTCAAGTTCGGCTTCGTCTGGAATGGTGCACTCTACTATAAAATCCGCCAGTATCTGGGCCTTGATTGATGGCCTGGGCTGGTAGTTGATGTCAAACTTCGTGAGCTCAATTGCCCATTTTGTGATTCTTCCGGAAGTATTTGCTCGGTAGAGAACTGCTTTTATTGGTTGATCCGTGAGAACCGTTATGGTGTGCTCCTGAAAATAAGGTCGGAGCCTCCTGGTAGCAATTATGAGACAGTAAGCCACTTTTTCTATCCTTGAGTATCTGATCTCCGCGTTCCTCAGGACTCGGCTCACGTAGTAGATCGGTCGTTGTGTCTTTGCTTCTTCCCTAACAAGGACTGCTGCCAAGGCCACCAAGGAAGCAGCTAGATACAAGAACAATTCTTCCCCATGCTTCAATTTTGCCAGCAGCGGGGGCGTACCGAGGTAGTTTTTGAGCTCCTCGAACGCTTGTTAACACTCCACCGTCCAGTTGAAGTCTTTTGGTCACCTGAGAACCTCGAAGAAGGGAATGCAACGTTCAGCCGACCTTGAGATGAAATGATTTAGGGATGCCACCCTCCCGACCAGATGCTGAACTTTCTTGATCGTCTTTGGAGTGGTCATTTCCCTAATAGCTCGGATTTTTTGGGGGTTTGCCTCGATTCCCCACTTTAACACCATGAACCCAAGAAATTTTCCGGAGGTTACGCCAAAGGCGCATTTGGTTGGGTTCAGCTTCATCTTGTGCTTTCTAAGTGCACCGAAGGTCTCTTCAAGATCGGTCAGATGGTCTGTTGAAGTTTGGCTTTTGACAAGAATGTCATCTACGTACACCTCCATGTTGCGGCCGATCTGCTCCTTGAAAATTTTATTGACCAAATGCTGGTACGTTGCCCCCGCATTCTTGAGTCCGAAAGGCATGTCTTTGTAGCAATAAAGACCTCGGTTAGTAATGAAGGCGGTCTTTTCTTCGTCTTCAGGCGCCATGCGTATCTGGTTGTAACAAGAAAAGGCATCCATAAAGGTGAGGAGCTCATGGCCTGAGGTTGCATCCACCAACTGATCAATCCTGGGCAGGGGATAACTATCTTTTGGACAGGCTTTGTTCAGCTTTTTAAAGTCGACGCACATCCTCTACTTGTTGTTTGTCTTTTTGACAAGAACCACGTTCGAAACCCAGGTCGGGTAGTGAACTTTCCGGATTAGTCTAGCTTTGAGGAGTTTATCTACTTCTTCAGTGATTGCTTTCTGCCTCTCCGGGGCATGCTGGCGTAGCTTTTCTCTTACCGACCGGTGTTTCGGGTCGATGGCCAGCCGATGTTCCATGACCTCAGCATTGATTCCTAGCATATCCGCTGGGGTCCAAGCAAAGACGTCCGTATTTCTTCTGAGGAAAGCGACGAGCTGCTCCCGAACCTCGACCGCCAGGTTGGAACCGATCTGCACCATATGCTCCGAGCTTCCGTCATTCAAGAACACAGAGATGAGGTCTTCTGCCGGCTCAACCCGTTCTTCATTGAGGTCGTCGCGGACGTTCAGTCCATCAATAAGATAGGGGTCGGGCCGATCTCCCTTATGCAAGGTAATCGAGTAACAATACCTTGCTAGAGCCTGGTCTCCTCTGACTTCTCCAACCCCATGGCTCGTAGGGAACTTCATCTTCAAGTAATAAGTTGATACCACCGCCCGGAGTGCATTTAAATCAGGTCGGCCGAGGATCGCATTATAGGCGGATGGGATCTTTACAACTAGGAAGTCGACCCAAGCCTTGGCTTGCTTTGGGTGCTGCCCCGCTGCTATAGTCAAAGTTATGATACCTTCGACTGGTACAGTGTCGCCAGCAAATCCGATTAGCGGAGAATTCATCAGCCCCAATCGATCATCAGGTAGGGATATTTTTGAGAAGGCATCATAAAACAACACATCAGCGGAGCTTCCATTACCTACGAGAATGCGGCGTACATCGTAATCAGCAATATTCAATAAAACTACAACCACGTCGTTATGTGAAAATTGGATTCCCTGGCCGTCCTCCTCAGTGAAGGCTATAGGCTCCATAATCCTCCATTTCTTCATCGATCCTTCGAGCCTACTGGCTTCCTTTTGCCGAGGTCCTCCTAAAATAGTGTTGATGATGCCAACAGGCGGCCGATCCTCTTGTTGATTTTCTCCACTTGGCGGTATCATTCTCGGCCGATCTACCATCTCTTCAGGCCATCTTCGAAGAAATCGGCTTAGTCTGCCTCACCTGACGAGCTCTTCAATCTCGTCCTGGAGTTGAATGCACTCCTCAGTGTCATGACCGTGGTCGTGATGGTAAAGGCAGAACCTATTGGGATTATGCTTGTAAGGGTGGGAACGCATTCTCTCTGGTCTCGGAAGCCGTTCTCGGATCTTCATCAAAACTTGAGTCTTCGGGGTGTTAAGGGGGGTGTAGTTGTGGAATCATCATCGTCGGAGAAAACTTCGGCGCTGAGGAGACCCTCAGCGCATCCTTCCGTCAGGACTTCCTTGCTTCCGAGCTTGAGGAGGAGTCCGGGCTTGCTCGCGATCAGGGAGAGTCCGAGAGCGCGGCCGAGCTTTAGTTCACTTTCTTTCTTCGATGGATCTATCTAGCCTGTCGATTAGCCGCTTGCCGCTGACTTCACCATCCTTAACCTCGAAAACCTCCTCTGCCCGGGCATAACTTTCGGCCCGAGCCAATATGTCGGCAAAGTCCCTCGGAGGCTTCTTTTCCAGGGAGAATAATAGATCGTTCTTCTGAAGGCCGCTTTTGAGAGCGGCCATGGTGACTGACTGGTCCATCTCCCGGACCTCTAGCACAACAGTATTAAACCGAGAAATGAAAGCCCAGATGGATTCTCCCTCTTTCTGCCTGATAGCCATTAGGGAGTCCGAACTTCGGCGTGGACGCCGACTACTAACGAAGTGGGCCGTGAATTATCAACTCATTTGGTCAAATGACAGGATGGTATTCGGCTTAAGTGCCGAGTATCAGTTTCTGGCGGCTCCTTTAAGAGTAGAGGGAAAAGCCCGGCATAGGATGGCATCTGGTGCGCCATGGAGCAGCATCATCATTCGAAAGGCTTCCAGATGATCGATCGGATCAGTGGTCCCATCATAGCTCTCAAACTATGGGAGTTTGAAGTTCGGCGGGACTGGTTCTTGCATAATTTTCTATAAGAATGGAGGGTCGATTCGGATCTCATTATCGTATGAGGAAGGAGTGTGGCAGAGTTCTTCGATTCGTCGGCTCATTTCTAAGAGCCTTTGATCTAGAAGATCTTCATGGCCTCTTATCTCCAAAGTCTTCTTACTGGACGGATAAAATGCTTCTCCCTGGGATGAGCTGTAGTTCGAACAAGGGCTCTCCTTTCGTTGCTTTCCTTTTTCGGAGATTGGAGGTCGGATAGCCCATATCGATTGCCTTTGGATCGGACCACTTGGCTCTGGAGAATCTTGCACCGGTTGGTCTGGCACGGCGGCTGGCTGATGCATGGCCTGCACCGCTTGAATTGCCTCAGTAACGCCACGGACCTGCTGGACGAGCAGGTTGAACTGTTCAGCATCTACTGCAGCCTGGACCGTCGGGGCTGGAGCGGTAGTGGATGGATCCAGACGGGATCGGGCCGCGGATGCCGCCGATCGTCGGGTTATGGAATGAGCTTGAGTCATTGCGATCGGAGCAGGAGCGGATGGACTCGAACAAGATCGGGCCGCGGAGGCCGCCGATCTCCGGGTGGAAGCTCTCCTGGGGGGCATCTTTTTTCTTTGGAAGAAAATTTGACTTAAGAAGAAGAGAGATCTATCAAGTACTCCTTTAAGAACAAAGGAACACCGGCCATCTTTAAGAGAAGAATCTTTGCCGATAGGCCCTCCTTCTAGCGCCAATCTGTTGATGCAGAAACTTATCGTCGCCAGAGTTGAGGTCGAAGAGGCTACCACCGGAGACCTGCAAAACAAAGTCTCGCTTGAAATCGGTGGGGGGTGGCTCCGACAAGACCCTCCGACGCTCAAGTTAGTTTCTGTCAATAGGAATGGAGTGCTCGATAGAGTATAGAGGAGAAGAAAAGGGTTTTCAGAACCGAACTTTAGTGTATTCAGAGGGTCCTTTTATAGAGGAAGCTTGTTGTAACCGTCTTGATTAATGGGCATCATAACTGTCTTGATCAATACTGATCGTTATTGCCGATCGTTATTATCGAAAAATATCGATGGTTATTGCCGATCATTATTGTCGATAAATGCCGATCGTTATTGTCGTGTAACCGTAGCGAGATCGTCCACTGAAGAAGTCTGTAGGGAGCCCGGCTTCCTTAGAAGCTCGATCGTTGGAGAAAGCTTTGGGGGGAGTTCGGCTCCTGCAGGCGCCTGGCTGTAACGACGCAGGGACAGTTCAGCTTTTGCAGGAGTCTGATCGAAGCTCGGTGATTGAGCAATTAGAATTAGTTCGGCGGTTAAGTATTTCGATCCGCTGCCGACTGCTAAGGAGTTCGGGCGCTGGGAGTATGAAGCTCGGCCGCATGAGAGTTCGGTAAGTTTGAAGGACTTCGGCTGAGGTCCGGCCACTGAGAAGCTCGGCCGGATGTAGAAGTTCGGCCGAGGGGGCGACCACTTGAGGAGTTCGGTCGAGGGGGCGACCACTTGAGGAGTTCGACCGCATGGCAGTTCGGCTGAAGCCCGTCCGCGGAATCTCTTCTGCGGCCACTAGTCGCATCGGGCTGAGCATCGAACTAGATTTTGGCAGGAGCGGGGTTTATCCCCAACACCTCTCAAAACCAAAAAACTTCAAGGAGAGAATTTAACTCCATATACGACTGGAAGTAGAAAGAGATAAACAATTTCTAATCTAACTTGCAAATAAATGCAATAGTGGCCACACGGGACCCTTTTGCCCCACCATATACCATATTAGGATAGGTCTGGAGATGATCAAGATTTATTCTTAATCTGCATGGTAGATAGCCCAGGCCTAGGAGCTTAACTTGCACCAAATAATCAAATAAAGGATCCCCACCTTGGCATTTCAATCCTCCCAGAAGCTCCATAAAAAGGGAGAATTAAGACGAATATCTCAAACCCTAAGCCCTAGACAGAGTTTTGAAGGAAGCTTGTGAGAGATTGAGGTTGGTGGCAACCCCTAATCTAGGGTTTTATTTTCGTGGTAGTATAGAACGAAGATAGAACCATCTAGGTTTGAGGTTTAGAGTAGTGGGGGCAAAAGAGAATGAGGGCGATCTAAGGATGCTAGGAATTCAATTGGGTAGGCAAAAAGTAGTGATGGGAGAAGAGGAGGATGAGATCGAGGGTGAGGAAGTATACCTTAGGAGAAGGCAAGGTCGATGGCAATGGTGAAGAAGATCGACGACAGGCAGCAATGAGGGACGACAACCAGGGCTTGAGATGGAGGCACGAGAGTAGGAGGACCTTGCAACTGAGATGGAGATGAGGTGGAGAGTCCGTTTGTGGAAAGGATGGGAGAAGTCTATAGAGATTGTGGATGAGGTGTACTGGCTCGAGTAAGGATGTAAATGAAATGCGTTTCTACTCTCCCACCCCCAACCCACATCCCCACTACCTCGTCCCATCATCCGCCTCATCATCCAAAATGGGGTGATTTTATTCCCCATTACCTACCCCACTATAAAATTTATAAGCTCATCACTCGCGTCAGCCCGCACCTTCTACCCGTCCCCATCCCACTCCATTTATTAACGCATCAATTATTCAAATTTGAATATAAACATAAACATAAATATAAACATATCTACAGGGATATTTTAGCATTTTCTATATATGCAGGATGGGATAGGGTGGGTTTAGCATAAACCTGCACCCGTCCCATACCCACAGTGGATTATTAGATTTTTTTATCCATCCCACCCCATGACCCATTTAGCTCATTTATTTACCCACCCCGCATGCGGGTTAAGTGAGTTGGATTTGCACGTTAGTGGATCGATTGCCATCCTTAGGCTTGAGAGGGTAAGAGGGCTAGAATTTCGATTGAAGAAATGCAGGGAGGGGATGGGGTTAAGTGTTAATTTTAACAATGTATAATTGTTGTCCATCGATGCTTTTAAGCATCATAAATATTTCTTCATTTAAAATATTCTGACACTCTTAGGAAGCATTGGGAGACGAAGATTATTATTTAAATTTACCAACGTGGTTCAAGAGCATCGACAATATAAAGTTGTTAAATTCTAAAATTTCTATAGTGGAGGAAGGTACATTTTGCCTCAAGAATATGCCATCCTCATATCGTGTTTGTGAGGATCAAAATTCTTGAGTGTCGGGATGAAAATAGTATGGATATTATCCATCCATATCCATTTTTATATTCGAATCTATCCGGATATGGATAAAAATTTGGAGATCCAACTAAAATCTGTATCCATGTCCATATCCATCAAAGAAAAATGAATATGAATATGGATAGACAACTATCTGATCCGTATCCTAATATCCGAATCAATTTATAATTCTATATAATTTTATATAGTATTTATTAATTTTAAGAAAAATATATAATTATATAAATATATTATTAATTTAATTTATCATCTATTTAGTAATATCTTTAATTTTGTAGTCATAATGTTGATCCTTGAATTGATTTTGATGATAATAAAAGTATTTAAGTATAATTTATTAAGTTACTAATATTATTTTTGAGGATGTGTAATTTAAATTTTAAATGCTCACATTATTCCTAGTGATTTTCATTAAGTAAATAGAGTACCACCACTCAAGAGATTTTTAAAGAAAATCTAAATTTGACACACCTTAAAAAAGAAAGGTTAATAAAAATTAAATTAAGTTTAAAATGCAAATCTAGTCTACAAATAAAATTAGAGAAGAAAGGCTGCTAAAAACTTCATAGCACGTAATTTGAGTCAACCCAGTGATGTTTTAGCCGACTTAATATCAATGACAGAAAGTCAAGTTTCAAGATTCAGGAGACTTAGTCGACTCGATTAGAAACTTAGTCGACTCGATCTCAGAGGATAGTAGCAACACAGAAAGCATAGAAAAGATAAATTTTAGAATTCAGAAGACTTAGTCGACTTAGTTAGGAAGTTAGTCAACTCAATTTTAGAGAATAGAAGCATGATAGAAAGGTCATTTTTCAGCTATCTAATATGTAGTCGACTAAGAGCGACTTTTAGTTGACTAAGTGAAGGACTTAGTTGACTCATAAAAAGTTAGTCAACTAAGTTACTATAATGGTTAGTTTTTTAGATCTACACTTTTCGACTCCACCTTTTCTCTAATGATTAGATCTTTATTTTCAATAGCTAGAACATTAAATGAGGCCTCTCTAGATGTCTTAAAATAATGGAAAAGCCTTAGCATATATTAAGAACATTTAAGAGCTTCAAGAAGAACTTTTTAAACACCTAGTAAAGAGCTTTCAAGTTCACTTCAGTTCATTCATTGTGTGAGCCATTTTGTGAAATAAAGAAAAAAAATTTTAGAAAATATTCTATCCTTCTAATCATCCTCAAAGTGAGAGAAATCAAGATATAAGCATTGAAGAGCTCCACCAACTTCTCTCAAGTATTCAAAGAGCAGATCAAAAGCTAACAAGCTTTAAACTAAAAAACTCTTCTCTTGGGCTTCATTGAATTTTTTTTCTAAATTTTTTAATCATTGTGATTATATTTATTTTGTTAATAAATTTTTTAGGATGAGAAACTTGGGTTGGTTCAAGCCTAGAGTTGGATGTTGTATTAGTTTGATTGATGAGCCAAGGATAAAATCAATCAGGATTAATTATTAATCTAAAAAAATAATCATTGTAAAGGTTGTAGTTGATGAACCTAAATCAAAACCAACCGAATTGGATTATGAATCCAAAAAAATAATTAAAATATAATCAATAGAGTGATTATAGTTGAATTTTCAAGTGGATTTACTTGAAAAATGGACGTAGATGCCAAACCATTATAAAAGCTTGATCTTTGTATTTGTATTATTTTATTTCTATTGTTCTTCTTCTATATTTATATTTTATTTTATTTCATCAAGCACATAACATTAAAATTGAGCATAATTAAAGTTTAAATTTTTAAAATATCTAATTCATCTTTTTTATTCGGTAGCCATCCTCGGGTAATAAATGATATCAGAGCAGGTGCTTTAATATTAATTATTGATCTAATAGTTAAAGAGCTAAAGATTCAATAGCAACCCTAATTGAAACTTTATTGGTTTAAGGGCAATCAATCAATAGACCCCCACTTTTCAATGAAACCAATTATATCTATTGGAAAGCAAGAATGAGAATATTTATTCAAATGCAAGACTATGACATGTGAAGTGTTATAGTAAAAGGCTCTTACAAATCCACAATCATAATTGATGGCATGTCCATTTTCAAGCTCGAAAAGGATTGAAATGAATATGATAAAAGAGAAGCTCAACTTAATGTCAAAACAATAAGTGTGTTATATTATACTTTAAATGCAGATGAGTTCAATATGATATCAATATATTCATCTACCAAAGAAATTTGGGATAAACTTGAAGTCACCTATGAGGGTACTAATCAAGTCAAAGTATCTAAGATAAATATGTTCGTATACAAGTATGAACTATTTAAAATGGAACTATATGAAACTATCATCAAAATATTCACAAGATTCACTGATATCTTGAATGGTTTAAAGAGTCTTGAAAGAGACTATTCGAATAGTGATATTGTGCGTAAAATTCTTAGATCCTTGTCAAAGAATTAAAAGTCAAAAGTAACTACCATTCAAGAAGCAAGGGGCTTAAATAAGTTAATATTAAAAGAGCTCATTGGTTCTCTTATAACCTATGAGCTAAATATGAATCAAGAAAAAAAAAAGAGATGAAGAAAAAGAAAAGCATAGCTCTTAAAGCTGCTACCGTCCATAAAGAAAAGTGATTCTGAAGAAGATTTGAAAGATGATGAGGAGATGGCTAAGATAGCAAAAAAGTTCAAAAAGTTCATAAGAAGGAGAAAAAAATTTGAACCATGAAGAAGGTCTAATAAGAAAGAAGGTAGCAAAAAAAAAGAGAAGAAAAAAAAGAACAACCATCTCTTTGCTATGAGTGTAAGAAACTTAGGTATTTCTAGATGGATTGCCCAATATTAAAGAAAAGTTCCATGAAGCCAAAGAAGAAAGCATATAAAGCTACATGGAGTAATGATGGAGATTTGTCTTCAAGTGAGAAAGAATGTCAAAAAGAAGAGAAGAAAAATCTTTATCTTATGGTACTTAATGATGATGAGATAAATGATAATAATTTGATTTCAAATTTTATCTTTAAGGAACTATATAATACTTCTAATGATTTAATTAATAACTTTAAGAAGCTATCTCATAAGAATAAAGAATTAAAGAAAGATGATCGATCCTTAAACAAAGATAAAGCTAAAGTAAAAGAAGATATGAAGAACCTACAAAGTAAGCTAGATGAATCAAATGAAAAGAATGAATTCCTATAGGATGAAATAACTAGACTAAGATCTATAGTAGATAGATATATACTAAGTTCTAAAAATCTACAAATGTTGATTGGTGATCAAAAAATAATTTTTGATAAAGCTGGCTTAGAGTACAATCCATTAAGAAAATAAAAATTCTTAAAGAATATATTTGAAAAATCTCAAAATTAAAGTAAGAATACAACATGTTTTAAATATAACAAGATTGGACATAAAGCTCTAGAATGCATAACAATCAATGCTAATAAAAGCTTTAACATAAACAAACCAAAGATAAGATAAATTTGGGTTCCAAAAGGAACCATTTATGCTAACTCTAAAGAACCTAAGTTAGCTTGGATACCTAAATTCACTTGATTTTTTGTATAGGTGTGCTTAGCATTAAAGAAAGCTAAAAAAAGATGGTACCTAGATAGTGGATGTTTGAGGTGCATGATAGGAGATAGATCTCAATTTATTTCTCTTGAAGCAAAGGATGGAGATGTTGTGACATTTGGAGATAATGATAAAGACAAAATTATTAATCTCAATAATATCTTGATAACACCATCTAGTTGTATAGAAAATATCTTATTAGTTGAAGATTTGATGCATAACTTACTTAGCATTAATCAATTATGTGATAGAAGTTTTAATATCTCATTTAAATCATTTTATTGCATTGTAACTAATTTATTTGATGATAGCATTAAAATTTATAGAAAAAGACATGGCAATATTTATATTGTTGATCTTGATGAACTCAAAATAAAAATATTGAATATCTTGTTGCCATGAATGCTAAAATAAATGAATCTAGTTGGATTTGGCATAATAGACTAGGTCATGCAAGCATGGATTCATTGGCTAGATTGATATCAAGCTTGACTTAGTAAAATATTTATCTAAAATAAATTTTTAAAAAAATAAAATTTACAAAGCATGCCAACTTGTTAAACAAATAAAATCTTCTTTCAAATCCAAGAATATTGTTTTAACTACTAAGCCTCTAAAATTACTTCATATGGATTTGTTTGGACTAATTTCAACTACTAATCTTGGAGGAAAAAGATATGATTTTATTATAATTGATGATGTTTTAAGATACACTTAGATTTTATTTTTATCTCATAAAGATAATGCTTTGGATATGTTTGTTGATATATTTGATAAAATAATAAAAAAATAATATAATATTTTGTATATAAAAAGTGATCATGGCATGAAATTTGAAAATCAAAAGTTTAAAAATTTTTATTCTAAAAATAGAATTAAAACTATATAATTTTTCAACACCTATGACACCCCAATAAAATGGGATGGTAGAAAGAAAGAATAGAATTTTAATTAAAATGGCACAGACCATGCTTTGTGAAAGTAACCTTCTAAAATATTTTTAGGTAGAAACTATTAATATTGTACACTATATGCTAAATAGAGCCTTAATAAGACCTATTTTGAAAAAAAACTCCATATGAACTTTATAAAAAAAAAAAAATCTAATGTTTCATATTTCAAAGTTTTTGGATATAGATATTTTATTTTAATAAACAGTAAAGATAAATTAGATAAATTTGATGTAAAATTAGATAGAGGCATTTTTCTAGATTATTCAATAAATAATAGAGTATATAAAGTGTTTAATAAAAAAATATTAGTCGTAGAGGAATTCTCGCATATTATCTTTGATAAAACTAACTCTTTTAAAGCAAGAGAAGAAAAACTTAATGTGGATGTAGATAATCTTGAAAATAAGTTTAAAAATATGATGTTTGAAGATACTTCTTTAAAAGAAAAAGAATGTAAAGAGCAAGATATTGAAGAAAAGGAGCCACAACTCCAAAAAGAGCAGGGTAAATCTAATCTACCAAAGAAATGGAGGTATGATCATAATCATCCTAAGAAATTAATTATAGATGATCCATCTCATGGAGTTAAGACTAGATCATCTCTTAAGAAAGTTATGAATCATGTTGCATTTGTATCTCATTTAGAATCTAAGAATATAATTAAAGCTAAAAAGGATCTAAGTTAGATATTAGCAATGTAAAAAGAGTTAAATCAATTTGAAAGAAATAAAGTTTGGGAACTAGTTGAAAGACTTAAAAACTTTTTTGTAATTGGTACCAAATGGATCTTTAGAAATAAACTTAATGAGAAGGGTAATGCAATTAGAAACAAAGCTAAATTGGTTACATAAGGATATAATCAAGAAGAAGAGATTGATTTTGATGAATTCTTTACATCCGTAGCTAGACTTGAAGCTACTAAATTGCTCTTAGCATTTACTTATTTTATGAATTTCAATTTTTTTCAAATGAATGTAAAAAGTGCATTCTTGAATAGATTAATTGAGGAGAAAATTTATGTAGAACAACCTCTAGGTTTTAAAAATTAAGAATTATCTAATTATATTTATAAACTTAAGAAAGCATTATATGGATTAAAACAACCCCTTAGGGCTTACTATGATAGGTTAAGCAAATTTTTATTAAATAATGATTTTAAAAAAGATAATATAGATAAAACATTGTTTATTAAGAGAAAATCAAATGATTTATTAATCGTATAACTATATGTTGATGATATTGTATTCAGAGCTACTAATAAGATTTTATGTAGAAAATTTGCTAACTCATACAGGAAGAATTTGAGATGAGTATGATGGGAGAGTTAAATTTTTTTCTCAAACTCCAAATCATGCAATCAAATGATAGGATCTTCATCAACCAAAGCAAATACATTAAGAAAATATTAAAAAAATTGGGAGTAGAGAATGTTAGGGGAAGTGGCATCCCTATGAGCATAAGTTGTAAGCTTGACCAAGATCCAAAAAAAAAAATAGTAGATCCCAAGTTATATCAAGGTATGATTAGATTTTTACTTTATTTAACTACAAGTAGACTAGATATAATGTTTAGTATATGCATATGTGTACGTTATCAATCAAGTCCTAAAGAATCACATATAGCCATAGTTAAATGAATCTTTAAATATTTGATAAATACTTAAGATATGGGCTTATGGTACTCAAAACAATCTTCATTAATTAGATTTAATTGGATATAGTGATTTTGATTTTGCTAGTTATTGCTTAGATAAGAAGAGTACAAGTAGAATTTATCAATTTCTAAGAGTAAATTTGGTTTTATGGTTTAGTAAGAAATAAAACTCAATAGCCTTAGCTATGATAAAAGCCGAATACATTACTGCTCAGAGTTATTGTGCTCAACTATTATGGATCAAATAACAACTAGAGGACTATGATGTCACTTATAATAATATTTCTATTTGTTGTGATAATACTAGTGCCATAAATTTGCCTAAAAATCCTATATTATACTCAAGAACAAAATATATAGGGGTTAGGCATCATTTATTAGAGACCATGTATAAAACAATAACATAACTCTTGAATTTATGCCACTTGAAAATCAAATTACCGATATTTTTATTAAACCTTTGAATGAAGAAAGATTTTGTATCATAAGAAAGTAATTAGGTTTATTTGATCCATAATGTCAAATTATTGAATGTGTTTGTATGTTGAAATGATTGCTGGAATGTGATGAATTTTCTTGAACCATTTATGTTTGAATTCCATTAGAAAAGGCATGTTTTAATACATCTTTCTTGGTCTGAAATTTTAAATATTCAGCTCTATGCCAGACTGAGTCGATTAAGTCAAAAAGCTTGGTCGACCTCGACTTAGTCGACCCAAAACTTAATCTTAGTCAACTAAGTATAGAGAATCCTATTTTTTTTAAAAAAAAATTCATAGGGCAGTGACTATTTTCTTTTCACTCTCTCTTAGCCGTCCACCTTTAAACCCTAAGGTATCAAATTTCTCTCTAAAAAACCCCAAATCAAAATCCTAAAACCCTTAATTGAGCGGGTTTGGATCCATGGCACCAAGGAAGAAGAAGTTTTGTATGCATCCCAAGATCACACCTCAGAGTCGAATGCAAGAGTGCCGAACCAAGAGATGTTTGGATACCTCTGAGCTGTCTCAGTCCGCTTCTTCTCTCGCTCCTCCAACCATGCCTCCACCTTCCTCTCCTCCTCCTTCAATTGCTCTGATTAGTATTGCTCCGCCATTCTCATCACCTCGGTCAGCTCCATCCTTTACACTTGTTCAGCTGCCAGCATCGCCGACACCCTCTCCTTCAAAGGTAATATTATTTTCTTCAAGGGTTGTGACTACGGAAAGAAAGATAGACTTCAAATTTTTGGAGAAACAAGGATTTGAAATTGGTCCGTGTATCAAATTTTAAGGATGGGAGTTTCTTTATTCATTAAAATTGCCTACCTATCCTAATTTGGTAAAAGAATTTTATGAAAATATAAAAATCAATGCAAAATCACTGAAAACTAAAGTGAAAGGGGTTAGAATTGATCTATCGATCGAGAAATTGGAATAGTTGCTGAGTGCACCCACTGTAGGAGCAGAAAGATTTGATGATCGTGCCAAAGGATTACGTTTGTTATTTAGCAGGGAGGATGCATTGGACTTTGAAGAAATTCTAGCCAAGCACTTGAGTACTGAGCATCATTTGCTTCATCATATGGTCTGTCGTTTTGACTATATCACTAGAAATGATGTGGGAATCTTATATTATATTCTGAAGAAAGAACAATTCAATTTTTCTGCCTTGATAATAAAGGTTATGCAAAAAGCAAGAATGAGAGCCAAGCCTGTATTACCTTATGGGAAGTTCTTCATCCTGGTCTTTAGAGATTTTGGTATAGATATGAAGGGTAAGACTTTTAAGGAAATAAAACATTTTGATACTTATGATGAGAATTCTTTGAAAAGGATGAGTTTTAGAAAGGCAAACGAGCAATGGGTTAAAGTTGATGATGAAGAATAGCCTATGCCAGTGCTTGAGCCTATGTCGTGGTCTACAAGTCCATCTGTTCGGCCAATGCCTCATGTATCAGTTTGTCTTGAGGAAGATCAAATTATAGACATTGTGCACCATGTTGTTGCTGAAATGTTTGATTGACTTTCTTCTTTGATAGAGAGTGTTATGGAGCATGTCCCTACTAGACAACATTCTTCGGCGACGACTGTGGATCCATTCTCTACGATCCATCCAAATCACATCTTAGACTAGGCTACATGTAATTGCATACCTTTGAGCTTAGACATTTTGTCCTAGTACTTCTTATTTAAGCTCTTCTTGATCTTTCATGTATACCTATTTTGTCCATATCCTTATGTTTAAATTTTTTAAAATATATGAATGAAATTCTCCATTTTCCTTCATATGCATGTGCTATGTGCAGTGTATGATGTATTGTCTTTTTTGTATAATGTGTAATGCTCTTGATTAATAATATTTACTTTTTGATAATGACAAAAGGAGGAGAATAATGAGTATAATTAGAAAAATAAAAAGTATAATGAGTGTAATTTGAAGCATTTAATTGATTCAAACATGAAAAGGTATATTTTGAAATCCCAAAAATCAATTGGCATACATTAAGGGAGAGTAAATACTAAATTTAAAATTAATCTGAATATAATTATCATATTCAAGGGGAGCAAGTGAAATTTTTTTGAATGAATACATTGGTTTGAATTGATGGTATGAAAATTATATTAAAATTTGAAAGAAAGGTATACTCAAAGGATTTTGTCATCATCAAAAAGAAGAAAATTATTGATCCTTAGATTGATTTTGATGATAACAAAAGTATTTGAGTATAATTTATTAAATTACTAATATTATTTTTGAGGATGTGTAGTTTAAATTCTAAGTGCTCATATTGTTTCAAATGATTTTTATCAATTAAATAGAGTACCACCACTTAAGAGATCTTTAAAGAAAATCTAGACTTGATACACCTTAAAAAGAAAGATTAATAAGAATTAAATCAAGTTTAAAAAATAAGTATAGCCTATAAATAAAATTAAAGAAAAAAGACTACTAAAAACTTCATGGCATGCTTAGCACGCAATTTGAGTTGATCCAATAATGTTTTAGCCGACTCAGCATTAGTGACAGAAAGCCAAGTTTCAGTATCTAGAAGATTTAATTAACTCAGTTAGAAAATTAATCGACTCAGTCTCAAAGGACAGCAATAATACAGAAAATATAGAAAAGATAAATTTTAGAACTCAAAGAACTTAATCGATTCAATCAAAAAGTTAGTCGACTCAATCTTAAAGAACAGAAGTAGGATAGAAAGGCCATTTTTCAGCTATTTGATACCTAGTCGACTAAGTAAAGAACTTAGTTGACTTAAAGAAAGTTAGTCGACTAAGGTACTATAATGTCTAGATTTTCATATCTATACTTTTTCGATCCTATTTTTTTTCTAATGATTAGATTTTCATTTTCAATGGCTAGGACATTAAATAAGGTCTCTCCAGATGTCTTAAAATATATAAAGAATATTTAAGAGCTTCAAGAATAACTTTTTGAATATTTATTGAAGAGCTTTCAAGTCTACTTCACTTTATTCATTATGCGAGCCATTGTGTGAAGTGAAAGAAGAATTTTTCAGAAAATATTTTGTCATTCCAATCATTCTCAAAGTGAGAGAAGTCAAGGTACAAGCATTAAAGAGCTTTACCAACTTCTTTCAAATATTCAAGGAGAAGATAAAAAACCAACAAGTTTTCAACTCAAAAACTCTTCTCTTGAGTTTCATTGAATTTTTATTTCTAATTTTTTTTAATCATTGTGATTGTATTTATTTTATTAATAAGTTTCTTGGAATGAGAAGCTTAGATTGGTCCAAGCCCAAGATTGGATGTTGTATTGATTTGATTGATAAGCCAAGAATAAAACGAATCGGAGTTGATTGTTAGTCCAAAAAAATAATTATTGTAAATATTATATTTGGTAAATCTAGGTCAAAACCAACCAGGTTGAATTGTGAACCTAAGAAAAATAATCAAACTGTAATCAATTAAGTAATTATAATTGAATTTCTAAGTGATTTATTTGAAAAGTCAATATAGGTATCGAGTTTGATGCCGAATCACTATAAAAATTTGGTCTTTATATTTATGTTATTTTATTTTTATTTTTTTTTTTCTATATTTATATTTTACTTTATTTTACCAAACACATAGCATTAAAATTGAGCATAATTAAAGTTTAAATTTTAAAAATACCTAATTCATCCATCTTCTTGGGTAGCCATCCTTAGGCAGCATATAAGATTTAATTATCTAAGTTATATCCATAATTATATCCATACTTTCAATATTCAAATTATATCGATATTTATTTAAAATAAATATAAATATAAATTTTCACATTCAAATAATATTTATATTCATATTTGTATTCATCACATAAAATAAATATGGATATGAATATATCGATATTCGATCCAGTCTCAGTCCTACTTGAGTATATTTGTTGGCTATATCATAATCAAATCAAAGAAAAAAATTCAATTCTTAGTTTTCATGGTTTGCGGACTTCAGAGCTAATCTGAATCGTAATTTCGGTTGGTGAGGTAGACGTCTTTATCTTGCTTGATGATTTTATGTGATGAGTTTTTTTTTTTTTCAAATTGCATCCTTCTATTCCACATCTCCTGTATACATTTAATGTCTAGTCAATATCATAGGCTTGATTTAACTCCTCTTTGTTAATTCCTGTGGACCATATAGAAGCTGGTAACCAAGCCTAAAGCTGGCTTTTTTGTAGGAGAATGGACAGAATAGGCTATAGGTATTTCTTTTCCTTCTGAATGAGAAAGGATGATGCTCTGGAGTGGAGTCTAGAGAAATAAGCGTGCTTAAAAGCATATGACCCGCATATTGAGTGCCCATGAGTGTCTTGTCTGTTTCTGGAACCCCACGAGAAAGGAAAGGAAGGAACAAAAAGGCGGTTGCGTGTGCCTGTGTGTTTTTTACCTGATTATTCCCCGAATCCAAGTCACATCCAAACGTGCGTTTTCTAATAACACCTCACCTACAGGTCTACGCATTGCATGCACCAGATGCAATTGAGAGGACCACCAGATCCCACGTTGGACAACACGCCACATTACCTTTTTTTTTTTATTATTTTTTTTTTACCACAAACGGATGAGTATAATCTAAATAATTAGAATGCAAAATATACAAAATTCATAAATAATCATCACTTTCATGCCAAATTTAATTATCGATGTACTCGATAACAAAAAATATAACCTAATTTATGATGTTGTTCATCTTTCTCGAAAGATGTACTATACAGACATCATGGTAGCATAATGAAAAGATCTTCAAAGATCATGAAACAATGGATTGTGCACCATCCGTCGTGCATATACTTCAGAATTCGCCCTGGTTCACTTGGACCTGATGCATGAAAAAAATTCTCTACCTATAGGCCACCTTTCTCCAAAACTAGCTTTTCCACTTGATCAACTTGTACACGATATGTTTAAACTAATTTGTTTATGAATCACATTGTAATACCTTTTTTCTCTTCTAAATTATTAACATTTTGCTATTTGTATTATCATGGTTTTTGTCTTTGAATGGATATGAAATCTTATTTTTATGATGGCTTGAAGAAAGCATAAGATCAACTAATAAACTGGGATGAGGTAGTTTGATGGCTTTAAGAAATTAAGAACGAAAGGTGTAGATAAGCAATTTGCAGAAGTTGAAGACGCACAAAGGATACTTTGAATTGTCATGGAAATGTGCGCTGGATGAATGATAAATATCAGGATTATTTGCTGCAATAGTTGAATTTTCCATCATGGTGGACCTAAATCAAGGTTTGGCGCTTGCTCAAATTTCTTTGTCAGTATTTTTTGTGATCAGTTTCTAGAAGTTAACCATACTTTGTGCTACCAAATATCAATATTGAAGAAGTTTACCATACTTAATGCTTTTAATATAATATATTTATATTAATATAAATATAATATTAAAATATTATAATATAACATTAGATAATAATAATTTATTATATTAATATAATACTAATATTTTAATATTATTAATATAAATATAAATATTATATTAATATTAATAAATATTATATTAGTATAAATATTAAAATATTATTTATATTAATAAAAATATTATATTATATTAATATAAATATTAGGATAATATTTATATTATATTATATTAAAAATTATAAGATAATATTTAATGATATTTTTGAGAATTTATATGCTTTATAATCATATATTTGTAAAAAAATATTTTGAAAAGAAAAAATAACTATCAATTCTTATTCGATGGAAAGTTTCAAAATCTATCTCCCCCATGGGATTTCACTTTTCATGAAATGTGAGAAGTGCGATGAGATAAGGATGATGACTTCAAAATGCTTTAGAATGCAAAACTAATGTTGGGTGCAAATTAGGAAAGAGAGAGAGAGAGAGAGAAATGAAGACGATGCTCAATCATTGATGGGCAAGAGGTACCATAGGTTTGTCACTTTCCTCTTCTAGGATCTAGGTGCATGAAAGATAAGTGACAGATGAAGTTACATAAATAAGATTCAAGCTAAATGAATGAAGTAGAGGATTTTGGTGTCATGTGAAATTTTTAAAATGATGATCATACCCACAATGTCGTATGGTTCAGAATGTTATGTTGTGAGCCTGTCGAGCTGGTGTGCGCTAAAATTAGGAATCTAAGGCGATAAAAAAATATATCAGGGTTAGGTGGCAAAGTTGCACAAGTTCCGAACAAATTGATGGAGATCGAATTTAGATGGTGTGAGCATATGCTCCTGAGGATTGAGAAGGCCTTGGTAAGATGAGGTGCTTTAATTTGTTGTGGATGGCCTAGTAAGAAGGAAGGGGGAAGCCTATTTTAATGTTATCCATAATTATGAGATTTAAATAGCCCCTAGTAGGCAAAATTTGCAAATTAAGTTCATGAAGCTATCTCCAAAGAGTTGGCACAAGGGTGAACTTATCACTTTGTTTAATATTTTACCTAAATTACATCTTTGTTCAGTGTTAAATGACTCCCACTGGCATCAATGACATAATGTTCTAATCATTTTTTTCTAATTGTAGATCATACATGAGAACAATTTTAGGAATAAATAAATAAATCAGTAATCTCATGTACAAAATCAGCCAGGCTTCTACAGATACTAGTTATAAATAAATAAATAAACAAACAAACAAACAATAGAGAACAGAAAATTTAACCTCCTCAACCTGCTAAAAAGACTCCGTCCTGCCCTATGCAAGGATTACATCATCAGACGCAGCATTCACATGTACATACATATAAAGAAATAAATGAACCAGCATCATGTACATGAAACACTAGGATCACACAAAACTTAATGGGTGCATCCATTATTTGCCGACCTGTTTCCCTAAATTTATCTGCCTAAAGTTCTACATTCAGTGCCATGCAGAGGCTGAGATCAGGTTCCTATTCTTCCAACCCAACAACATTGCACCATCTTTCTCCACCAATGTATACTTATCAGAGTAACATCCCAGCAGATTCTTTATCACCGAGTTCACATAACAGCTAAGTGGGAAAGGCTTGAATCCTGCCATGGTCAGCCTGGATCTCCACTTCCCAACCAGCTCATGTCTCTCCACCCTCTCCTTCCCTTCGCATGCGATGATATTAACTATGTCCTTCGCCAGGCAGTGCTGCTCCACATTTATCCTCTCTTTGCTATCCCTTGGCAGCGTCACATCAATTGATTCGAACATTGCGGAGTAGTAATCCAATGTCTCCATGAATCTCGTCAAGAATGGGGTTGTGTTGGTGTTGGACTCCTGCTCCACCAGAGTAGTTACTTTTGGTGACAACCCCTTCACCATCCTCAGCAACCCATCCCTGGGGTTGTTCACGTCGACGCTTTCATCGGGGGTGTGGTGGAGCTGAAGAGTAAAATTCACGGCAACTGCTTCACCTGGTTGAATGTCTAGCATTTCCCTGGTGACCTGTGGCCCATAGACAGGTAGGCCATGGAACTCCAAAGGGATGTTGAACTTCTTGGACATATCAGATAACATCTTCCCGACAAGCTGTAAACCATCTCCTCGGGCATATTCCGACACCGGATCATCGATCCCTGTGATCCGAACATGTGGAGGACCCCCAGGCCTAGCAGCTAATGCCTGTATTAGAGTGACCCACTGAGTCCCTTGAGCAATTTGAAAGTCTATAATGTGGATTCTGTCCTCATTCCTCAGCGCTTCAGCAATTGCTCCATTGGCTGCCATGTAACCAAATTTGAAGTAAGGGCAGATATCATATAAGATTCGCATGTAAGAAAGAAGTTCCTTGCTTTCTGGCTTCTGGCACCTCAAGGCACGGTAGATGTTGGTGCCAGAAGACTCCTTCCTTGCCACCAGGCCTTCTAGCATGTAAGCACCCAGACGCTGGACAGGTTCTCCAACGATGGAGACAAGAGCATGGGCTTCTTGGACTAGCATTTCAAATTCATTTATCTTGTCCTCAGACAAAGCTTCAGCACACCTTATCAACATCTGTTTCACATCACTCTCTGAAAATTCCTTCATCTCTCTCAGACGTTTCTCAGGATGGACTTCATGGCTTGCCTTTGGAAATCTACCAGGAGTGTACTGGAGCTGGACGAGTGCAGGTGGTTCCATACAAGACTCATGGCTCCAAGTCCTTGATTGCTGCCTTGTGAACTGAAGCTGTTTGTTTTTGTCAGACTCCTCATTTGTACTAGTTGTCGCCTCATCAGTATCAGGGGCCATAAGAACAGACTCAATTTTTTGTAGAGCACGCCTCATGCTTTGCTTGGAAACTGCATAAAATGAATTAGACGGTACCTGGATACTCTCTGCAGGATGAATGTGGGTTTGCTTGAATGAGCTGTTGGTTTCTAGCGGTGAGTACCGAGAAGGGCTAACCCCTGAGATGGTCTCTGTGGAGCTATATTGCTCCTGGCTGTTGCTTAGTATAGACAAAGTATCGCAACCGAACTGGCTGGAAAGAGGAGAATTGGGTGAGTTTCCTAAATGATCTTTAACAGAACCCGATGCCCATTTACTGTATGCTAGAGTTCTTGGAGAAGGGAATTCAGAGGACGCATCTGCACCAGTCAATCCACATCTGAAAAGCTGATGCGAGTCCATGCTAGAAGGATGGGCATCAGTTATTCATGAGATTTCTGCATGGAAGAATGAGAACAGAGTCGTCAGCTAAATAAAGTGATAGAAGACCATCAAAAATCATGTTTATTAGTGCAAAGTACAAGTCAGCAACTGCAAGGAAAAAAATAATATAAAAAAAAAAAGATATATGATTTGTTCCAGACAAATGTATTACTCAGCCATGGAAGTTTGACAGTTAAAAAGCTGACAACGCTATACACGCATGCATGTAGATATACCATATTGATCTAATTTCTACAATTTAGGGATGCATGGATTCTGCCTAGCATAATTATGTGACGTCTCACACATGGGTGGGTACTGGCCTTCAAGGGTCTCGGGGAGGGAAACATCAAAGCATCATGGAGACCTTAAATCCTGCAATCTTTTCATGATACTAGGTATGCCTTTTAGATGGAATCTGATATTTTCAGTGTCTTGAAATTGCCTTCTAGATCCTGCTACTCCTCCCTTGCTCTGAATTCTCTTCCTAGCAGATCCCCACTATCACAAGATTAGCATGGATCTGTGAAGCTGATCACAAACCACATACAGAAATTGTAATAATAACTCTAACTACTCACATGTAGTACGGCTGCTCAAAGATCTATTCATGAGTCTATAAGATCAGAGCATTTATAACAGCAATGAGTTTAGTAGTGACTGACAATCTGGAACTAAAAGAAACAGATAGAGAAGCTGAGTGGAACACACTGCTTCATACATTGAAAGCCCAACTGGCAAATGATAATATCTAGATATGCATGGTTATCTGATACCTCAGAGTGCACCATAAAGTTAATTCCTTGAAAATGTTGGCAGCCAATACAGCTGATAACTGGCAATGCACATCCATATGCTTAAAACTGATTCCATAAAATTGCTCGAGGATAACAAGCTTTTCACTTACAGTCTGAAATAGGATGTTAAGTGTACATGCAAATGAGGGCTAAATGTAAATTCATCTTATGCTGAGATCATCCATATAGATACAAGTTTTAGTAAGCACCAAAAAATTTAGGTTTAGTTAGTAATATCATCTTTTCTGCAAATATCCTATTTAGAATAAATTTTATAGCTTCCTAGGTGAGACGGTTAAAAGAATTTTCTAGGAAATCAGGTCACAGATTCCATTATGTGTATCCTACTAGCTGCAGTAGGACAATTACAGCATATTTTTCTATTCTACGATAAACCAAGTGCATGGAATCACATCAAGGTATGTCTTTGTAAACTTGACAGTCAATATCTCACTCATAAAAGTCAAAAGGAAAACACTGTCATTCAATCTGTTATGCGACATTTCTGACAGAACCTCTATGAAAACTTACCTTATCAGCATGCTAAAGAAGAACATGGAAAACTCTCATTCAATTGAAGAAATCAATCACCCATGAAAATGGACGTGCATCTTAAATATCAAGCGAATAGATTATAAACAGCACATCGAGATACTATAAAGCAAATCAAGGGTCTGATCTACCATGACAAACTCCGAAAATTAACAACACCAAACAAGCATATTAGCAGAACGGTTGCTAGCATGTTGTATTCAAACATTTGATAACTGCACAATCCACTTATCAATTCAAATGATGACTCAGAAGTCAATTTAAAAAGATAAATATACTTCATCATTAATTTCATAATTAGAATGCAGTGTCTATCATACCATCTAGCATAATGTAAATATTTCATTCTTTTCTTAAGTTTGATTTCTTTCACGATGTGCATAACCTAATAAAATGATGCAAGTATATCATAATACTCTGATATAAGATAAAACTGTATTTCTCCTTATGAACACACAACGAGTCTCCATACTCCACATAAATAACTCATTCCATGTCAATGAAGGGTCTCCTCCCTCCAGCTGTCTGACTGAATGGGATGCACTCATTCCATACATTTCCCAGTTTCTCCTTCCATCTATTTTCTTCTCCATTCTCTCATCATTTTTCTCCTTTAAGTTCTATCCTTTCTCACCACTGAAACCAAAACTTCTGTCATTTTGCCCTATTTACTTCTATATTTTTCTTTTGTCTTTCCTTTGTCGCTCATGATTATTTTTTCCTTTTTACATCTCAAATCGACAATAATATTATGTTGATTTTGATTAAAAGTAGATTCTAAAATAATCAATTTTAAGTAGCTCTAGGAATATGCATAAGACCAAGGGTCTGGTTGGACATCTGGCTCGAGGTGGCACCCACTGGTGACAAGTAATCCCTATTTTTTTCAGGATAACTAATTCCTCCTAAAAAATGATTAGTCTTACCCCTCGAAAGGAGGGATTACTTGTCACTTGACTTCCCAATCTCTTCAAAGTGACCTGCATCCTCTGTGTTTTTAAAAGAAGATCTCCCCAGCATTAAAACAGCCCCTAAACATATGTATGATGGGCTATCTCTTAGCCATTAATACATCATGCCCTTGATCAGAATTTATATTTCTGCTACCATCGCACTGCATAGGGATTTTGGTTCAGTTTGTAAGCAACTCCTAGCTTACCTTTGTTTGGGTTCCAAAAGTTCCATCTGCTGCTTAAATATTCCAACATAACTAGTAATTATGGCATTGCCTCAGTAAATAGAGATCGCCCTACCGCACCAACAAAACCTCTCCCACATTTTCTCGCTTCCAAAATAAATGACTTAATTGTTCTGGATAAAAAAACCTTTTCCACACTTCACATAATGCACAGCAAATCATTGTTCTTGCTCCTTCAAGTAAATTAGATCATGCAGGCTTTCAAATTTTTCATATAAAATAAAATGTAAAACACCATGATCAGAAATCAACTTTAAGCTTGTCACTTTAATAGAATAATATCTTATGAAACTCAAAAGCTCAAAAATATAAACAATCTTAAGATGTCCAAAATCCAACTTTCTCTAGAATAAGATAAGAGCCTCCGTGTTCAATTTTCGGAAGCTTTGCTAGGTATTCAGAAGTACCATCAAAGGCATGGAGCAAAGAACTGATAAACATGGATCTGCTAATGCATCAAATGGAGATCATGGTATTCAGACAACGGTATCAATACATGCAGATGAATTACACGAACTATGTATACATAGCAGGTAAAGGTTCCTGTGTTTAAGAACAGCCATGATTATTTTAACATTAAAAGTCATCATACAATTGACCGACAACACAGTAGCTGACTTCCTTTTTGCTCTGTCACCTTTCCAATACCATGTAAAAACACAGAACAATTAGAGAAACAGAAAATTTTGATGGATTTAAGTACAAGCAGCTAAACAATCAACACAAAACAAGAACTAATATGCACACATACATATATAGACATTCTTTTTCTAACTGCCAATTTTCTTTCTCGCGATAACTGGAAAGTTGCTCCTAATCACAAATAACTCGTAAGATGTTGGACTGGAACTCAAGAAAAAGTCAAAGAACAGCACACATATTCACATATTGTTCCCACACATATTTCTTCTCTTTTCCTCTTCATGTGCAACCCTTGGAATCAAAAGATTTATAACTTTCATAATTTTGAGCGTAGAAGCCAATAAGCATATAGATAAAATGATAGATAGATAGATAACTAAATAAGTAGATAAAACTATCATCTCAAATAACTCCGACACTTTCTAACCACAAAAAGGTAGAGATCTTTCCCCTCCAGATAAATTTCGGAAACGTTTCCGTACCATCAAAATTCTAAAGAAACTCTATCGAGAAGCAATTCTCGTCCAAAACCCTAAGTCCATCACGCAAAAAGAATCCTTTCCTTAAGTAGCTATCAAATTCGAGCAAAATAGCAAAATCCGCATGTTACTTTCAAATTTAACCACGAACTCCACTGCCCCCCCCCCCCCCCCCCACACAACAGAAAGAAATGAGGAGAAAAAAAGGGGAAAGACCAATCTTAGAATGAAAATTGCTAAAAAAAATCCATCAGAATTTCATGAAATCTCACCTGTAAGCCCCCGAAATTGATCCAAATTCTGATTCTCCTCTTCTCGATCCTCTCTCTACGTATATATATTTTTTTCCCTTCTCCCACAATTACGAGTCGAAAATTTCCGAGCCGCGGCTTTATAAGGACCCCAAGAAGCGACCGTACGCCTAACGGCGTCACTCTCAGGCGCCGGAAGGGTCAGCGTTCCCGCGTCTTGACGGGCCCGGACCCAACGGCACCGTGACGGCCAGCCCGCCGACCATCCACCCCGTGCGCACGCGCCACGCGGCAACCAAACTGCAGCCGTCCGATCGCCCCTCCCCCGCGCTCCCGCTATCGACGTCTGCAATATAGCCGGGTCCGGCCCGCGTGGTCTATCGAGCACCCGCACGTGACCTGCCGCGCGCGCTCACGACACGCATGACGCCTGGTAGACGTTGCTTTGACACGCGGGATGGCGACGCCTCCTCCAAGATCGTGGACTTTGACCTGACGTGGTAACACCGTAGCCAACTCCATACCGTCGGATCTCGATCGGACAACCTGGATTCCCGAATATTAGCGCGGTCAGATTTGACCATGTTGACCCTGTCTGGGCCGTCGGTTCGGTGGACCGTCGGTGGATAAGCTCGTGACGTCGACGTGGTTCGGTGGGCTTCACCGAAGAAGACGACAAGTGGGAACACGCGAGATTACCAATAGGCTTCTGGAAGGACGCAATTTTTTTTTTTTGAAAAAAAAAGAACGCAATATGGATGCTTTCTATTTTTTTTTTTTTTAACTTTTTTTCATACCATATATTCTTGCTCTCTCCCGGGTGTTTTATTTGTGGGTTACAAACGAAATGACGCTTTATGTATGTTAATGAAGCATGTGACCTTAACTTGGATTGCTATAGTTTTATATTAAAAGTTAAGGAGTTGTAAGAACGCTCATTTGCTAGTCGAATAAAAAAAAAAAATAGAAACGGAGTAGATATTTATAATAAAAAAATGTAATGGTTTACGGTTGATGGAGGTGACGGTAGGAAAGCGGGCCACCGTGCATGGCGATGCTCGGATTTGGTGTTTTATCACCGTCCACTTCAAAACTTGCACGGATAGTAACGGGACTTTGGGGTTTGTTGCTTCAAGAGTCCTGCGCCACTTCTTAAACTCCATGCGATTTAAGCGATCGAAGGGGTTGCCAAGTTTAAGAAAAATCTAAAATTTTGATATACATC
The DNA here is from genome assembly GCA_006176705.1 of Cocos nucifera. NCBI lineage: Eukaryota > Viridiplantae > Streptophyta > Magnoliopsida > Arecales > Arecaceae > Cocos > Cocos nucifera. Next base: position 214,624 of record QRFJ01000139.1, on the reverse strand, counting down.
CATCCTCATTCTAATTTTGTCAAAAAAAAATTTGATGAAAAAAAATTATCAAAATTAATTTTGATGATAATATAAGAAATAAGGGTCAAATTGGTGGAGCAGATTTTTATTATTAGTAATTTCAAAGCAGTTTTTGTTGCAGTAAGTAGCTCTCATATCTCCTTGATGTTACCATCCCAGTGGTTCAATTAAGCGCCGCAGGAAAGAAGTTGGTGTATATTATCACCGTCCTAGATGTGAAGCACGTTATATTGAAAAGTGACTTCAAAATAGTTGTATCCGGAATTAAGATAGAAGGACTTTGACAAGAATTTATTTATTCATTATTGTTGGATATTTGAATATTAAAATTGAGTATTACATCTTATATAGCCAAGCATGTATTTAGAGATATTAATGAAGTAGCTGGTTGGATGGTTTTTTTTTTTTTTTTTCTTCCGTTGATAATGGATCTAAGTTATGAAAAATGTACTAGATTATCTTCGAAATTTTTTTCGGACTGATGCGAGTAGGTGTAACTTCAACAAAAACTCATATGCCACCTATCTTAACATCAACGTGATATTTGGACTGCAAAATGTCAATAGAGAATTCATAGTTTAAACTTAATTATTATTTTTTCTTTTGATATCTTTATTAACATTCTAATTAATTATTTAGGAATTGAATGTGCACATGCAAGTGGAACATATATGCTCATGTACAACGTGATTAATGCGCAAGGAATCTCTCTGTGCATAAAGAATACAAAAAATACAATCATGAATAATATATATATATATATATATATATATATATATATATATATATATATATATATATATATATATATATATATAGAAAATATGAATATATCAATATTTATTGCTTGGTACATGTCTTACATTTAACCTCTACCTCACGTGAAGGATAAATCGAGTAGTAAATACTACTCTCCTTTTAACGAAAGTGATTTTATGAAAAAGTGAAATTGTCATCAGAAGTAAATCTGAAAGAATTGGATTTGGAAGTTGAAGCCTTGCCAAGCATGCTCAACAAAAGCGTAGTCCGCGACCAAAGGATAAAGCTTTGGGTGTATCATCATTAGCAAAGTGGATCTCTATGGCCGTGTTAGTACAATATCTTTATCCTCACCTTATGTGATATTACACATCTTGTGCCTGAAAATGATACGTACCTTATCACCAAACTCTGAGTGGCGTTGAATTTAATGGCTAGTCATGATAATGGCAAACATTTTAGAGTTTGACAAATATGAACACAAAGTAGATTTTACTGCAGCAATGGAATTCTACAAGTTCACTTAAATTTTTCAGCTTACTTTCAATAGCTTTGATTATAGAAAAAGTTTGGAGAATCAAAGCAAGTTATGGAACCGATAATTTGGTGTAAAACCTCGACACAGCAAGTTTAGATGCCTTAATTTCCGATCCTATGATGATTTCTCAAAGAAATAAAAAAATAGATAATGTATTGAATGTGCTAATAATTACTGTATGATTTTCGAAACAGTTAGATATCTTCTAGAATAATTATGGACGCCAAAAGAATAATAGTCGACGAATCAGGCCCAAGATAAATTATGAAAACTCTTATCGTTCAAAATATCGGAACATGTGGTAGATTACATGATCATCTCCAATTTAAACTCGAGAATTGGGGGCACCTGTTGGGTTAATTGACTCCGCTATTCTGATTCAATGTTAGCATCTCGACTGATGGTTGGCGAAACCGATTGATAATCAGCTCCATCGACTAAATGATGATCATGGCGAATCTCCAAATAATTGCGGATAATAATTAGTCAGACAGATAACCCCTCAAACGACTGTTAATCAATTTAGTGCTCGATATATAATGAATGAACCGTACGGATGATCAACTATCGATCGGCCAATAGACTGACAGTCGGTTCTCTTCAACCAACTTATCAACTTTTGATCATTAATCGGCAACTCTCTACTGACTCTCCTAATGAAATAACTCAAGTATCGATGGTTAGTCGAATGCCGACATATATTCAGCACAATCGATATATAGTCAGCATGACCTACATTCACGCCATATGACGTGCATAATAATTTCTTCACGATCACATAGATATTAATTACTTTCTTAATATCAAAATAAGTGAGATCACATGATTTTCGACTGTTAGAGATGTTTACTACTATATTCTCTAATAAAAAAAGATAATTCAAGTATTTTGGTAAAAAATTTTGAGCTAAAATTCTACTTAATTCTATTCTAATTATTTTATTCACCAATCCTTTTTTAATTTAAGTATTAAAAAATTTTTATTAAAAATATTTTTAATCAGTAAAAAATTTTTTTGCAGATGATTTGATCTGATGATGCATACATGTATGATGGGTGGATTTAGCATGTTACAGCAATATAAGAAAAAGGGAGTGGAAAGGTGTGATACAGCCCGCGGATCCCATCCGTCCCTTGTCTTCCCCCTCATTTTTCTATGGCAAAACGATGGTTACCCTTTGTACCACCCAAAAAAAAAAAACTTTTTTTATTGCTTTACCTAATAACAAAAATATTGGGTTGGGAGGTGACCCGCAAGCCTCCGTGATTTCCTTTTATCCGTGCAAGACGACAATGTCCTTCCATGCCTCGATCATATATATATATATATATATATATATATATATATATTATATATAATATATATATATATATATAATATATATATGGTGATAAGAAGCCTCGATCATATATATATATATATATATATATATATATATATATATTATATATATATATATATATATATATATATATATATATATGGTGATAAGAAACTTGGGCATTGAAATATTACCTTGATGGTAGGCTTAATAACCATGATGTTTTTTTTTTAATACAATCAGACGGCCATATCAATCTAGTATGAGTGCAGTCCAAAAAATTAGAATATATGATATCAGTTAGGATTTATGGACAGTCATTACCTTCACACCAAGTCTAGTCATCAATATGATCAGCTACGAAGAAAGCAATTCAATTCATAGCATTGTTCATCTCTTGGAACTTATCGAATAGCCATTACGGTGGCATGACTGAGAAACCTCCAAATATCATAAAGCAGTAGATAGACATCGAGATAATTTGTCTTATCACGGATGCAACCAATGATCGTGGCTTAGTCACCCTCAATGAAGATTTTCTCTACCTGCAATTCCTGACGTGCAAAAATGATGCCTGCCTAGGTAGCGAAGCTCCACACCTAGGATCGATGGCTCGAAAAGGGGTGAGCCCGTAATAGCAAGAACCTAACATCTGGGCCTTGGATGAGGTAGCCTGCACTATCTCTATCATCTCTAATGCTGCCATTAAAGTTGACCTTGACAAACTCTTAGGGTGGAGGCTCCTAAAAAATCAAAAGAATCCTCCGGATCACTGCATACACAGCAAAAATATTCCAAGAACTCAAGATGATGAGGGACTAGCCAGCGGCATCAAACCACCTATACTCTTTAGCAAGATAGCAGGCTCTCTCCAGCATCGAATATGTGGGCACCATCTCGGCATTGAAGACCAAGCTGTTCATAAAAAGCCAAATCTAAAATGCGACATACGTCATCCTACCACTCAAGAGCTGGCCCTCAGACGTAGTCTGGTGTATCGCATCCGAGAATGAGAAGAGCTAGGAGCCACTAATTATCCCCTAAGGCTGGCCACCTACCATCCCCAAAATTAAGGAAACTCTCAAACACCAAAGCAGGGCATGCTCCATCAACTCCTCCTCCAATCCGTAGATTGGGCATATAGTCGGAAGCTCTATGCCTCTATCCTTGAAAAATGTTCGGGTCAACAGTCAATCCTAGAAAACCTTCTAGAGGAAGAATCTGACCTTGAGATGGACAACCACTCTCTATATCCAGGCTACCTCAATCCTCCTCTCTAGCATCAGTCTGCTCATCGCAATGAGATCCTTCGCAAGGATCTTGGGGCAGTAGGACCAACCCTACATCCTTAAATTATGGCTTCGATGAACAGGAATAGAGATAGTAAGAATCCTATTAGCAAGCTAATCGCTATAAATTTGAAAGACCTTTTAAGGCCTCCAACCCCTATCGTCGTCATTGATCAGATTATAGACCTACGTATCGTCTACCTCAATGCTGACATAAGTCGGCCATCATGAGAGGGGAAGGCTGGATATCCAAACATCCTGACTCATGACAACCGAAGCTTCATCACCAATCAACCTTTTGACTTGGTCCATCACTGTAGAGGTGCGGCTATATATCTCCCTCTAGATGAAGGAGCAACTATAGTCAATATAGGTTTGATACCCTCAGCTCCATAGCCTATACCAAGCCCTTATCATCCCTCTAGATGAAGGAGCAACTATAGTCAATATAGATTTGATACCCTCAGCTCTATGGCCTATACCAAGCCCTTATCATCTTGCTCCATAAATAGTCAAATTGAGTGAGGAACCTAACCATATATTTGGCAATCATCGTCTCCCTCCTAACCAGCAAGGATTGGATCCCTAGGCCTTCATTCTGTACAAGCTGATAGGCATCTCAGGATAGTAGGTGGAGTCTATGCCCTCTATATCTAGAGTTTCAAAAAAAATGAGGGTTGTTCTGAAAAGAAAAATGTTAAGCTAGTTGCATTGTCATAGTTAGCGCTTCACTACTGGTGCAAATTAATGGCTGTTTTCCAAGAAATATTATGATGACCATGTTTGAGAAAACCAGAAGAAATGACGTAGGTGATTGTCAATAAGTTTCATTAAAGTTTGCCGAGAATCTCAAAAAAGTGTTACCACACATGATTCCAGAATAAATGGATCATGATTTTCACAAATTATCATGCAATTTTCTTGTCAACCAAATAAATACAGAACCTCAGAAGGATGCTTTATTTATACTGTAAAGTGCTGTGCAATACTTAGACGGCGATCATTAGAAGGTAGATATTTATCAAACAAGATAGTCTTATCTATAATATACTATATGATTATGAATAAAGATGATATGAATAATATCCATCTGTAATCCAAATTAATTTAGATGATAAAAATTTAAGAATTCGATTTATATATATATCCATTTTCATATTCATTAAAGAAGAATGGATATGAGATGTGTAGTTAACTATTTAATCCATATTTAAATATTCAAATATACTTATAGTTTGATATAATTTTATATAATATTTATTAATTTTTTAAAAAATATATAATCATATTAATATACTATTAATTTAATTTATTATTTATTTAGTAATATTTTTGATCTTGTAATCAAAAAATTTAATTATTCAAATTATATCTATAATTATATTTATATTTTTGATATCTAAATTATATTCATATTTATTTAAAATAAATATGAATATGAATTTTTATATGTAAATAATATTGGTATCGATATTTATATTTATTAAATAAAATAAATATAGATATGAAGATATTGATATTCGATTTAATTTTAATTTTAAATATAATATTATTAATAATTATTGATTATAGATGCTGCACTGTAGCCATCACGTAGGATCCTACGTCCAACCAAATTCCACCAGGCCATTAGTTTTAAAATGGGTACACGCTTACCCAGGACAAGCCTATCCGGTCATTGAAGCATCCGATTCCAGAAAATCCCCATGTTTTTACTCATCCCATATGTTAACATTTAGTGATGTTGAAACAACTTGAACGTCATCCACAGCTGTAGTTAACGGGTGAGGTGTACAGCTTAAGACGCCAACTTCCCCTCCCCCAACCCCACACGAAACATGGCATCCTCCGCTGCACGCCTGGCAGTTTATTCTCCTAACCGCACTTTTTAAAGTCTCGGAACGCGACAAGGACAAGGTCACCTGGTCACGCGACATGTAGCTGGAAACCGTGGGCAAGGGCAACTTTGCCTGGTGGAGCCGTGGAGGATGTCGGCATGGAAATGGCCTCACGTGGAGTACGTTGCCGGTGGTGTAGGCCACTTTAGCCTTTGTTCCGTTCTCTAGCTGGTATCCACTAGCAAGTGAACGTGGTCGTGGCCTTGCTGATGCGTGCGTCGACTATTCATGTGAAATCGGACCAGCTTCCTTTTTCTGTTCTTCAAGAAAAGAATCATGCTACATAAAAGGAGAGATACGACCTCTAAATTTTTATCTTAAAATATATAGCTACCTAAAGTCGATAGATTAATGCCCAACATTTGTCTCCTGAAAGAGATTAATCTCGGGATTGCAATTAAGTCTTGGATAGATTAAAAGTTGCCCATCTATTTATTAAATAGATTAAAAATTTAAAATTATACTTAATTATTTTATTAAATATATAATTCAAACCAACTTATAACAAAATTAGAGGAACATCGCTTATAAAAGGATATGTTGTAATTATCCAGGATCTCATTCAAAAAGACTAGTTCGAAAATATTATTTAGATTCTTTGGTTATATATAAATATTCAAAATCTTCCTAGTAAATAATTAATGTAGGACTAAATACACGTCCATATGGATTCTCATATATTTTTTTCGTTTAAGTCCTAACATCCTCATCAGACTAAATGTTCAAATCTATACATTTATTCATAAACATCATGATTGGCTCGTAAGCAACACTAATGAATCTATATTGCAATATCTCCTAATCCATATAGACTATGGACTAGATCAGCTTCGATATTACTTATAATGATTCAGGACTTCATCAAAAAAAGACTAACTAAAAAGTACTATTTGAATTTTCTATCCCCATATAAGTATTCAAAATCTTTCTAATAATTTAATCGATATGGGACGAAATAAACATCGGCACGGATCCTCACATATGTTATTTTATGGGATAAGTCTTTTTCTTTGTTTTTGGTGAGAACGATGAGCAAAGAAAATAAGTCAACCTAGAGTTCAAATTAAAGTAGATTGGATACTAATATATTTTTATTTGTATTCATATTCTAGAACAAGTAGAGATATATATACAAATATGAATTTAATATCAAATATATCTATACTTGCTCTGCACATATATAGATAGAAGCAAATCTTAGTTATCTATAATTTTTTTCTATTCTCATGCGCACGTGAGTCTATACAAATATAAATCAAATTTTTAGCAAAATTTAATAATAAAATCATAAAAGATGAGAATAAAATTAACCATGCAATTACTGTACATGACACAAGTAATTAAAGATCAAAGCTATAGCTATTAAACCCACACAAAGACTTACTTGATTATGGGTTTTGGTATTCTAATCCAGCTGGATTTACATTAAAATATTAAAGACTAAAATTTATTTAAAATTAACATATAATATAAAAATATTTATACTTTTTGCATCAAACACTATGAATACTTTTTGATTATAACATATACAAAATAATTATGAATTGTTAATTCTTTCGTGTACAAGGAAAACTGTATATAACTATAGGAATATGTAGAAGTTATTATTATTTTTCAATATTTTTAATAATAAATATCTAAATATATCATAAAGGATAAAATAAATTATTTTTATTTTTATTTTATTAAAATAATGATTAAAATATAAAAAATTATATTATACATCAAATGATTATATAGATGTATGTAAATAAAATAAAATACCTACGTAAACTAAGAATACATGTTGTACCTTGGTAGTTGAAGGTTTGTCATTCAAATTGATCTCTACTTTGAAACCAACAATTTTATTTGACCTATTTTCATCTCTGACTAAGTGCACCAGTTTTTGTAATAATTTTTTTTTATAAAGTAAATAAGATAAAATAATAACGAGAGGGGAAAATTTTTCCTATTCAAAGATAACTTTATTTCATGAACATGAAAGAATAAATTTATCCTTTCACTCTATTACTCTTTGCACTTATTGGAATAAAGCTATTTCATGTTTATTTTGAGGCATTTGGTGAGATGTCATTTAGAGTTTATCCCTTTTACTTATCTCCCTACTAACGGCAGCCTAACATAATCTCAAAATACTTAGAGAATGTTGTCATTTTCTATGGCTGCATTCGAGGGAAGAGGGAGATTCTAAAAAGATATCTCTTATATTGTAAAAAAGATTATGTGTATTGATTTTTTATAATTTATTAGATTTATCATAATGATAAAATTATTTTCTTACTTTTTTTGTGTGTTTAAAATGGATGAGGGTAAAGTCGCCCTTGAATGGTATAAATTTTTCATATTCTACAAATCCACCAAAATACCAAACTAGAATTATCCCTTTGCCCTCATACTTTTTTTTTCCAAAACTTATTCAAATAGATCTATTTTGAGATGTTTTTGAGTTTTGATCCCCCACTTACCCCACTACCTAGCATAGCCTAAAATGTTTCCTTGGTTGTGATAGCAACCATGTATGTATAGAAGCTCATATACGATCAAACTTAAGCTAATTTTCGGTTGATGTTGCTAGAGTAAAATAAAAAAAAATCCTGCTATAAAATTTTTGAATGTTATTTGTTTGTCCTCGTCAATTTTTCTTTAAGAAAAATGGCTTTATATCTTGACCGTTTGTTGTTTCTTGGAAGTGATTGTGCGTTAGCTTGAAAAAGTACTAAACTTTATAATTAAGCATAAGAAAACATTTAAATTGATATGATTTATGTTTTGGCCTCATTTTGACCAGAAAATTGTCCGTACATGGATGTCAACGGCTGTGCCAGATCCTTGGTCGAGCTTTTTACTTTATTTTGTGTCAGACACGAGCACTTCAATTCTGCTAATACTATTATTTTATGAGAAACTGTCAAAGAGTTATTTTTAGTACAATAATTACGTTGCAATTCGGTCATCATCGCTGGACTTCCTTCTGATTGTTTAATAAAAAAGATATAAAATATGATGGGATCAAGAACTCTTCAACCATCCAACGGTTGACTGGTTCAGACTGGCGGCACATTTCTTAAGAATATTGTCCACACCTAATCCTCATCTGAATAGCTTATTGCGGTCCAAGTACGTACTACAAATTCGCCCTGTACGTTGAGTCAACTTTTCCTTAGTATATACCAAGAAGAGTAATTGTCACAGGAAATTTCATCGCAATGCCTCCCATTCAATGCAATACTCCCGGTCTTCACCATGGATAGCACGGTGAAACATCCCCCCTGGTCCGCTTTTAGCATTTGGCGACTTAGAACTATTACTTTTTTTTTTGCTGAAGTGCGACTTGGAACTATTATTGCTTTCAATCTTTTCTTCTGTATCCTGAATTGAATTAATACATAGTACTGTTCTTTGCCTCGCTCCCTATCTCTAAAGTCTAAATCATTGAGAAGATGTTGGGAAACTAGGGAGTACTTGGAGCCAACAAGAGCTGCGTCTAAGGTCCACTTGGGTCAAAGTCTTGCTCTTGTATTCGTTAAAATCCTTGAATTCCCCGGTGGTTTCTTTGACCATACTGAACTCTTTCAATCAACTGCCCAAAGCTCGCCAGATTGAGTGGCTCGGAGAAATTTCTCGATCGTTTCTTGGACGTCTTGACCTCAATTAATTGATAGGTCTACCAGTCTGCCATATAATCATAAAATTTATGAACCAAATATCGACTCTTTGCATGAAGTATACGACCTTTTTGTTAAACAAAAAGGTCGGCCTATCTGCTACATTAAAATTGCAAAATTTATGAACTAAATGTCGACCCTTTGCAAGAGGTATACTACTTTTTTGTTAAACAAAAGGGAGTTCATTTTCATGCTAGATGGATCAGATTCATGGCTCGACCATGAAGTCAATGTACACCTAGTTGTACTTTGTGGAAAATCTCCATTCTTATTTAAAAACTAGTTAGACAGATATAGGGTTAATTATTAAATTGGTGATGAGTTTTCTTTTAGCAATAAAATCAAAGGATGTAAGCAGTGTCTTAAATGGCTTATGACCAAGGGTTGTTGTAATTGGTTGGTCGTTAGCCCTTAACCGGCGTTAATCATGCATGCAACAATTTGGACTGACTGGTTTTATGGTATCAATTTGGAGTAGAGAACTCCAAAATTAAAAATCTGTACGGTTGCAAGCGGAGTTGCGTAGAGCTCGAGCAGGACTAGTCATCTTGTTTTGCAAAGATGAAGCAGACAACTGCCATTTTTAAAAATGACAGATATCGGAATAAGGCCGGTCAAATTTGGTGGGATTGGGACTGACTTATATCCAGGGCCGCTAAGATTTTGATTACCCACGAGTCTCATGTTACCCAAAAAAATATTAGGGAAGTACGGGTGGATGATGATTGGCTCATGCAGGAAGCCGGGAGATTTTTTTTTTTTTTTTTTTTTGCATACGCTCCGTACACAAAGCATTTCTTAAAATATTAAGGTTTTTATTTTTTCAAAGCTTACATATGATAATTGAGAAAGCTTTTCCTACATAGCAACTGGCTACAAGGGCCAGTTTGCCAAGAAACCTCTCTCTTGCCTAAAGTGTCGTATCTACAAACTCGACATGGATTCTTCATAAATATATGTTAAGAGGCAACGACTAAACGTTATCACACTTTAGTTGGCTGTGCCTCAACTCAGCTAACCTTGACTCAGGCAGGACTTAGTTGTTTTCATGATCAAAGTGGTGCTACAGCTTTAAATGGGCCTGCCATGGCCCAAAGACAGGTCCCGCCCAAGTCAGGACTTCAGGGGCAAATGTGAGCAAATAATTCTGATGCATATCAATCCTCGAAGTCAGAGAATCATGCGGCGGTATAGATGTACATTTTCACAATTAATCTTTCTTTTAATATACTAGTTAGTTTCTTCTTAAAAAATAAATAAATAAATAAATAAATAAACAGCAGATAAAAATGAGGTTGCAGCTATTGGCAAAAGATTTCAGTTCTCATATGATTGCAGCAATTACTTGCTTTTTAAAGTAAATTTGCTTCTACCTATGACTAGTTTGTGAGGAAATCTAACTATATTTTCAATGATAAAAGTTAGTGATATTTATATTCATTCAAGGGAAAGGAAAAGAAAAAAAGAAAAAAAAAGGCTGCCTGATAGTCTTTCTATTACTAAACTAAAATTTCAAAATGTCATGTGTTTACAAAGGGCCTGCATGTAAGCTTTGATGGATCCATCTCCTCTCTTGCACACGTGAACTATTATCCACTTCAGCCGGCTATGGCACGGAGCCTCATGATTTTATCCTTTAAAAAGGGCTTCGTATGGAAGAAAAGAATCTATTCTATATAGCCTAGATTTTTTCTTAATTCAAAATCAATGTGAGACCAAAGATGCCGTCCCCTTAAAAATTTTTCTTGATGTCGTAAGCCTATTTAATTTGCTGCCACCAAGGAGAGGTGAATTTCCATGCCCACTTCGTCGGGAGGGTTAAGTTCATTTGTTCAAGATTTTTAATATCCAAGCCACCTGCAAAATGCAACCCCACTCACCTTTTCTTAGCCGGAAAGCTCGAAAGTTTAAACACCAATATGAAGTATGAAGACAACACTGCCACCCCAAGAAAGTCGTTAGCCTTTCCAAGTAACAAGACTCGCATAGAGTTTTTCTAAGAGAGAGGTTGCCGACAATGCTTAGAAACCTTTTGATCACGAAGTGGGGGACCCAAAAAGGAGAAAGGTAGAGACCCTCTTTTATAATTCATCATGGTGGCAAACAAAGGTGCTCCCTCCTCCTGCATATTCAAGCAAACAATGGAACTCTCGTCAATGTTGATCTACAAACTAGAGGCTCCTTTAAAGGCTAGAAGGATGGCCTTTATCGCAATCAAGCTTGTCTTCTTCCTTATGCAAACATCAACCCCTCGATGCTTCTAAAGCCATGTTGGAGCCAATGCCTTTAATTACACTAGTAGAACCAGCTTATTTGAGTAAGGCAGAAAGGACATCTGGGACTAAAATAAAGAGAGCAGGAGATAAAGGATCTCCTTGTCAAAGGCCTCGTTTGCATCTAATCTAATTTCCTGGTTTTCCATTTATGAGAATTGCCACCGGTGTAGAACCCAACTGATCCAAGTTTGGGAGCGGCCTCTTGCTCGAAGAACGTCAAACAAAAAAACTCAGCTTATCTTATCTTTATGCCTAGATTTCTGCAATAGACCAACATCTCATGGGCACTCAAAATATTTTTGACATTTGCTCTTCCGCTGACAAAGGTTGATTGGGAGAGGAAGATGGGACGGTACTTTCGTGATGACCTTATACAAACTATTGAGGAGGCTTATCGGTTGAAGGTCTCGAGGTGTAATAGTCCCTTCTTTCTTTCTTAGGAATGAGAGAGATATAAGCATAATTAAGCCTCAAGAGATCCGAAGTACCATTGTCAAAGGCATTAAACGGCACTAGGAGATCATCAGAAAGAAGGTTCCAAAATTTTTTGAACAAGGCAAAAGTGAATCCATCGGGATCGGGAGCTTTCATATCCCCAAATGAGGAAACTGCTCCTTTGATTTCTTCAAGAGAGAAGCGCTCATCTAATGCTCCATGATCCAGTTGAGAGATGCATAAATCCTACTCCAGTAAAATAATAGGTGAGGTGTGGCCAAATAGGTTTTAAAAAAGGAGTGCACCTTGCTAGAGATGTAATTTTGATTCTAGAACTCAACACCCCCATCAACAGTTGAGGTAATGCGTCTACGATGCTTTCTACTTATTGCCACCTTATGAAAGAAGACAGTATTTACGATCTTCTTCCTTAAGCTAGGTAATCTTGGCTCATTGTCACCAATAGAGCACTTCTTTATGGTAAATATCCTCCATGACTGCTGAAGAATCCTTCTAGTTTCAAATTCGTGGAGAGACAAATTAGGCAATTCCTCTTTTTGTTGTCAAGGATCTCAATGTCATCTTGGAGCTTGTCTTTCCAATCTTTATTTATGTTTCTTTTATACATCAACCAAAGTTTAAGGGCAGCTCTAAGCTTTCTCAAGTTGTTTACCCATGTAGCCATCGTACTGGATTCACCCCTGATGTTTCTCCAAGTGTTAGCCACAATATCTTATAGATCCGATTCCAAAGTCCACCATGCCTCAAATCTGAATGATATAGGGCCTTGGAATTTAAAATTGCAGTCAAGTAGAATAGGGATGTGATTGGAGGAAGAATGAGACCGGGCCTTTTGAAAGCCAAGAAGAGATCTTCCCACTCATTGAACAAGTGAAACCTATCGAGACGGGTGCTCCCCTCTATTACCCTAGGTGAAATCTCTACCTTTCATATCCAAATCTATAAGCCCAATGGATGAGATGAAGTCCATGAATAATATACTGTCATTCAAACATTGTAGATTAATTACCTCTTCTGTCACAAAGATTCTTGGTGATATTGAAATCACCCCCAATGAACTAAGGATCAGGAAAACAATTCCTGATTTCAGCCAATTCGTCAAAGAAAACCTCTCAGATGCCTATCAATGGGTCCATAAACTGCACTTACAGGTAAGCTTTTTTTAAGATCAAAATAGAACAGTTCCACGATTATAGAAAAGGTCTAGTTCTTAACAGCTCTTCTCAAATTAAAGTAGTGTGAATTCCATCGATCAAAACTCCCCCAGACATATCAACGGAGTCCAGATGTGCCCACTCATCCAATTTGTGACTGCCCAAAGATCATAAATAGGATTGAGAGGGAGTGGCAACTTTGGTTTCCTAGAGAAGCAGTATATCACCAGCTGAGGAATAAATTAAGTCTCTAATTGCCCTTCACTAGGAGCTCCACAGCCTCTAATATTCTAGCTAACTATTATCATTGAGGACAATGAGACAACATTCTACACATCGTCTTCAAATCCAACAAACTAACCACCAAGCAGCTGCAAGGGAGAGCACACCCACGTCTCCGCAATAAAAAGGTCCATCCCACTGGAAATATACCACACAACTGGAAGTGGCAAAACAACAAGTCGGTCCACCACAAAGGCATTAAAAATAAACACCACTGTCTAAGCAGATTGATAATAGTAAATAACAACTTCCAACTCCAAACAAACAGTAGATACACCATTGAGAAAAAGGAGGAGGAAGCAAACTGTAATGGTGTTTTGCATTTAGATTAGCACCGGCCATAGAGTTAATAGGAGCCTTTTCATCTTGTACGAATTTGATCTAGTCTTATTGATATCTTCGTGTACCTATTTTGGCGAGATATGTTATCTTTTGAGGCATGAGTACTTTTCTAGGATTTTTTATTTTATACTCTATAATCTCCGATATTGAAGATAGTAAAAAATCTCCATCAATCTCCGCCCATAGTTATCTCCTTGATTTAGAGGATTTTATTTATTTATTTATTTTTATTTCTCTTTTATTTAGCATCTTGCTACAACAAACTGAGCCTAGGTTGTAGATCGTCGATTGAAGATATCTATGGTGAAGTTTGAAATAGAAAAATTTGATGGAACAAACAACTTTGGATTGTGGCGGATCAAGATGCATGTCTGCTTGTGTAGCATGGTCTGGAAGGAACACTAGAGGGATAGGATAATTTACCTAGGATCTTGATGGCAATAAAGAAGAAAGGGATTATGGCAAGGCCTCATAGTGCGATCTAGTTGAGTCTATCCAATAAGGTGCTTCGCGAGGTATGCAATTAAACCATTGCTCCTAGGATTTGGAAGAAACTGGAGGCACTGTACATAAAGAAATTCCTAACAAATAGTCTATATCTGAAGCAACGTCTATATCAGTTGAAGATGAGACTAGGAACTCCTATTAGTGATCATGTAGATCTATTTAATTAGATTATTATGGATCTTCATAATGTTGATATAAGAATTGAAGATGAAGATCGGGCCCTTTTACTACTCTTTTTTTGCCTGAATTATATGAAAAATTTGTTGATATTATGTTGTATGGTAGAACAAGTATCACCTTGGAAGATGTTAAATCGTCCTTGAACTCTGAGGAGTTGAAGAAAAAGGTGATAGACAATCAGGTCAATGATGGAGATGGCTTGATGGTTAGAGGAAGAAGCAAGGATAAAGGGTCACATAACAAAGAAAAGTCTTTGAGTAAATCTAAGGGAAGAGTAGTAAGTTGCTGGTACTGTAAGGAGAATAGCCATATTAAGAAAAATTGTCCAAAGTGCAAAGGGAAGAAAACCGAATCTTCTGGTAATATTGCTGAGGAGAGTTTTGATGAGTCTATTGGTGGTGATATTCTTACAATAGTGGCTGAGAAGAATTTTGATGGATATATAAGCACTCGTGTTCTTGCAATAGAGGCTATATATGCTTTGGTTTTGAGTGGATTCTTAATTTGGGCTGTTCTTATCATATGCACTCAAATAAAAAATCTTTTGCTACCTACCAGTCCGTAGATGGTGGCAGAGTTCTGATGAGAAATAATAAAGCTTGTAAGATTGATAGAATAGAGATAGTTCAAATCAAGATATTTGATGGTATTGTAAGGATATTGACAGATGTTAGACATGTACCAGAACTGAAGAAAAATCTGATCTCCTTGGGTATAATTGATTCTATTGGCTATGAGTTTAGAGATCGAGGGTGGAATTATCAAGGCCTTTAAAGGTGTTCTTGTTGTGATGAAGGGAATTAAGCAAAATGGAATGTATTTTCTCCAAAGCAATACTTTTACAAGGTCTACTATAATTGGATCTGTAGAGCAGGAGTCCCTCACTACTATGTTATGGTACATGCATCTAGGACACATAAGTGACAGAGGATTGGCAGAATTGAGCAACAAGGATTGTCATGTGCTCAGAAAATAGGGAAGCTGGACTTCTATGAGCATTGTGTATTCGAAAAATAGTGCAAGTTGAAGTTTAGTACAGGTGTTCATAGAACCAAAGAAATAGTTGACTATATTCACTTAGATCTATAGGATCCTTCTCAGATGCCATCTAAAAGTGGTTTCAGGTACATGCTAACCTTTGTTGATAATTAATCAAGAAAGATTTAGGTTTATTTTCTGAAATAGAAAAGTGATGTATTCAAAAAATTCAAGTGCTGAAAAATAATGATTGAAAAATAGATAGGAAAGTCAATAAGCACTTGAGAACAGATAAAGAGCTGGAATTTTATAGTGATAAATTCAACTAATTTTGCAGTGAGCATGGAATTGTGAGACATCGCATTGTTGTGAGAATGCCATAGCAAAATGGTGCAACAAAGTGGATGAACAGAGCACTCTCAAAGAGAGCTCGATGTGTGCTATCTAATGTAGGTCTAGGGAAAGAATTCTAGGCTGAAGCTTATAATACTGCAGCATTTTTGATAAACAAATCTCCATTAACATCAATTGAGTGTATTACTCCTAAAGAAAAGTGGTCAAGTTCTTTTACAAACTATGCTAGTTTGAAGGTCTTTGGGTATCTAGCATACGCTCATGTGAGGTAGGGCAAACCTGAGCCAAGGGTAAGAAAGTGTATATTTCTTGGTTATGCAAATGGAGTAAAAGGATATAGATAATGATATCCTAATGGCAAGTCCTCCAAACTTCTTATTAATAGAGATGTTACTTTTGATGAATCTACTATGTTTAAAGAGTAGAAAGAGTGCACTGATAGAGATTCAGACTGCAGCATTGGAGAGTAGGTGGAGCACGAAATTCAAGTTCCTGAGATTCAGCCTAAAGCACAAGAAGTTCAGATTGAAGCTTTAGAGGAGCAGCAACCATAGAGTTTGAGGGACTACAATCTTGCTAGAAATAGGCAAAGGAGAGAGATAAAAGCATCATAGAGATTTGGATATGCTGATTTAGTTGCATATGTTTTGAATGCGGTAGAGAAAATTAGTGGGCAGGAGCCAAGCTGCTATCATGAGGCTATTGTTTGTGATGAATCTACACAATGGGGTGTTGCCATATCAGAAGTATTAGAACAATCAATAGAGCACCATACCAATCCTTATAAGAAGAAACAGAGGAAATGGAGTCTCTTTAAAAAAATTAATTATAGGTGTTAATTAGTAAAACCTCCTGTTGGTCAGAAGATTGTTGGGTGTCAATGGATTTTCAGGAAGAAGAAAGAAATCCCTTGGGTTGAGAGCGTAAGGTTTAAAGCACGTTTGGTGGCAAAAAGCTTTACTCAAAGAAAAGGTGTGGACTTCAATGAAGTTTTCTCACCAGTTGTGAAACATGGTTCAATCAGAGTCTTACTTGCTATGGTTGCTTTGTATGGCTTAGAGCTTGAACAATTAAATGTCAAAACAACATTCCTGCATGGAGAGCTTGATGAGCAGATTTATATATAGCAGCCAAAGAAATTTGTTATTCTTGGGAAGGAAGATCATGGGTGTTTGTTGAAAAGATCTTTATATGGCCTTAAGCATTTGTTCAGACAATGGTATAAGAGATTTGATATTTTTATGATTAGTAATAGTTTTACTAGAAGCAATTTTGATTGTTGTGTTTATCATAAGAAACTCTAAGATGACAGCTTTATTTATCTCTTATTATATGTTAATGATATACTGATTGCTTTTTGTGATATCAAGGATATTACTATTTTAAAATCTCAACTTAATGATAAATTTGAGATGAAAGATTTAGATGCAGCAAAGAAGATTTTGGATATGGAGATAAGCTGTTGGCAAGTTGTATTTATCATAGAGAAAATATATAAAAAAGATACTATAATATTTTTATTTATTTGATTCAAAGCTAGTTTGTACTCCA
Source organism: Cocos nucifera (assembly GCA_006176705.1). NCBI lineage: Eukaryota > Viridiplantae > Streptophyta > Magnoliopsida > Arecales > Arecaceae > Cocos > Cocos nucifera. The sequence continues at coordinate 197,050 of QRFJ01000139.1, read as the reverse complement.
CTTGTCTCACACTTTAATCTTTCTGCTTCTATTATCATTCTGATGTGGTGCTTCGATTGGAATTTGAGGGTACTGGGGTGGAGCCCCTACGGTGTAGATCCGACTTGGTCTTATTGGTATCTTTGTATACCTATTTTGATGAGATATATTGCCTTTTGAGGTGTGAGTGCTTTTGTAGGATTTTTTATCTTCTACTTTATAATTTTCAGTATTGAAGATAATAAAAAATCTCTATCGATCTTTGTTCATAGTTTTTCCTTTGATTTAGAGGATTTTCCACGTAAATTCAAAATTTGCATTGATTTTTGTTCTTCTTCAATTTCTCTTATATTTGGCATTTTGCTACAACACAAGCCAACAAGTAAAGCTTAAGGAAATCATAGATAATAAGCAAAACCACAGTAGATTCCAACTGGAATGGGTTCAAAAATACTGAATCTCATCTCAATCATCATTTGTCAGGACTTTTCAGAGTAAGTTCTTTCGCTTGGGTAGGATATTTAGTTTACATTGCTATTTCTGGATCCGGGGGAGAATCATCTTAACACCAGCCTTCTCCCTTTCAAGCTCAAGCAAAGTGTTGACCACCTCTGGTGCAACCTCTTTAGAGAAGGACAAACCACAAGCCTTCCCCTATTCAAGAAGCAACTCATGTGGAAGGGAGTTGAGTGGAAAAGATGGATCAAGGTTCTCCTCAAAACTCCCAAGGTTCTTCTTCCTTCGTCTGGCAACAACACACTTGTGCGTGGCTTCCCTTGACGGCCCCAATTGCTTTAGTTCTTAAGGATCCTCTATGAGTGGAAGGAGCATCAAAGTTAACAAGGACCAAGGCATTTTGTGGAAGAGTATTATTATGAGTGAGGACCTCAACAGTAGCAGTTAGAGATGCTGACCTAGAGATGCGAGTGATTTCATCCACCTCAGCAACTTGGTGGGCCACAAAAGAATACTGAGCTGGTAGTGACCTATCTACCACCTCTGTGGTCATGTCCTCTTCATTAGAAGGTGCCAAGTGCCAGATCGCTGCAATATTAGTTAAATGGAAGGCTTGTCCAACTGAAATGGAGAGCAGAGTGGACCAAACCCATCCCTCTTAGAAACCTCTTTTTGTGGGGCAAGCGACAAGATACTCTCCAAGATGATAAGATCAGCAATGGATTTGATTTTATTGAGCCCTCAATCTCTGAACTAGGATTCAAAACACCGATTTGGTACAATCAGGTTTTGGTGAAGAATTCAATTCAGTTCGATCTTAATTCATGGTTAAACCCTTGTTTGTGACGGTAGCTGACTGGAAAGGTTGCCGGAGGAGATTTAGTGTAAAGGAGGAAGATGGGGAGGGAAGCAAATTATAGGGCTCTCCTCAGCAGCACCTCTTTCATCCTTGTTGGATGCCATAATAGCTTCATCTTCATCGCCACCCCTTCTAACATCTGGCTTGAAAGGGACAGACGAAGACAAGTTAACACAAGCAGTCACCTTCTGCTCAACAACCATCTGGGGTTTGGCAAGCTACACCTGAGCAACAATGGTGGGAGGTTTAGGATCAATTGGGGCACCACTATTGCTAATTTCTCCAGCAGCCACACTAGTATCAGATTCATGAGGATTATGGTTGGAGGGAGACCCCTGACCTACATGAGCATCTGCCAGAGCTGGGTCTTGACTAGGGGCAAGCAGTGACTAGGAAGCCCAGTCTGCTTCTCAATCAAAGCATGGTGAGATGTTAGATGGAAGAGGTCTTGCCACCCATGCATTCACAATCTCGATCGAGATCCGATAGGTTGCATCCCCCAAGGTCATCTTAATAGAGTGAGGGATATCTTCTACCCTCTGACTAAATGCTGAAGCTTCAAAGAAGGAAAGATCTCTTCCAACTAAGCTTCATGGGCTAACAATCTCCAGTAATCCAAAATCCAAGATGATCCTCCAAATACAATCTAAATCCCAAGCATGAAGCGGTAGCCCAAACAACCTGGATTTGGAGATTATGGGTGACAGCATTGTCTCTGAAGGACCAAGGGTTGACGGAGAAGTGGAAGAACCAATCCCTCATAATGCCTTGACAAGGAGCATGCAGAAGCAAAGATCTAGGAGGAAAGAGAACTAGGGAGTTGTAACCCATGAAGATGGGGTCCCAATCATATGATGGATGAAACCTCAGAGCATAGGCGATTTTCGATGGATCAGGAGGTTGAGCTCCACCCCTAGGGATAGAGACCTTCAAAACTCCAGCTCTAGCTAGTTCAATGTATCAAAGGACTTGATGTTCCTCAATTGGAAGAAAGGCCTGTGTGACCTCAAGTCTATGTGGGAAGAAAATTTCCTCAGTTGCCTCCACTTGCTTCTTTTTGGATCCACAAGTACGTGAAGAATGCCTGACACCAAGAAGGCAAATAAAGTAGATGAGGCTATTTTGGCACTCTCTCTAGAAGTGGCCAAGCCCCCCATAATAGAAGTAGGATCCCTTGCAGAATGGCACAGGCTTCTTTTTCAGGTTCAGGTGAAGGTGGTCTACCCCAGCAAATGAAATAGGGCCTTTAAAGATGAAAGAATGATGGCCAGATTTAGTACTCTATTGAAGAGTAGAACTCAGATTGTTGGGGGATAGAGAGAGTAGTAAATAAGTCCCTCCATAATTTCTTCTTAGGTTCAAGAGGTTTGAAAGATTCGGCCAAAGGTTACTTGCCCTTGCTAGGAAAAGAAATAGGACAATCCGCAGCATCGCTAGTCATCGGAGGCCTAGCACTGGAGGGATCTAGGAGTAGGGACAGTGCACCAGACATTACACTTTTTATTCTAGTCCCCAAAGGAACTGCATTACCTCCAATTAGGTGTAGAGGCTGTGACTAGGAGAGAGGAGGAAGACCAGGCCCAATTAGAAGTTTTAGCTCCAATGAACGTAGCACCTTGATCACTCCTGCCATGGCCACATTGAGATAACCACATCTCTATAGAGACCCCGCCTCTCTCCTAAACCTGAGAGAGAGAGAGAGAGACTTCATCCATCGCACCTTTACTCCAAAGTTATCAAGCCGAATTGCATGGTTACTACACAGTGGAGCTGGAGATCGCTCACACCATGAAGGATTCAAGTTAGAAGGTCATTGATCAGGCAGCAACATGATGAACATGAGATGCTTCTTGGGAACCTCTTAACCACTTGTCCATCAAGGATCGGTAATATACCTACTTGGAAACTTAATCTGGAGAGTTCTCGGTGGACTCTCTCTATAGATTTATCAATCATAGAGAATTAATCTGCACCTTTTTCGAGTCTGTGGAAGGCTGAACACCTGAGAAAGTGAAGGTCATTTTATGACTTGCGGTGAGGAACAAATTGCATATGGGTGAGGTCATCACCAAGAAATGATGGCAAATTAGCTTGGGTTGTTTTCTTTGTGGAAGGAGGGAAGAAACCATCTCACATCTATTTATGAAATGCTCATTTGCCTACGAACTATCATTAAAATGCAGCTTAATGTTTGAGGTTTGCCTACAAACTATCATGATCTTTAGATGAAATGGAGACATCAGAAATTTTGGCAATTTTGTGGATGTGTTGGGGACCAATTGGTTGCTGTAATGTGCTGGAAACTATGGTGTGAGAGGAACAATAGGACCTTTTCAAGAAAGAACTCCATATATGCTGTCTTACAAAAAATGCATACATTCCAAAACTGGAAAAATCTGTGCTCATCTAAGGTAGACGGAAGACGTGTTGAACTTTGGAACAAGCTGAAAATACCTTGGCTCATCCTTCCATTCAATAAAAATTCATACTCTGAGCAACCCTTTGTGCATTCTCTAGTATCATGGATTCCTAGTCTAATCAAACTTCAGAAGATAGTTTTATTTTGCTGTAATCATCTCTTCCTAATTTTAAATCTACTGCTGGCACAATCTCTGTTTGTGCTGGCAGGGGGTCTGAGTAGTCTGCTCTTCTTCCATTGTCAGTTTTTGTTCTCATGTAAATACCCATGTGTAGTTACTCCATTTCAATAAAATCTAGATGGCTTTACCTTCCATCATCCCCAAAAAGAACAGTACCCCTTTCACAAGATCTAAAAGAAGAGAATCATTTCTTGTGGGGTGTCATGTGGAAGGATGCTCTAGAATCTACGATCCAAGTACACTGCAAGCAGCTGTAAATACTGCATCATCTGGTATACTATTTTGACTTACTGAAGAAACTGTAATTAATACCGTATCTGAGACTGTTCCTTTATCCTTTTATTCGTTCTCCTTTTTAGATTGTAGAAGTCTATATTCTGGTTTTCAATGGCCTAGCCTTTTGCAATAGTGATAAATACCCGATCTTCTAGGCCTAGACTTTGATCTATTTTTGGACTTACTTCTATCCTGTCCTTTCTTTTTCTGTTCATCTCTACTTCTAACTATAAGTCCTTGAGCTAGTTATTGAGCCTAATGTTATAGCTATATACTTTTAATCTAAGCTCACTGGATAATAAAGTAGCTTCTACCTCTTTAAGACTTATGGTCTCTTTTTCATAAAGAATGGTAGTGGTAATATGCTCAAAGAATTTAGGCAAAGAGCAAATTAGAATCAAAGCCTTGTCTTCTTTATCTACATCGACACCAATATTTGCTAAATCAAGCAAGAGCTTATTATACTCATCTAGGTAATTTTTGAGTGAAGTTCCTTCTGCCATACGAAATATGTGTAGTTTTTTTCTCAAATATAATCTATTGATCAGAAATTTTGCCATATATAGACCATCCAATTTTTTCAATACACCTTTGGCTGTATCTAGATCCATAATATTGCATAGGACTTTATCACTTAATCATGAAAATAGGGTTCCTAAGACTCTCTCATTAATTTCTTCTTTAATAGCTTCATTATCTCCTGGGATTGCATCCATACCCTTAAGGGCTTTTGCTGCACTTTCTTTAACCAACAAGTATTTCATTCTTACCTTCCATAGTGAAAAGTCTCTTATGCCATCAAAGATGGCTACTTCATGCTTGATGGTGGTAGAGTGAGGAGCAGATGCCAAATCATTAGCCACTGAAAAATTTTATTGCCTATCACTAGCCATCCAAGAGTTCTGATACCAATTTGTTGAGATCGCGCGCACCAGATTGGATCGATTTAGGCTTAAATTTTTAATTCTATATCTCTTTGAGGCAATTAATCGAACACATCACGGGCATGAATAAACAAATACAAATAAACTAAAATTTACGTGGTTCAGCACAAAGGGCCTATATCCATGGGGAGGAGAAGCAATCCACTAAATAATCTATCCCAAAAATAGGTATAATATAGGATACAAAATATCCAAAATAAGAATCATAAGGAAGGCAACAGTATATCAAATAGAAGGCAACAAAAGATCCAATCAGACCAACCAATCTCGGCCTCGGTAATAGATCAAGGTAAGAGTTTACCTGAGACAAAAATTTTTCTTCTCAACCTCGGCAAAATACTAAGAAATAATACCGAAATAGCTATGACAAACACCAATAGGGAAAGTAGAGGGCATTCGACAATATCATAGGGCTCCTGTAAAATTGAAGAAGAGAAGAAGGCTGAAGATCTTGACACCTGAAGAAAGAAATAACCAAAAGATCACCCAGCATACCAAAGAAAATCAAGAGAGGCCTTCTGTGTGTAATGCTCCAAGCAACCCGAGAGCAACCAAGAACCAGGGAATAGAAAACCAGAAGAGAGGAGCTGTCTTCGCTTCTTACGGAGAGGAAAGGGTCAAGTCTCTTTTAAAGAGAAGCAAAGCCACACAAACCCAAAGTCTTTCCGTAACACTTTAGAAAACCGATTTCCACCTAAAGAAGGATTTATTCATCTCAAAAGTCTAACGAAAAAAGATATAGTCCCTTTTTGCAAAAAACTCCTTCAAAGATTATAATATTTTTGGAGCAATACCTTATTTAATAACACCCTTCAGCTAGGAGGTCACCTCCCAAATTGCCAGTATTAAGGCATATATAAAAGTGGATTTTTCTAAATAGAAGCTCTTCAATGAGTGGCTGGGAATGCCTTAGCACATGGAGGGAAGACCATGAGTGGCTGTTGATAAGTAACATAAATTCATCAATAAAAATATTAATTTATTAATTAATTCATATTAATTTTTAAAAATTAATGATTAATTTATATATATATTTTTAAAAAATTAATATTTTTATTAATTAAAAAATAAAATTTTATCATCAATGAAAAGAGCTTATTTTTTTAATCACAACAAAATAAGTTTCGAGCAAAATGAAGCTAAAATAGAGAAGATATAAATTTTTAAAGAAATAAAATAAATAAAAATTAAATGAAAAATAACATACGGCTCTACCAACTCAAGCCGCCGCACTATATCAGCCGGCGCATCCAAACGCACCGAGTCAAGCCGACAAAGCCAGTGTGCCAAGCTAGCCATGCTAGTCGACTCAGTCACGGAAGCCGTCAGTTGGTCCATGATCCAGGCGTGGACCACCAGCTCAACAGAAACCAACGAATCAAGGATCGACACGAGGTGGACCTAGATCCTTAAAGGGTTTACAGAAAATCTATCATGGCTCATAGGGCATTTTGGGCTTTTCACTCAATGATAGGAGGCGCTGATTCATTGTGGTGTACGATGCAACCGATTCATGTGGTCCATGGGAACAGTAATTGCATGATCGAATGGCTGTAGTAGCTTGCGGCCAAGATCGAATGGTAGAGGTTTAAAATTGAATTTGATTTGAAATCAGCTTCACGCGGATCGCCATCCAATGGCAGCGCTCGATCCAAGGGATGATTTGATGGTGGAGAGAGCTCCCAGCAGTGATCAGGACTCCCAACGCACGATCAGCGGCTAGTTTTTCTTTTTCAATATGCAATCAACGGTTAGAATTTAATCCAACCTGATCTGGGCTAATATGCATCCAATTTTGATGATTTTTGGTCTATTGAATTTCTATTAAATGGTCAGATTTCATCTAGAGCAATAGAATTCATTCAGGACTCCTTTTAATCCAATTTTCACTCAAATTTCTCCATAGTTTGATGATCAAAGACCTCCTTAGTCCCACATTTCCTAGAAGAAAACTCTCTAGCCCTCCTAGCTCTATAAAAAAATCCCAGGCCTCTAGAAATCAATGAATCTTCGATCAAAATGAAGCTTTGGTATAGGATAGAGCCATATTTTAGATCAGAGGCTGCTTCAAAGCAATGGATGTCGAGAAGAAGTGCTGGGCTTCTACACCATCTTTTTGCCAATACCGATCCAAGATCAGAGATCAGCCTATTTTAATTATTTTTTTATATATTTAAATTATAAACTTTTTAATTAATATAATATTTATTTTTATGCTCTTTAATTTTATGCTTTTTATTTTTATTATAATTTAATTTTTATACTTTAATTATTATCTTTTATTTTATTGCAAGTAGATGCTAAGATCTAACTAGTAGATCTTAGTACCAAGTTTAAATTTCTTCATCTTTTAATTTTTGCTTTTAATTTTTCAACTTCACTTTTGATTTCAAAACTCAAATTCTTTTCTTTTTTTTTTCAAAAAATCAAAGATTTCAAATCTAAAATACTATATTTTCTATGGATTCGATCTGACTCACTATTATCTACGTATTTTTAATTATTTTAAGAAGTCAGATTAAACTGATAAATATGGTATCTCAACAACAACATTGTGTTCTTATGAAATTTTTGGCACCATTACCGAAAAAAGTACGGATATTAAATTTTTGATCTCTTTAATTTTTTATAAATAAATTATAAATAATTTTTTTTAATTTTTTTGTAAATATTGCTTGCTAACTTTTTTTTTATTTTATTTTATAGAAAAAGAGGTTAAAGAATAAAAAGAATCAGGGCAAGGAACAAATCATTCAATTTTACTTGGTGAGATCAATCCTCTTTTCTTTTTATTTATTTTATTTATTTATTTACTTTATTTTTAAATTAATTTAAAAAAATATATTCATTTAAATCTAATTAAAAGCTTCATGATAAGATTAGAAATCCTAACTGTTTAGAGCATGCATCATATTAGCTTTATTTTTATTTTTTTTGATGATTGGTGGAGGTAAGGTAAATCTTTCATAATTTAATTAGTTGCATACATCTAGTTTAAATTGCATAAAACCGTTTGATTGAAATTTTTTTTTTGCATATCATATTAAATCAAATTAAGGGTACAACTTAATTAATCAAGATAAGATGAAGATTTGATTGCCCTTTCTTGATCCACAAACAACTAACCAGTATCCTGCATTGACCTAAGCCTTTAATTTTAAAACTAATTAGACATCAGCCCTGGGAGCTCAAGCTCAATAGGAGAAGAAACCCTAAGAGTTGAACTAGATTAGGATTAGTCAATTTGACTGGTGTCTAAGCAAGTGGTTTAGGGATGATTGGGTCAGAAGAATGGTGGTTACTTAATTAGTTCCATTAGTTTACCTGGCCAAGCATAATTAGTGTCTAAGGCATATAACGTGTTACACTTACCTGGCTAGTTGATTGGCTGATCCTACACTTGGAGTGCTCAAAGGCTGACTTGGAATAGTTAGGAGCTGCCTAGGTCTAGGCTGATCTTAGGTTAGGATTAATTTATTTAAAACTTGTTTAAAAATAAAAATTTTTACTTTAGATATTTTCAATCTCTATTATCCTGACATAAGGTTGCCCTGACATAACGGAAAGTTATGTTGCATGGTTGTCCTAGGGTATGAAAAGATTGAATTAACTTAGAACTTTTAAAAAAAAATTTTAAAAAATAAAAATAAAAATAAAAGATTGAGGACATTGAGAATATAGTGACTTCTCCAACACCCGTGTGGAGAAGGATTTTAGGTCGACTAGTCAAAACGAATTTAGTTCCTATTTCAGACTCTACAACCTCAATATCCATAATGGATTTAGCAAATCAGCTTCAGCCTCAAATTCTTAAGGACTTATGTTATCCAGTTGGTTCCATCTAACCCTCTTGCATCAGGTTGCCCCAACCCATAGCAAACAACTTTAAAATTAAATCTCAAATCATTAACATGCTTCCAAAATTCATGGGAATAGAGGATGCATATATATTCATTAGGAAATTTGAAGAGATTTGTGTAACCATGAAACTACAACAATTATCAGAGGATGAAATCAAACTAAGATTAATCAATTTTGCACTAAAGGATAATGCCAAAAAGTGGCTTTATAGTCTTTCAAATTAATCTATCACGACCTGGAAGGGCTTTATAAGAATATTCTTAAAAAAAAAAAAATTTCATCATAAAACAGCTAGAATTAGAAATAAAATAAATCAATTCTATCAACTAGCTAGTGAATCATTTTGAAAATACTTCGATCGATTCAAGAACCTCTTGACCCAATGCCCACACCATGGAATAGAAACTTGGAGACTATGCTAAATAATTTATAAAGGATTAGATTCAAATTCTCGAACAATGCTAGACTCCATGTGCCAGGGATAATTTATGTACAAAGACCAAATGAAGCCTGACAATTTCTAGAAAACCTAGCCGAGAAAAATTTACAATAAAAAATAACTAGAAAACCAAAAAAATCCATACTTTCAAGAGGTGGAATATGCTAAATTCAAACCTTCCTAGTTGCAGAAGTCAAAATTGCAACTTTGACATGTAGATTAGAGGCCTTAGAACTTCAGAGACCAGCTAGTATGAACCAAGTGTCTGCACGTATGTGCAACGGATGCAATGCACCAGACCATATCATTAAGGAATGTCCCCTCCCAATGAACCAATTAGATAATGAATGTGCATAGGTGAATGCCACATATCAGAAATCGTTGAATAATCCCTATGCACCCACTTATAACCCAGGTTGGAGGAATCATCCAAATTTTTTATGGTCACAAAATCTAAATATAGACGGTCCAAGTTTCAATCAGCAGAACTCAAGATCTAATCTTGTGATAAACACCCTACCACCATCAGGCTTTAATATTAATGAAAAAAAATGTAGTTCTTTAGAGAAAAGCTTGGAAGCCCTAGCCAAATCTAATGCTGACACTAATACCACCTTAAGCAATTTCATGCAAACCATGGGCCAAATTCTGAATTCAAATTCTCAGGCCATAGTCCGCTTGAAAATGCAAGTGAGTCAACTAGCATCTACCATAAGTGAACGTAAATGAGGTAGGCTACCTAGCCAACTTGAGCCCAACCCAAGGAATCAAAATGGTAGACTATCCCAAGAAAATCAGGTTAATTAAGTTAATGCAATTCATTCCTTGAGATCAGAAAAATAAGTAAATAATAAGGTAAATACACTTGATACTAGAGAAGACTTGAGTGCTGAGTCTGTTGAGCCACTCAATGAATAATCTCCCTTACAAACTTAAGCTCCTAAAATGATAGTGCACCAAACCAGATGCCCACAATCTCTAGAGCTCCTTTCTCAAATTGATTAAGGGCTAATAAATAATCAAAATATTTAGATAAAATGTTAGAGGTATTTAAGTAAGTTTAAGTAAATATTCTTCTATTAGATATGATCCAACAAGTTTCGACTTATGCCAAATTCTTAAAAGATCTTTCCACCAAGAAAAAGATGACTAATGTACCAAAGAGAGCTTTCTTAATAGCAAGTGTGAGTTCATATTTGTTAAGTCATATGCCTATAAAGTACAAGGACCCAAGGTCTCCAACAATTTCATGTGTCATAGAAGAAATCCACATTGAGAAGGCATTACTTGATTTAGGGGCTAGTGTAAATATTTTGCCCTATTCAGTTTATGAGCAATTAGGATTAGGAAAGCTTCAGCCAACAGGGATCATATTATAATTAGCAAATCAATCTTTTAGGATCCCCAAGGGAATGGTAGAAGATGTTTTGATTAATATTGAAAATTTTATCTTTCCAATTAATTTTGTCATTTTGAAGACTGAGCCAATATCAAATCCTAAGGATCAAATCTCAGTGATTTTAGGAAGACCATTCCTAGCTACTACTAATGCTGAAATCAATTATCAGAATGGACTTATGAAACTGTCTTTTGAAAATATGACTATCGAGTTGAATATTTTCAATTTAGAACAGGAATCTACCAAGCATGCTAATGTAAGTGTAATCCAAGATGAAATTTATGAACCCATAGATATTAGCGATGAGAAAGTCAATCTTGAATCTAGTATCTGGCCAACCCATGAATATGAGAACATAGATAAAATACTTGAAGATAATAAAAATGATCAGAAATGGGAGCCTCCCACTGAACCACTCATAGAAATGACTAAACCATCACCTGAGTCATCAAAAGAAGAGGCACCCAAAGTAGACTTGAAACCCCTCTCTGAGCACCTCAAGTATGTATATTTAGGTCCAGAGAAAATCTTGCTTATAATTATTGCATCAGACTTGAATTTTAAATAAGAGGAGGAATTATTAGCAGTCTTAAGAAAAAATCGAGAAGTAATAGGCTGGACCATGTCAGACATTAAATAAATAAGCCCTTCCATAATTCAACATAGGATACACCTAGAGGAAGAGGCTAAACCAACTCGAGATGCCTAAAGAAGATTGAACCCAACCATGAAGGATGTAGTCAAAAAGAAAATTCTGAAGTTGTTGGATAATAAAATTATTTACCCCATTTCTGATAGTTCGTAGGTAAGCCTTGTACAAGTGGTACCGAAAAAATTTGAGGTAACAGTAGTCCAGAATGAAGCAAATGAATTTATCCTAACTAGGATCCAAATGGGGTAGATGGTCTGTATAGATTATAGAAAATTGAATGTAGCTACAAGAAAAGATCACTTTTCTTTGCCATTTATTGATCAAATATTGAAAAAGTTAGCCGGACAAGAATTTTACTATTTTCTAGATAGATACTCTGGTTATAATAAGATCCCCAAAATCCTTGAAGATCAGAAAAAGATCACATTCACCTATCCATTTGAAACCTTTGCTTATAAGCATATGCCCTTTGGACAATGTAATGCTCCAGCAATCTTTCAGAGATGTATGATCAGCATGTTTTTCGATATGATTGAATGATTTCTAAAAATTTTTATGGATGACTTTTCTATCTTTGGACCTAGCTTCTCTGAATGCTTAAACCATCTAAGACTTATTCTAGAAAGATGTAAGAAGAAGCATTTAGTTCTTAATTGAAAAAAATGTCAATTCATGGTTAGAGAAGGTATAGTTCTTGGCCATGTAATTTCAAAAAAAGGAATAGAAGTTGACTAGGCCAAAGTTGATCTGATTGCAAGTCTTCCACCACTTAAGACTGTTAAAAAAATTCGTTCATTTTTAGAGCATGCTGGATTTTATAGAAGGTTCATATCCGATTTTAGCAAAGTGGCTCGTCCTTTGATGAACTTATTAGTAAAAGAAGCGAAATTTGAGTTTACTTCTAAGTGCCTTGAGTCTTTTGAATTTCTTAAAAAGGTACTCATTTCAATCCTCATTATTCATCCACCTATCTAGATCGAACCTTTTGAGCTCATGTGCGATGCATCTGATCATGCTGTAGGTGCAGTCTTAGGTCAAAAAATTAACAAGCTACTGAGAGTTATTTATTATGCAAGCAAAATATTAAATGATGCGTAGCTTAATTACACCACCACGGAGAAGGAATTCTTAGTTATTATCTTTGCTCTAAAAAAATTTAGGTCCTATTTGGTTGGATCTCATGTTATTGTCTATACTGATCACTCAGCCATTAGACATCTCCTAGTAAAGAAAGATGCTAAGGCACATTTAATTTGATGGATCTTGCTCCTTCAAGAATTTGATCTAAAAATTAAGGACAAGAAAGGGATAGAATGCAGTTGCTGATCACTTATCCCGAATCATAGTTGCGCCATCTAACGAACCACCTATCAATGAGTATTTTTCAAATGAACAACTCATATCGATGTCCACTGAGTCTTGGTATGCTGATATTGTGAATTATTTAGCCATTGGTAAAGTGCCTTCTCATTGGACTAGTCAGAATAAACATAAATTCTTTTTCCAAGTAAAGTATTTTATTTGGGATGATCCATATCTGTTTAAACAGTATCCTGATCAGATCATTAGGAGGTGTGTCCCTGATAATGAGGTTAAAGTATTCTATCATTTTATCATAACCAAGCATGTGGTGGTCATTTCGCATCTAAGAAGACTGCTGCCAAAGTACTTCAATGTGGATTTTATTTGCCTAATTTATTTAAGGATGCACATGTGTACTATAAAAGTTGTGATCGATGCCAACAAATGGGTCAGATTACAAAGAGAGATATGATGCCACTCAATCTAATCTTGGTAGTTGAAATTTTTGATGTCTGGAAAGTTGATTTTATGGGACCATTTCCAAATTTATTCGAAAATGAGTATATCTTAGTGGCTATTGATTATGTTTTCAAGTGGGTAGAAGCTATTCCACGTAAGTCCAATGATAGCAAAGTGGTCATTAAATTTCTTAAGAAAAATATTCTCTCTCGCTTTGGTACTCCTAGAGCATTCATTAGTGATCGAAAAATACATTTTTGCAATCGACCCTTTACCGCATTAATGAGAAAATATAATGTTACCCATAAATTAGCCACACCATATCATTCTCAGACTAGTAGGTAAGTTGAAGTGTCCAATAGATAAATCAAATAAATCTTGAAAAAAACTGTTAATGCTAATAGGAAGGATTGATCTATGAAATTAGTTGATGCACTGTGGGCTTATCGCACTGCCTATAAGACCAACCTAGGAATGTCTCCTTATAGAATTGTATTTGAAAAACCATGTCACTTGCTCGTTGAGTTAGAACATAAAGCCATGTGGGTAATAAAGAAATTAAATATGGACCTAGACATAGCCGAAAATCATAGAAAGCTTCAGATCAATGAATTAGAAGAACTGAGAAATGAAGCTTACGAGAATGCCAAGGTATATAAGGAACGGATGAAAGTATTTCATGATCAAACAATTCATAGAAAATCTTTTACTCCTGAATAAAAAGTTTTTTTTATATAATTCAAGGTTACATCTTTTTTTTGAAAAGCTTAGGTCTAGATGGACAGGACCCTTTTTTATTAAAAAAGTTTTTCCATATGGAGCTGTAGAGATTGAAAATCCAAGCAATGGTGTTGTTTTTAAAGTTAATGGTCAACGATTGAAACTATTTTTAGAATTACCTATAGAATCTATAGAGGAAGCCATGGTTCTTTATGAACCAACATATCTCGATTAATCTGTTATCACTGTTAGCCTGACTGAAGACTTTAAATTTAGTGCTCCTGGGAGGCAACCCAGCTTCTTTCTTTCTAATTAGTTTTCTTTTTAGCATTATCAGATCAAATAAGCTCCATTGAATAAGTTGGAGGGAGAGTTTAAATTTTCAAAGGCATGTGCTGGATGAAAAATATAGTTAGGTATATTCTTTCATGTTGTTTATTATATCCTTTATTTTTTCTTCTCCATTGAGAATAATGTCGATTAAGTTGAAGAAAAAAAAATAAAAATTTTAAAATTTTAAGTCCTCAAAAAAAATTAGTATTCAATATTTAGACACTTGATTATGCTTAAGAATTAAATTAAACTAAGCATTTTTAAAAAAAAATTGATATACAGATCAGAGAATCTATGAGATATTGAGGAATCAAGTATTAAGAAAATTTAATAAAGAGTTAAGTCTAAAGCATAAAAAAAAATTTCTTAAGCATTTCTAATTTTTCTATTAGCATTAAAGAAAAGTCTACTTTTTATAGGCTTGTGTAGGATAACTATACATTTCTTCATATTAAAAAAAATTATTTTAATAAAATAATTTTTAAGTACTTCTCACTGAGTAACCAAGTCTTTTTGCCTAAGCAAGCATTGAGTTTCACGTCAAAAGGTGGAAAGGATAAAGAAGCTCGTTGTAAAGCTAGTCTTAACTCATAGCTTGTTTGATTCAAGCTAGTAAGTCCGAGGGGTATTCTATACCTAGTACTCTAAAGCCAACTGGTTTGAGAGTTATTGTCCCAAGACTCGCTATATGGATCAAATAGAAAGCTTAAGGGGTTAAGACACTCAGTAGTGATATAACATTTAAAAAAAAATATTAGTTTTCCATCGCGTAATCGAATCTCGTTGCCTAAGTAAGTAATAATATTCGCATTAAAAAGTAGGCAATATGAAAATAAAAATCAATAAATGAAGGGCGGAAGTAGCAATATACTTGCCTATATGAAAGTTTAGACAAATCAGAGATAAAAATGGGATAATTTAGAAAAAATTCAAAAAAATTTAATATTTTTTATTTAATTTTTTTATTAATAAATATTAATACTCCAATGATATACCTCACTTATACTCTACTGAATATTAATGGCCATTTTGAAAACTGCTTAGGTAAAATTCGAAACTCTAAAGTTAAAAGGTATTTAAAACTAAATTCTTTCTTTACTCGAGGACGAGTAAAGCTTAAGTTGGAGGTGTGATAAGTACTATAAATTTATAAATAAAAGTATTAATTTATTAATTAATTTATATTATTTTTAAAAATTAATGACCAATTTATATATATTTTTAAAAATTAATATTTTTATTAATTAAAAAATTAATTAAAAAATAATAAAAATTAAAAAATAAAATTTTATTATCAATGAAAAGAGCTCATTTTTTTTATCATAATAAAATAAATTTTGAGCAAAATGGAGCTAAAATGGAGAAGATATAAATTTCTAAAAAAATAAAATAAATAAAAATTAAATAAAAAATAACATACGGCACAGTCAGCTCAAGCCGCCGCGTCGGTGCGTCCAAACGCTCCAAGCCAAGCCAACAAAGCCAGTGCACCAAGCCAGCCACGCTAGCCGACTCAATCGTGGAAGCCGTCAGCCGATCCATGATCTAGGTGTGGACCTCCAGCTCAGCAAAAATCGGCGAATCAAGGAGCGACACGTGCTGGACCTAGATCCTTAAAGGGTTTACAGAAAATCTATCACGGCTTATAGGGCATTTTGGACTTTTCACTCGATGATAGGTGCTGATTCATTGTGATGTACGGTGCAGCCGGTCCACGCGGTCTATGGGAACAGTAATTGCACGATCGGATGGCTGTAGTAGCTTGCGATCAAGATCGGACGGTGGATGTTTAAAATTAAATTTGATTTAAAATCAGCTTCATGTGGATCACCATCCAACAGCAGCGCTCGATCCAGGGGATGATCCGACGGTGGAGAGAGCTCCCAGTAGTGATTAGGACTCCCAACGCGCAATCAGCGGCAAAATTTTCTCCATCAATATGCGATCAACGGTCAGAATTTAATCCAACCTGATCTGGACTGATACGCATCCGATTTTGATGATTTTTGGTCCGTTGGATTTCTATTGAATGGTCAAATTTCATCCAGAGCAACAGAATTTATTCAGGACTCCTTTTAATCCAATTTTCACTCAAATTTCTTCATATTTTGATGATCAAAGACCTTCTTAGTCCCATATTGTCTAGAAGAAAACTCTCTAGTCAACGAATCTTCAGTCAAGGTGAAGCTTTGGTATAGGGTAGAGCCACGTTTTGGATCAGAGGCTACTTCGAAATAATGGATGCTAAGAAGAAGAGCTGGACTTCTACACTATCTTTCTGCTAATGCCGATCCAAGATCAAAGATCAGCCTATTTTAATTTTTTTTATATATTTAAATTATATATTTTTAATTAATATAATAATTATTTTTATGCTCTTTAATTTCATGCTCTTTATTTTTATTATAATTTAATTTCTATACTTTAATTATTACTTTTTATTTTATTATAAGTACATGCTAAGATCTATCTAGTAAATCTTAATACTAAATTTAAATTTCTGTACCTTTTAATTTTTACTTTTAATTTTTTGACTTTATTTTTTATTTTAATTTTTTTTTTTTTTTTAAAGAATCAAAGATTTTAAATCTAAAATACTATCTTTCCTATTGATTCGATCCGATTCACTGTTATCTACGTATTTTAAATTATTTTAAGAAATCAGATTAAACTGATAAATATAATATCTTAAAAATAATATCACGTTCTTATTAGCTGTGGAGCAAATTTATTGGCTTAACTAGTTCTTCATAAATTTTTTTTTTTTTGCTCAGTGTAATCTTTCCTTCTCTACTTTGTACATTCCTTTGATCTGAATAATAAATGGGGCCACTTTCTTTCGAAAGGAAAAGAAAAAAAAAAGGGCACGTATCCTTGTTCTGTTTGCTTCTTGTACTGCTTATAATTAAAACTATATATCTTCTGTACCTACTTTCTTTCATTTTTCCTCTTTACATTGCATAAATTTGGTGTGCTATGGAGCTCATTGCTCCTATGACTCATTTTCATCAAAAAGTTTTTGTTGGTCCGTACGAAGGATCCATTTGATAGAAATACAAATATTGATCATTATATTCTGGTTTCTTTAGTCATTTTCGGCCAGAGCATTTGGTTATAGGTCCACGGATTTTATTTTAACTGAGATTGACTCTCGGCTTTCTGCTTTTGCGTGGGCTTTCAGGCTTTTGGGTTTTGCGCCATTTTCCTAAGTAGATGCACTAAGTTGTAATTGGGAGAACGATGGATGCTAAAATTACGTTAGCAATACGACATAGGACTAGTTCGACATGGAAGGTGACTTTGCATTGCACTTAGATGGACTGGGAACTGAACTTACCATGGTAGGGCAAATGACATGGCTTGTAATGAGATCATTTGTCTATTGATGTTTATAGAACTGCTAAAGATTTGATGGATTATCTTGGCTAGGATGGAAGGGGCAAGGTTGTTTAGATGCCTCGGCATGCTCTGGTTGATAGGATGTCACATTTTCAAGGGCCTGTATAGCTGCCTGATATCTGTGGTAAAACTCTGAGGTGGGAATTAGGCGAGGAGAGATTGTCAAAGAGGAGAAGCTGATGGATGGGTTAGACCGATTGGCCCTGCAATTCCAGGATTCAATGGATTTTGCCTTTCTTTATGGGTTTGATATCCCCTACAATTTTGATATTCTCACTCCTCGCCTTTCTTATTAGAAACTGCATGCCATGTGTATGCCCATGCACATGTTGTTTGTTGGCCATCCATAGCCAGATTTAACCCCTTTAGAGGCCTACCAAAACTTATAGATTTTCGAGAGATACGCAATTTCAAAAAAAAAAAAAAATCATCTCAATCGGACATTGTATGACCAAATTATTATCTATTAAAATTTGGCATGCGATTTGGCTTCTTGATATGATAGATCTTACTCTTAGATTTTGTTTAGCTCTACTCGTAGTGGTCAAGATGATCTACATCGAGTCTTATAATAGTGAAAGTGATTCACATCGAGTCTAATGATCCATCTCGATTAGAACTCCTTTTGTTTAGAGGATTTAGCTTCTGCTAAATCAGAATTGAAGATAGAAAAATATCTGCTTTCCTATCTCATAGATGAATCGTTTGGCTTTACTTAGAGATGATTTTCAATCTTAATCCTAGAGGTGGCAATTTTATTCAATCCATCGGGTACCTAATCTGACCTAACCCGAATTGGAGAGGAGGGGCTTTACTCGATCCAATTGGAGCCAGCGGTGGGTATGGGTTCTAAAAAAATTATCCGAAGCAGATTCAAATCGGGTATGAATAATGGTATGCCTCGACCTACGCTCCGATCCGAACCTGATCCAAAATAATTTTAATAGATATCCTCCATTTAAAATTATGATTATTTTATGTTATTTATATGTATCCGATCCGATCCAATCAATTTCTCTTATATACATGATTCGATCTGACCCATATCTCTACATGACCCGACCCAACCAAACCAAGGCGGGTACTGGGCAAGTATGGGTATGAAATTTTTATTTGCAAGGCGGATATGGGTATGGGCCGACCTTACCCATACTCGACTGGTTGCCATCCCTACTTAGTCTTTCTTGCTAGATAATTAAATATAACAGATAACTTTATTATAGGAGTTGCTAATGCTTAAATTGAAGGCACCACCAATCGAGATAAGGCCTGCATAAGTTGGGCGATCTTTTTCTTTAGTTGTGAGAGATAGTTCTTCATTCATCATCTATCGAGGTAGAACTTTTAGCCATACTCACCTTTTATCCTTGAATATACTTCAAGCATAAATAGCCGTTCTCTTGATTGTTTGTATTACTCACGCATCCAAACCTTCCATAGACATAGAGGACCAAAGCTCTAATATCAACTTCATCCGAATAAATCAAATTGGGACTCCTCAAGTAGGAGTATAGCTCTGATATCAACTTAATCCGATCAGGGAGAAAAAAAAATTTACTTCAATCCACTCTACTTAGATGTCTCAAAAGAAAAAAAGGATGATAGAAGAATTGCAAAAGTAGGGCTTGGATCCTCCTTCTTTCTTTAATTAATTCTCCATACCATAAATTGAGGTGTACATATATAGCCCCCATTTATAACAGTGAAATCCATCTTTGTACAATTCGGATTAGATTCCTCTTCTTATCTTCTAAAAGAATGTCCACCATTCAACAAGTTGATTTGAATTTCTCTTCCTAGTTCAAATAGAATTAGATCTCTAAAAAAATTGATGAATATAAAAGATCATGAAAAATTATAGATAGATCTTGA
This sequence comes from Cocos nucifera, assembly GCA_006176705.1. NCBI lineage: Eukaryota > Viridiplantae > Streptophyta > Magnoliopsida > Arecales > Arecaceae > Cocos > Cocos nucifera. The sequence goes on along the minus strand of QRFJ01000139.1, from coordinate 177,500 downwards.
CTTTTACGTTAACATTATCTTTTATTGCTCCACCTAATTCTTTATAGATCAGAAGATAACTTTCGATTAATCTTATCCAAAAAAGAAAATCTCAATTTGATCAGTCTATTTTGAGGCTTAAATGATGGAATTGTGGTCTAATTGAGTCTTTTTAAGAGCTAGCCAAAAGTTGTAGATCTCAGAAAGATAATTAAAAAAAAAACATCTCAATGGATATTATATGACCAAGTTATCACCTTTTAAAATTTGGTACATGATTTGACTTTTGATGTTGTTGGGGATAAATCCCGCTCCTGCCGAAGCCCGGCCCGACGCTCAGCATAATGCAACCAGTAGCTGCAGAAGAGCTTCAGCGCACTGATTTAGCCGAACTCCTTCAGTCGGCCTAACTGCCAAGCGACCGAACTCCCAGCGGCCGAACTTCTTCCAGCAGGCCGAACTGGTCAGCTCCCGAGCTTCTTCCGGACTCCCAGCGTCGAGACCAAACTTCCTGGGCGGCCGAACTCCTTCGGGCTCCCCACGGCCGAACTCTTTCGGACCGACTCCAAGCGGCCGAGCTTCAATAAAGTCCTCTCAGCGGCCGAACTCCTCAGCGGATGGGCTTTAGCGGAATCCCCAAGCGGTCATCACTCAGGAGCCCAAACTCCTCAGCAGTCGTCACTGGGCCGAACTCCTCAGCGGTCGCCCTCATCGAACTTCGGCCGACCGAGCTCCTACCGAACTCTCAAGTGTCCAAGCCTCAGCCGAAGTCCAACAGCCGGCCGAACCCCAAACGGCCGAGCTTCGGATTCTCAGCAGCCGAACTCTTCCTGCGGACGAGCCTTAGCTGCATACCTCCAGCCAGACGCCTATGGGAGCCGAACTCCCTCCTATCTTCCTCTTCAGGAGCCCGAACTCCTCCGAAATGGGCACACGACGAAGGCCTTCAACCCTTCATTCGGCAAGCTCTGCAACCATCACCATCAGTCAGTCCGCCGCACCATCAGTCAGTCCACCGCGGGCGATAGCGACCCACTGTCAGGCGGCGATGGCTGTCACCCTCAATCCGCCGACCCACTGTCAGGCGGCGATGGCTGTCGCCCTCAATCCGCCGCACACGGCACCAGTGAGACTGACTCCGCCGAACCTCGAGCGGCCCGCCAGCACGCGGCTGCAGTTGTCACCATCAAGCTCCACTATATAAAGGACCCTCCCGACACGCTAAGGCTAAGCTCTCTGAACTCTCGACTCTCTAAGCTCTCCTCCTCATCTCTAAGCTCCGGAACTCATTCCGAGCACTCCATTACTGTTGGCCGAAAACTAACTTGACCGTCGGAGGGTCCTGCCGGAGCCACCACCCCATCGGTTCCAGACGGGACTTCGTTTTGCAGATCCCCGATGGCGACCTCAGCGGCCTCGACTCCGGCGACCTCCGACGAAGATGAATTTCTGCATCAACAGATTGGCGCTAGAAGGAGGTCCTAAACCTTCGAGGTTCCTTTGTTCTTAAAGGAGTGCTCGGTGACTCTTCTCTTCCCTCTCCGAAGATCCTCCTTTCTCTCTCGAAAGAAAATGCCCCCCAGGAGAGCCTTGACCCGGCGATCGGCGGCCTCCGCAGCCCGATCCAGTTCGGATCCGTCTGCCCCCACTCCAGCCCCGGCTACCCGAGCTCACTCCGTAGCCGCGGTGGACGCGGAGCAGTTCAGCCTGCTTGCCCAGCAGGTCCGCGACCTTACGGAGGCAGTGCGGGCGATGCAGGCCTTGCATCCGCGGGACCCGGTATCAGCTCGACCGGCGCAGGATTCCCCGGAGTCCCGGGGTCCGGCCCAGGGGCGACCAGCATGGACTACCCGACCTTCAGTCCCCGGAAGGGGAAAGCAGCCGGGGGAGAGCCCCCGCTCGGACCACGGCTCGACCCAGGGAGAAGCTCCGCGCCCATTCTGCGAGAAGACTTTGGAGATCAAGGATCGCGAGGACCTCCTGGATCAAAGGCTCTTGGAAATGAGCCGACGCATAGAGGAACTTCGTCATACTCCCTCCTCCCGCGGTAACGACGTCTGCACTGACCCCCCTTTTTCGCAGAAAATCATGCAGGAGCCGGTCCCGCCGAACTTCAAACTCCCACAGTTTGAGAGCTACGATGGGACCACCGATCCGGTCGACCATTTGGAAGCCTTTCGGACGACGATGCTGCTCCACGGCGTGCCAGACGCCATATTGTGCCGGGCCTTCCCCTCTACCCTTAAAGGAGCTGCCAGGAATTGGTACTCGGCGCTCAAGCCGAGTACCATCTTATCGTTTGACCAGATGAGTCAACAGTTCGCAGCCCACTTCATCAGTAGCAGGCGGCCCCGCCGAGGTTCGGATTCCTTGATGGCCATCAGGCAAAAGGAGGGGGAACCCATCCGGGCTTATGTCACCCGGTTTAACGCTGCCGCGCTGGAAGTCCGGAACCTGGACCCATCAGTCGCCATGGCCGCCCTCAAGGGCGGCCTCCGGAAGAACGACTTGTTGTTCTCCCTGGAAAAGAAGTATCCAAGGAATTTCGCGGACATGCTTGCTCGGGCTGAAGGATACGCCCGGGCAGAGGAGGCCTTCAAGGCCAGGGATGACGAAGCCGACGGCGAGCGGCGAGCTGAAGGGCCGAGCAGGTCCATCGAGGGAGAGAAGCGGAGTAAAGCTCGGCGGCGCTCCCGGACTCCTCCCGATCATTGGCGGACCCGAACTCTCCAAGGGAACCCGAGGTGGGGAAGCCCAGAAGGAACAGCGCGCCGAGGTTCTCCTCAGCGCCGAAGCTCTCCCCGACAAAGGTTCCGCAACTACGCCCCCCTCAACACTCCGAAGGCCCAAGTGCTGATGGAAATCGGAGAACAGCTTCCGAGGCCGGACCAAATGCATTCCCGACCCAGCAAACGCGACCCCAACAAGTTTTGCCGCTATCATCGCGACCACGGCCACGACACCGAAGAGTGCGTCCAGCTCCGAGACGAGATCGAAAAGCTCGTCAGGCGAGGTAGACTCGGCCGATTCCTGCAAAGACGGCCCGAAGAGCGAGGGGAGCGGCTAAGGGCGGTACCATCGGGTAGGGAGCCAGAGCCAGGAAGGTCGGCCGCCCCTTGGCGTCATCAACACTATCTCGGGCTGCGAAGAAGCGGAGGATCGCAGAGCCCGTGGCCTTCACCGAGGAGGGCGGTCAGGGAATCCAATTTCCACACAGTAACGGGTAGTTGTAATTTCCTTAAATATCGCTGACTACGATGTACGCTGCATTTTGCTAGATAACGGAAGTTCGGCCGATGTATTGTCCTACGATGCCTTCTTAAAAATTGTCCCTGCCCGACGACCACTTGGAGCCGATAAATTCCTCCGCTGGTAGGATTTACCAGCAACACCGTACCAGCCGAAGTCTGCTCCGAATCGGGGAGGCCAGCGCATGGTAGAGGAGGTCGTCTGGATGGGACTTGCTGCCCGAGGGAGCTCCGAGGAACAACGCCCCGTCGACCCCTCAAACGAGAACGCGCTGTCCGCGACTTTCCTTCGGTAAAATTCTCCCCTCTGAATAATATTACTTCTGGATGCGAAAACTATGTGATGACAGGGAAGCAGCAGTCAATAATCACCGCATTAGGAACAGGAGGAGAACCTCGTCCTAACGCGAGCAACAACCTCGGCTGCAGGAGATAAGATCTCCCCCGAGGGAAGCTCGGCTGTAGGAGATAAGATCTCCCCCGAGCGCGCACTTCAACCTCGGCCGCAGGAGATAAGATCTCCCCCGAGGGAAGCTCGGCTGCAGGAGATAAGATCTCCCCGAGAGCTCAGAGATAAGATCTCCCCGAGCGCGCACTTCAACCTCGACCGTAGGAGATAAGATCTCCCCGAGGGAAGCTCGGCTGCAGGAGATAAGATCTCCCCCGAGCGCGCACTTCAACCTCGGCCGCAGGAGATAAGATCTCCCCCGAGGGAAGCTCGGCTGCAGGAGATAAGATCTCCCCCGAGGAAGCTCGGCCGCAGGAGATAAGATCTCCCCCGAGCGCGCACTTCAACCTCGGCTGCAGGAGATAAGATCTCCCCCGAGGGAAGCTCGGCTGCAGGAGATAAGATCTCCTCCGAGCGCGCACTTCAACCTCGGCCGCAGGAGATAAGATCTCCCCCGAGGGAAGCTCGGCTGCAGGAGATAAGATCTCCCCCGAGCGCGCACTTCAACCTCGGCCGTAGGAGATAAGATCTCCCCCGAGGGAAGCTCGACCGCAGGAGATAAGATCTCCCCCGAGCGCGCACTTCAACCTCGGCGCAGGAGATAAGATCTCTCCCGAGGGAAGCTCGGCTGTAGGAGATAAGATCTCCCCCGAGCGCGTACTTCAACCTCGGCTAGAGATAAGATCTCTCCCGAGCGACCGTGAACAACCTCGGTTAGGAACAGGAGGAGAACCTCGTCCTAACACGAGCACCAACTTCAGCTGCAGGAGATAAGATCTCCTCCGAGGGAAGCTCGGTCGTAGGAGATAAGATCTCCCCCGAGCGCGCACTTCAACCTTGGCTGCAGGAGATAAGATCTCCCCCGAGGGAAGCTCAGCTGCAGGAGATAAGATCTCCCTCGAGCGCGCACTTCAACCTCGGCTAGAGATAAGATCTCTCCCGAGCGACCGTGAACAACCTCGATTAGGAACAGGAGGAGAACCTCGTCCTAACACGAGCACCAACTTCGGTTGCAGGAGATAAGATCTCCTCCGAGGGAAGCTCGGTCGCAGGAGATAAGATCTCCCCCGAGCGCGCACTTCAACCTCGGCTGCAGGAGATAAGATCTCCCCCGAGGGAAGCTCGGCCGCAGGAGATAAGATCTCCCCCGAGCGCGCACTTCAACCTCGGCTGCAGGAGATAAGATCTCCTCCGAGGAAAGCTCGGCTGCAGGAGATAAGATCTCCCCCGAGCGCGCACTTTAACCTCGCTAGAGATAAGATCTCTCCCGAGCGACCGTGAACAACCTCGATTAGGAACAGGAGGAGAACCTCGTCCTAACACGAGCACCAACTTCGGCTGCAGGAGATAAGATCTCCCCCGAGGGAAGCTCGACCGTAGGAGATAAGATCTCCGCCGAGCACGCACTTCGACCGCAGGAGATAAGATCTCCCCCGAGCGCGCACTTCAACCTCGGCTAGAGATAAGATCTCTCCCGAGCGACCGTGAACAATCTCGGTTAGGAACAGGAGGAGAACCTCATCCTAACACGAGCACCAACTTCGGCTGCAGGAGATAAGATCTCCCCCGAACTCGGCTGCAGGAGATAAGATCTCCCCCGAGGGAAGCTCGACCGCAGGAGATAAGATCTCCCTCGAGCGCGCACTTCAACCTCGGCTAGAGATAAGATCTCTCCCGAGCGATCGCGAATAGCCTCGATTGGGAACAGGAGGAGAACCTCATCCTAACGCGAGCACCAACCTCGGCTACTGGAGATGAGACCTCCCCCGAGCAACTTCGGCTATGAATCAGATCTCCCCCGAGGAACCGGGCTAACCTCGGCAGTAGGAGATGAGATCTCCCCCGAGCGCCCGCATCGGCTCCGGCTAGGGATAAGGTCTTCGGACAGACGTGAGGCCTGCGACGACCTCGACCGGGGGGCTTCAACATCGACCTCGGTTAGAGAAAGCTATCATGTCAACCTCGGCCAGAGAGCTTCAACATCAGCTTCATCAACTTTGGCTGGAAATGAGTCCCGCTGGAGGTGAGGTCTCCCCCGAGCCTCAGCTTCAACTTCAACGTCAACACTGGCTGGAGATGAGACCTCCCCGAGCTTCAGCTACGACAAGCGCGGGACCCGGAAGAAGGCTTCGACAGTCGCCTATTGTGGTACTCCCTTCGTTCAAACTTTTGAACTCGGAAGTGGGGGGCTACTGTTGGGGATAAATCCCGCTCCTGCCGAAGCCCGGCCCGACGCTCAGCATAATGCAACCAGTAGCCGCAGAAGAGCTTCAGCGCACTGGTCTAGCCGAACTCCTTCAGCCGGCCTAACTGCCAAGCGACCGAACTCCCAGCGGCCGAACTTCTTCCAGCAGGCCGAACTGGTCAGCTCCCGAGCTTCTTCTGGACTCCCAGCGTCGAGACCAAACTTCCTGGATGGCCGAACTCCTTCGGGCTCCCCACGACCGAACTCTTTCGGACCGACTCCAAGCGGCCGAGCTTCAATGAAGTCCTCTCAGCGGCCGAACTCCTCAGCGGACGGGCTTTAGCGGAATCCCCAAGCGGTCGTCACTCAGGAGCCCGAACTCCTCAGCAGTCGTCACTGGGCCGAACTCCTCAGCGGTCGCCCTCATCGAACTTCGGCCGACCGAGCTCCTACCGAACTCTCAAGTGTCCAAGCCTCAGCCGAAGTCCAACAGCCGGCCGGACCCCAAACGGCCGAGCTTCGGATTCTCAGCAGCCGAACTCTTCCGCGGACGAGCCTTAGCTGCATACCTCCAGCCAGACGCCTATGGGAGCCGAACTCCCTCCTATCTTCCTCTTCAGGAGCCCGAACTCCTCCGAAATGGGCACACGACGAAGGCCTTCAACCCTTCATTCGGCAAGCTCTGCAACCATCACCATCAGTCAGTCCGCCGCACCATCAGTCAATCCGCCGCGGGCGATAGCGACCCACTGTCAGGCGGCGATGGCTGTCACCCTCAATCCGCCGACCCACTGTCAGGCGGCGATGGCTGTCGCCCTCAATCCGCCGCACATGGCACCGGTGAGACTGACTCCGCCGAACCTCGAGCGGCCCGCCAGCACGCGGCTGCAGTTGTCACCATCAAGCTCCACTATATAAAGGACCCTCCCGACACGCTAAGGCTAAGCTCTCTGAACTCTCGACTCTCTAAGCTCTCCTCCTCATCTCTAAGCTCCGGAACTCATTCCGAGCACTCCATTACTGTTGGCCGGAAACTAACTTGACCGTCGGAGGGTCCTGCCGGAGCCACCACCCCACCGGTTCTGGACGGAACTTCGTTTTGCAGGTCCCCGGCGGCGATCTCAGCGGCCTCGACTCCGGCGACCTCCGACGAAGACGGATTTCTGCACCAACAGATGTGATGGATCTCACTTCTAGATTTTATTTTTACTTGTAGTTACCAATGTGATCCACACTAAATTCTTATAATAGTGAACACTACAAGAAAAAGGAGCTTTACCAACACTCTTTTATCAGTAGATGTAGAAAATTATTGGTAAAACAGATTTTAGGCAGCATTTTTTCAAATCCATTGGGCAAAGTCTTATTTTTTTTTCCAATGGTCAGATCAAATGCTAAGAAAGATCTTATTTTTTCTAGCTGCTTGGTCAAACCATTGAAAAAAATCTAATTTTTATCAGCAATCATATTATATCGCTAGAAAAATTGTTATCTTTACCGATGGTCACCTTAGATCACTAAAATTTTTTTTATTTTTATCAGCAGTTTAGTCAAATTGCTGGTAAAGATTCTGTTTTAATCGGCAATTTTCTTGGACCGTTGGAAAATCAAAAAGATATCTCTCAACTGATCCAAAATTTTCATGCGCATCTTTAGCTCTCTCTTCCATACGTGGGATTTTTTTTTCTCATCCTTCCACTTTTAGCCATGGGTCTTTTTTCACAGCTAGGGCTGAGCATGGGTCGGATTCGATCGGGTTTTGAGAAAAATTTCATCCGATCAAGTTCAATCGAATTAAAGAAAATTCAACTCACTTTCAATCGTTTATCATATATAAAGTATTTGAAACCGAAATGAGCAGTTTGTAGTGGGTTCGAATGGATTGTTTCGGTTTCGACTTTAATATCGATCCAAAATTAGTTTTAAGTCCGGTGTTAGACTCCTTAAGCTTTTTTATGGATTAGAATGGATTGTGTCGAATTCGGGGATTTAAATAGATTATGTGTTAAGAGTATAAAAATTGAATTCAAACGTTTTGGATCGGATTAGATAAGTTTTTTCGGGTTTCAGTTATTTGCTCAGCCCTGGACACACCCTTTCTCTTCCATTTCATCTCTTCAAATACGTGATCGAGATTCATCTGATTGCCGAGAAGCATCGTCGTTTTCCATTGGGGCAGCGGGTGCCTAAGATCGCCGTCGACACCTACGTTGCCCCCAATGTTGACCTCGCCGGCTAGGGCACCATCCATTTGGAATGGATCCGTCCTCCGTGGAGACCTTAACACGATCACTATCAGGTTCTGTCCTCCACGCTGCCTGGTGCTCCCCCACAGATCACCCCCCCTCCCCCCCATCGCATGATCGATTTTTTTTATTTTTTTTTGTTATTTGAATAACGAGCTCAGATTGAAAGTTTTCTATTTCTCTTAACTTGGTCTGAAAATTTAAATGAAAATAGTAAAACAAAAAAGAAATGATACATTGAGACTATGAAATCATACGATAGATTTTTTTTTTTTTGATGGAGAAACAATCTTTAGCAATAAACCAAGAGATAGAACAAAACCCAACATTCTCTCCGGACGACACCTCGGCCTCCGACGAGCCCTTGTTGGAGTCGGGGACACCTCGGCCTCCGACAAGCCCTTGTTGGAGTCGGGGATTGAGGTTCTACCTCCAGTTTTTTTTCCAAATAAAAACCTCTTCGGCATCGGTTCCTTTCTCTCCCCACCCCACCCGAAAAGACGATGAATGCCGAGCCCGAGACCAAGAAGACTCTCACCATGTTCTCTCTATATATCTATCTATTTTTTCTTATTCTGTTTGAATCCCTTCCCTTTCTTTTTGTTCCGAAAAGAGATAGGATTTTTTTGTTTGTTTTTGAAAATAATAGGAGTCGAAATAGAGAGCACGAAAAAGTCATTTGTACGGAAGTAGTGGAAGAAGAATATGGAGCGCGCGCCACCCCCCACCCCCCAAAAAAGAGTGGTTTATTCCATCTACTGCATACCTACTTAAAATCTTTTATCCTTAGCGACTAAGGTGGTAGAGGAAGAAGAAAACAGAGCCCGCAAAAGTATTTTTGCTGTTTTTTTTCATTTATTTTCAACTCTTGGGTTCTGTTTGTGGCTTTCTGGAATGATGGGTGGTCATATAGTTTTATTTCATTCAATGTGCCAATTTCCCTAAAATACTCATCTTTTTACCTTGATGACATTTTATTTTGGGAAAAGAAAGGAGCGGAGGGAGAAAATTCCCTTTTTTATGCCTCCAAAATCATAATTTGGTAGCATCTAATCCCTCCACCATCTTGATTGTTGGTCGGACTTGGTACTGTTGCTGGTACTCCAATCTTATTTGTGTTGTTCCATCTTTTATAAATTGTGTGATTCATGCATTCATCTGATGGATGTAGTAGTGCTCGTTGATGCCTGTGATCGAATCCTCATCCATTATGATACTTGATGCTGGTAGTTTCATGGATGGTGGCTTTGAACCAAATATAGCAACACAAAAACAATGAACCATTCTCATAGACAAATAGTAGTAAATAGCAATTGTGAGAACTATTTGATACTGGTAGCTTAACAAAAGGCATAGCTTTGAATTGTATTATATAGCCATGCTAAAACATCACAATTCTTGTCTTCCGCTCAGTATCTGCACCCATAAACCTGATCTTATCCTATACGTGCAGCTACATATCTTAAGATTCTATTTAAAAACCTAGGCTCTTAAATGGTGTACAAGCACTTCAAAAGTTTTTAATTTATCTGATGTGGGATTGTTATTTTCCACTTCTATTGCAAGAGCTGCCAAGCAAGAGATTCTATCTAAATTTAATAGGAAAAATGGATTAAAATTAGAAAAACATCATAATTTAGTTCGAGAAGTAGACGTTATCATAGTATAATATAACTAGCATATAACCCACATGATGCATGGAATACTCTTAAGATAAAAGTATATATCATCATTATTGTATGATGATCTAAGTTAAGAACTTAGGATATTTTTGTGGTAGAGATATGGTTCTCATACATCTTCTTCGTACCAGCAAGTAATATAGTAGACATGTAAGTTAGGCTTGGCATGAAGGTATTTTTTTTGTGGAGCTTATTGCTAAAACTTTAATGCTTATATTTTTTTTTTTGGAACTAAACTATATCATCTTTATCATTTATCAGAAGCAATCAAATTCAGCCATTATAAACTAAATTAGTGTGATTATCTCTCTTAATTTTTTTTATGGCCATCGTAGAGAAAACTAAGGTTTTTTTTTTAAAAAAATTGAGATGTAACTATAGATCTTCCTTTATATTATTTTATTTTTTTAAAAAATATATATAATTAAAAATAAGAGAATTTTTCTAAATTTTTGAATAGTCTAATCATTATTTTATTTAATAAATAAATTAATAATATATTTTTTCTTTTTAACTCTTATACTTCAAGCCTCCCACCGATTGAGACTCCTGAGAAGGATCGGGAGAAAACATAGGAAAAATCAACAAAAATAAAGGAAAGATGGAAAAAAGTATATAAAATGATTTTTTTCTTCCCTTCTTTTTCGTTTCATTTTTCTCTCTATCTTAGAGATCTATGGGAAGGAGAGCACATGAGGGAGATTGGAGTAAGTTCTGATGGCATTTTTTCTTAAATGAGATTTTTTGCAAGTTGTGGTAGTGTGAGTTGGTCGTTGATTTTGAGAGCATAATATCTTGCTAGAAGCAGGATATTTTGTAGGATGGCATGTCCTTCTCATCTCCAATTGGAAGAGGAATGCGAACTTAGACCAGCAGCCCACACCCACCTCTTTCTCGAGCTCGACCATCTCTACCATCTCCTCCTCAACCTCCTCCCTCTGCCACCCCCCGTTGCCTCATTGCCCTCTACCTTGTCTCCTCCACGGTCGGCATGCTCAACCGGGGCTCCCATTCCCCCAATGCATCTTTAGGAGTTCCAAACGGGTGGAAAGTAAAAAAAAAAAAAAAAAAAAAGAATGCGCTAGCCAGAGGATTTCAACTAGCATTCCTTCCAGATGATCTCTTCTAGTCGTCTTTCCTTTAGGAGTCCGAACTCCCCTGAAATTGATGTATGTTAAAATTCTTCACCAACCAATGCCTGCTTTCTCCGAACTTCGACTATTAAATCTCAACGAATGGCTACTTCATGGCAACGAACACCACTCTCCATAACAAACTCCACGTGGCCCCGAACGGCCTACTATCGAACGGCTACATCACAACAATGACCGTAACAAACTCTACGTGGCCCTGAGCGGCCTACTACCGGATGGTTACGATAAGTTTTGTCTATAAAAAAGGATCCTCTAGATATATTTTCTCTAAGCTCTCTTCTTCTTTCCAAAATTCTGCTGAATTCTTGCCTAAGCACTTCATTTTTGTTGGCCAGAAGAGCTGACTTGATCATCGGAAGATCTTGCCAAAGCCACCACCACCGACTTTGGATGAAACTTTATTTTGCAGATTACCGACAGCGACCTCATCCTCCTCCACTCTAGCTCGTTCCGGCGTCAACCAGATTCTGCACTAATAGAATTCATTGCTTTAATTTTTTTCTTCTTTTTTTTTGCCACAAACACATGGCGAATAGTGCCAGTGAGAAAAAAAATACGTGGCATTTTAATATATATAATAGATGTATGAATATGATATATTAAATTTATATTGCAAGAAATGCTCAAGAAAATATTAGTTGAAGGAAATTGTAGCAAAACTTTGCCGCAAGTTGATGCAGTCTTAACATGGCGATCATTGGGAAAGAGAGATGGAAGATGCATGAAATAAGAAAAAATAATAAAAAAGAAGAAGAGAACTCTTTTCTTAGAAAATGAATTCAATAGCTCTAAATTTTGATTACAAAGTTGCCATAAGGATCTTATTTATAGAAAAAAAATACTGACAAATTTAAACAAGGATTCAAAATACTAATTTTAAATAAAATAAAAAAGCAACTAAAAGATCCAACTCATCAGGATTCTTGCGTGTGCCCATTGACCTATCAGACGATTAAATCAAGCCTGAAATGAGTAATGGTAGCAAAGCTACTAGATCTGTAGGGCTCGAAAAAAGCTTTCCAAATTAGGATCACAATAAGAATTTGATATTTGATAACAAAGTTATGATCTTTCTAGTCTGACAATAATAGGGCCCTATGAATCTAGTATAATCAGTCGATTTCTTGACCTTTTGGATCCGATTATTCAGATCATGCTATTTTTAAGCTAGGATGCCTACGTCATAAGCCTATTGATTAATCATCAAAATATATTCAATGCTATAAATACTTTTTTTCTTTTAAATTTTCAATCTTGGTCTAATTTCTAATACTTTCTATAGTTAGGCTTCTAAATTCAATCGATTTCTTCAATAATTGCATAACTCCCTTATGGATAAAAGTTGGTTTCATCCATCTAGGTAATGAAGTCTCTTTTTTATCTTTCTAAGCATCATTGCTTATGTTTATGATGCTTTTATAACAATATTATGTTTGAGTTGTCTCTCATCCTGTAGGACAAGTAACATATATTTGGAGGGAGTCAATTGATTCCTTGACTTTGCATTTGCCAATGCAGCCCAAGAAAATAAGATTTTATGTCCATGTAAGAAATCTAGTAATGGCTTGTGGATGGTTCAAAAGGATGCTTATGAACATTTAGCATGTGATGGTTTTGCAAGGGACTATACAACTTGGATATATTATAGGGAAGTTCCATCATCTACTACATCTGCTTTTGACTCTCATCGGCAAGATGAATCACATCTGCATGAGATGTTGCATGATGCATTTGCAATATTAAACTATCCTAGTGATGCAAGTGATTCTAGTCATGAACATATAGTGGAGCCTAATGCTAAAGTCAATAAGTTTTATAAGTTAATTGAAGATGCTGAACGTGAACTGTACCTTGATTTCAAGAAGTTCAGCAAACTATCTTTTCTTATTCAATTGCTTCATATAAAGTATAGAAATGGTTGGAGTAATATCGTTGCTCTAGTTACTAAAAAAGCCACTCTAAGATGGTAAAATATTGCCATAAGACTTTTATGAAGCGAAGAAGATTATTGGACATTTGGGATTGGGGTATCAAAAAATTTATGCATGCCTTAATGATTGTATGTTATATTGGAAGGAGACTGTTAATCATCATCATGTGACACTTATGGAGCATCTAGATGGATCAGGAGTGACAAGTTGTTGGATGAAGATGAGATAAATTCAACAAAAAAGAAGAAGAAAATACCAGCAAAGATTTTACATTACTTTCCTTTAAAACCAAAACTTCAAAGATTATTCATGTCATCAAAAATTGCTTTACTCATAACATGGCATAAGGATGGCTGTATAAAAGATGGAATGTCACAGCATCCCGCCAACTCTCTAGCATGGAAAATATTTGACTACCTACATTTATCTTTCTTCTCAGATTCTTATAATGTCGACTCAGGTTAGCAATGATGGTTTTAATATATTTTGGAATATGAGCATTGCTCACAATACATGGCTAGTTGTTTTGATATCATAAAATTTACCTCCCTAGCTTTGTATAAAGCAAGCTTTCTTTATGCTATCATTGCTTATTGATGGGCCATCTCAACCTGAAAATGACATCGATGTCTATCTAAAACCTCTTATAGAGGAATTAAAAGAATTATGGGATTTTGGAGTCCTTACATATAATGCTTCATACAAACAGAATTTTCAAATGCATGTAGCAATACTGTGGATCATTAGTGATTTTCTTAGATATACTATCTTGTCTGGTTGAAGCACTAAAGGTCAGTATGTTTGTCCTTAAGGATACTCACTCTCATTATTTGCCAAATGGGTATAAATTTTGTTTTATGGGTCATCATCGATTCTTACCAACTAATCATAAATTTCTATATCAAAAATATTCTTTTGATGGTACTTTAAAATTTGATACTACACCTTTTCCACTAATTGGGCCTGAAGTGATGGAACAATTACGGGATATAAGTTTCACATTAGGCAAGCACTATTTTAACATGACTTAAAGTAAAAGAAAAATGGATGATAATTAGAAGAAGCAAAGCATTTTTTTTTTTTATCCTATTAGAAGACATTTTTATTGCAACATCATTTAGATGAGATGCATATAAAGAAAATTGTATGTGATAGCATGCTCAATATACAACTAAATATCAAGAAAAAAATAAAGGACAATAATGTTAAGCTCGTCTTGACTTTGAAGAAATGTGCATATGAAGATTGCTTCAACCCTAACAAATTGAAGGTGGTAATAAATTTATATTTGCCACCTGCCTACTACACTATGTATAGAAAGGAAAAAGAAATTTTTTGTAAAGTGTTGAAGCAGATAAAGGTACCAGATGGCTATGCATCTAATATATCAAAGCGTGTGCATCTTAAAGAGCATAAAATATCTGGACTTAAGAGCTATGATTGTCATATCATTATGCATCAATTGCTTCCATTAACTCTACATATATTACTGCCAAGATGAATATTCCCTTCTTCTTTCCTTGATATAATGGTTTTGCCTATACATCTGGCAAGAGGCCGAGATTGCTAGAGCAGTACAACATCACTGGATATACCCTATTGAGAGGTTTTATATTATTTATTAAATTATTTATTTTTATCTTTATTATTTTTTCTTTGATTTGGGTGTATCCAAATTATCTAAATTTACATGTTACCCCTTGACTTTAGAAAAATACATGTATATGGTACTATGTATGGATATACTTTTATATATGGGATACCTCTTTTTTGATGTAAAGGACACCCCTTGCTAACAAGTGAAACTATAGTCCAGTGGATTGCTCTCTCGCCCTTACTTCCTAGTTCCTAGTTCTCAGGTTTGAAACCCACCAACGACCTCTTCAACTTTTTTTTCCCTCCAAAGCCGACATTTTTTTAAAAAAAAAAATTAAGCACCTAATTAATTAATCATCCCTCCCTCTCCTTCTCTCTCACGAATGATGAACAGACGAACGCCGACTTGTTTTTAAAAAAAAAACCTAAGCATCTAATAATTAATCAACCCTCCCACTTTCTCTCTCTCATGAACAACAAACAAACGAACAGCTACCTTCTCATCTTTGGTGATCGATCTTCCATTCGCCGCTGGTCGCCAGCCTCTACCCAATCGCTGGCCTCTGCCTCCACTCCACTAGCTCTCTCTCATCTCTCTATCTCTCCCTCTCTCTCTCTCTCTCTCTCTCTCTCTCTCTCTCTCTCTTTCTCTCAACCTTGCTTTTTGTCATTTGCCACTGCCTGCCGTCGATCAGCCTCCATGGCTACCACCTCCCTCCTCCGGAGTTTGGCCTCACTTGCTCTCTCTCTTTCGACTTTGTGCACTCTACTTTTAGCCCTCCAGCCTCTCTCTCTCTCTCTCTCTCCACTTGCTCTCTCCAAGTCTCCTTTGTGTGACTGTGAATCAGTCCGCCCAGCTCGCAGGCAACTATTGCAAGCTGCCGCCTCCATCCTTCGGCCTCTCTCATGAAGAAAAAATCAGGTTTTTCCTACTGCAGCATGCATCTGATTAGATCATATTTGCAGTGAAATAATTTTAAAATGATCCGATTAGATTTGAGAGTTTTTAGATTTGATTAGATTGATCTAAAATTTAGAAGTAAAATAAATATAAAAATAGTGATAACAGTTATCACCTGATCAGATAAACTGTTTATCCTTTATGATGATCTGACGACTGATTCGAGGTTCTGATTGAGCCGCGCACGTGCTCGAGCTCTATCGGTATCTACTCAAAATAGATCTAGAAGTCTCCTCCTTCTGGATCTAATCTCCAAAGATCAGATTTGATGTCTTCCCGTAGAGCCTTCAAAATGAACTCAAAAGGCTGCACGTTCATCTCACGAACACCATCGTCTCTCGCTGATCTTCATGCCAACGGGACTTGATCTTTACTCGCAGGTTTTGCCTAACTCTTGGGTATAGAAAAGAGGGAGAGGATCAGATGAGGGAGGCATAGAGATGGTGATTTTGGTAGGACTTCGCCGTAGAGAATTTTTTATATGCAACTGCTTGCGCAGGGCCCAATTTATAGATCAAACCAAGAGTTCCTGCGCATGTGACTTTGAATAGGTCAAAGCCAATAAGCAGAAGGACTCTCCCATGATCTCCATGCCCCACACCTCTTTTTTCAAATTTTTATCGCACAAAAATAAAGGGATATGGCATGAAACAATTTGGGATAAGATTAAGTTGGCGCACAACTCTTATCTTCCAAGAGTTTGAACTATTCAAACTTTTGACCTATTCAAACTTGATTTGAATAGGACACCTCCATACATATCCATATGGGGCATATGGCCAAAAGGAGAGTGTGCCCCTTATTCCTCATGTAAATTCCAAATGGACGTGCGCCCTTAGATAAATTCTAGGGGGCGCACGCCATATCTCTTCTTTCCTGCATATTGGATCAACATTTGACCCTTATCCTGTTCCCATCTTATGGAATTAAGAAAAAATATTTTTAAGTCCCATCTAATGGATTTATGTCAAGTCCTAACCAAGTTAGAATAAGCCTTGATCAGGCCAGGATAAGATCCAGTTAGATCAAAATAAATCCATCTAGAATTTTCGGAAGCAGCTTGTCCAAATTTCATCTCATGATTTTAGGACAAGTCCTAATCTGGCAAAGACAATCCTTATCTTATTTCCATCTTATAAAATTTAGGATAAGTCTTGATTAAGTCAGGACAAGGTTCAGTCTGATTAAGATAAATTTCTACAGAGTTTTTGGATAAGTCTTGTCTAAATAGTTTCACAAATTAGCAGGTCTTGTCCTGTTTCCATCCGATGGATTAGGACAAGCCTAGATCAGGTTAGGATAAGATTTTTTTGATCTGGACAAGTTTCAGTCAGACTAGAATAAACTCATACAAGGCTCCTGGATGAGCCAAATTCAATTTGGATTAGTCGAGATGATCTAGAAAGACTATAGAAAAAGAATGTTAGGCTCAATCGTGTGCTAGCATAATTTTTTTGAACCTAATTAGATCTAATCCAAATTAATCAAACTGGATTAATTCAATTGATGACATCTAGATCTAAACCTTGTTTGTGTGATCCAGTTAGGTTTAGTTCTGTATGATAATGAAACATGTCATGATCTCTATCATCGATATCATCAAAATATCTTTCGATGGATTAGAACTCTTTTAATTCATCCAATTAGAATCATCGATCATTAAGATAATTCTAATTGATCCCAAAATCCATCAGTGACATCTAGTAGTATATGGTTGCAATCCATCAAAACTAAATAGCGAACCTTTTGGTATAGCTACCTGTGTGATTGGGTTCTTCTATCATGAGCCCTAATGGGATTAGGGTTAAGGTAAACTCGTTAAACCCAATACCTGTCATATAAATGAATCATTTGATTCGAGTCTGATGTGAAATCCTAATAGAAACTTCTTTCTATTATTTCACACTACCATGACCATGAATTTTAGAATTCGATCTTCTGATCATCATAGGACTACTCCTCTACCAAGGTTGATAGATCCCATCTTGGTGCGATCCAATTTCTACAATGAACATGCTATAGCCAATATACACCTCAAAATTTTGAATGACTAGGAGACCGAGTTATGGTATAGTCAAACTATAATATCCTTAAGATGAACTATCGATGCACCTCAGATCAAAGAACTAGATACATGCTGTAGCATCGAGCTAGTCATCAACGAGAAGGTACGCTCTCTTATGACTGCTCGAGGTGGTCATGCTTAGTATCCTCATTCTGTAACGAGTATCTATACTCTCGCTCCGATGTCTCCACACCATAGACTCAAGATTTATCTATCCTAAGAAAGTGATCGTACATCGATCTTTCAGATTAATCATCATCCTCATGATGATCCTACGATCAAAAGTAATTTATGAGTTAATTATAATAACACATGCCTTAAATTCTCAACTCTTGAGAATATATGTTATCATGCCTATTCACTCAATGGATGTATCACAGATACTTTATACATAATGTGATAGAATAAATAATTTTTTTAATTAATTTTTAATTAAAATTATAAAAATATCTTTAGAAAGTATTTAATAAGTATCAGTCAATCTTGCTTCTAGGACACATATCTAATAAACTCTCACTTGACCTAAAGCCAATTGCCTACAAATCTAAGTTTCATCTTCTTAAGGTAGGCTTGGATCTTCAGCTTGCCTAAAGGCTTCGTCAGTGGGTCAACCGCATTATCTGCGGAGTTGACTCTTTTAATTTCAATGTGTTCTTTTTTGAGGTAATCACTGATGAGATGGAACCATCTTCTTGAAACTTTTCCAACTTACAGTACCACCATTGCACAGAAATAAACTTTCAGATGTCGATTTTCAATCATCTATGTCAGATATAAAATCTAAGTCTGCATACCCATAGATCTAGAGTTTACCATGCTGAACCTCTTCAGCACCTCCTCCATATGAAAGACCCAGTATCCTCTTCAGTCTATCTTTATCGATCTAAAATGAAGGATGCCTTATCTAGATCTTTTAGAGAAAATTTCTTAGATAATCATACTTTGATCTATGTCAGCATGGAAATATCATTTTCAATTAGGAGGATGTCATCCATGTACAATACAAGGAAGACAACAACACTCCCACTTACCTTCTTGAACATACTTGATTTTTTCTCATTCTCGATGAAATCAAACGATTTGATTACATTAAGCATTCCAACTTCGAGATGCTTACTTAAGTCCATAGATGAACTTTTACAACTTGCAGACCTTTGTGATCATCATCACTAGATGTAAAAATAAACGATCATTCCATATAAATATCTTCCTTAAGATATCCAATTATAAACTCCGTTATTACATCCATTTGTCATATTTTGTAATTGAAATATGCTACAATGATAAGCAATGTGCGGATGGATGGCCACTGACGAGAAGGTAACCTGATACCCTTTTGCCACTAGCCTAGCTTTGAATGTCTCTATATTTCCATCTGCACAAATATTTCTCTTGAAGATCTATTTATATCTAATAGGTACTATGCCTTTAGGTGGATCTACCAAGATCTAGATTTAGTTCGAGCACTTCAAGTCAATCTTTGACTTCATTATCTCTAACAAATTTTCATGGTCGATATCTGATATCATCTCATCATAGGTTCTGAGATCATCACTATGAACCCATTTTTTATGAGAAATATTTTCTCTACATTCTCTAAAATAGTACCTAAGTACCTTCAAGAGGTCGAAAAATCCTATTTGACCTATGAGATGGATGAGGTAGTGAATTATGGATCGGCTCTAACTAACTGAATTTCTGAGGTTTCTTGGCTCATTGCTCTTTGGAGATTTTTTCCTCGAGCCTAATCTATTTTTCGATGTCACCATCTTGAATAGACTATTTTTCAAAAAAAAAATAGTATGTCAACCCACAATCACATTGTAGTCTTTCAAAAGATAGAAGTAATATCTTAATAACTCTTTTAGGATATCCAATAAACCAAGCTCTAAGGGACATAGACTCTAACTTATCCACCGTCGGACAATCCCAATTCTGAGATGACTCAGACTTGGCTTCTTACCATGCCATATCTCATATGATGTGGTAGAAATGATTTTAGATAGAATTCTATTAAACTATGTCCCTAAAAAAACTCAGGAAAATCCATGAAGCTCATCATGGACAGACCATATCTAATAGGATCCATTTTCTCCATTCTAAAATTTTGTTAAGTTGAAGCATTTCAGGCGAAGTCCATTATAAGACATACCATTATCCTTGAGATAGTCCAAAAATTTCTGACTAAGATATTCACCTCCTCGATCTGATCGAAGAATCTTAATGAACTTTTCGGTTTACTTTTCTACTTCATATCTGAATTTCTTGGACTTTTCAATGGCTTCAGACTTGTATCATATCAAGTACATATATCCGTACCGAGATAGATTATCGATAAAGATAATAAAGTAGACATAATTACCTCTAACTGGCACATCGAATGGGCTGCACACATCTATATGTACCAAGATAAGTAGGTCTATGGCCCTTTTTCATGTCCCATAAAAGGAAGCTTGATCATTTTGTCTTGAAGGCATGATTCACAAATCGGATATAACTTAAAAGTCAATAGATCCATTAGTCCGAATTTTTCTAATTTATTAATTCTATCTTCATGAGCTATATGACCTAGCCTAAGGTGCCATAGGTACCTTTCATTAACCCTATCTCTAGATCATTTTGATCCTATGGCATTCACGTTTTGCTCGACAGACTTAATAACGAGCATTCCTTCAGAAGATCCATTTTCCTGCTTGTTCTTCAGGCTGACCAGGTACGTAGGACAGTCTCGCTTCCAATGGCCATAGAGTTGCAGTGAAAATACTTTTCCTTCTCCATGGCCTTTTTTTTTGGCTCATCCTGCTTTTTTTTTTCTATTTTCTGCTTCTTTGCAGACTTCTTCTTTCTAAAAGACTTTCTTTTGGAAGAAGTCTGCTACATAGCCAAAACTGAATCTTTTGAACCCTTCAAAGTTTGCTCAGTAGTAACCAGCATATTTATTAACTTGGCCAAGGTGCACTGGAGCTTATTCATATGAAAGTTTATAATGAACTGTCCATACGAATCAATCAAGGACCGTAGGATCACATCAATTTGTAGTTTTTTATCCATCAAGACATCGAGCTTCTCAAGCTCTTCTAGGTCCTTGATCATTGTAAGGCAATGATCTTTGACCAACTGTCCATCATGCATCTGCGCCTTAAATAGTCTTCTCAAGTTTGATAACGCGCAGCGTGACTCTATTCATCGAACAACTCTTGTAGGTGCACCAACGTTTGACGAGCAGTCCTGATATCTTCATGTTGGTGCTACAATTCATCTGACATTGAGCCCAACATGTGGCACCTTAGTTTGTTATGATCGTCAGACTACTTCTCATGAGACGTTCTCTGATCAGCAGTCGGATGGACTCGTAAAGGAGAAGTTCTGATCCAATACATAGGTCAACTTTTTGAATCCAAAATATTTTTAAAGTTCTTTAGCCAATTCTTATAAATTAATCTGGTCAACTTATGGATATCTAGGATTCAGGCAAGGAGTTTTGATGCAGACATTTTTCTATAGAGAGTCAAAGTTTCTAGTTAGACTTGTAATTTGACTCAACCAATTTATTTAAAAACTTTATTTTTAAATAAATTAGGCTCTCACTATTTTTTTGGATCCCTACACTCTCTTAATAGAGATGCAAAAATCTTCATAATCATTGATTTTTAGTAGATAGTGCGGTCCCATCGACTGGCTCACCACCTCACCTAATAGTTATTGATGATGGATCAATCGATGAGTGGATAATTCTTATCCAATATTTTTTTAAACATGGTGCACCCAAACCTGATCTCTAATTCATGAAGCTCACCATGCCCGAAATATTGCTCCACTTCTTAATTAAGTCAAATCCATCATTTGCACAAATTGGATTTCTGATTGGGTCCCTCACCGTATCTAAAATATTGAGCCCAACCCATCCTCTAACCCGTAGCATCAAATGCCTAATAGATATAGTTACATCTTTTTGGTGCAACTAAACCACTGTATCCAGCCAAGAATAATCAAACCCAAAAAGGTCCCACACATCTACAATGATGGAAGACCTAGGACTTAATATTTTCTTAGAAAGATTTGATTTGGTCATTTAGACTCAACTAGTCATAACATTTATGACTAACCTAGTGGCATGGGTTAGCTCGAATCGTTTACCATCTCAAACCAGAACTGGATCAACTCAATTGACTAGGTAAGTGAGATCAGTGAGAGGAATATGCCATTAACTCACTGTGAATGCATTCAGATCGAGTAGCTTTCAATTAAAAATCACTGATCGTATTTGCCATACTTACCTTAGACACCAACTTGTCTGATCAGAACTGATCGGATTAGCTTACAATCCAAGCTTGAATCATGGAGCTAAATTAGGTCTTAACTTGATCGACCATATGTGATTGTGAGTCGACCTTGATCCAGACTTAATTCTATTAGGTTGATCAAATCTAAGCACTCTTGATCCCCCCTAACTAACTCTTGATTTAATTTGATCAACTGCTAGACCTAATTAAGCTACCCACATCTGAACCCATGATTTATGAAGGTGTCTTAGATATGAAAATTTATAATTTTAGATCTAATTATTTTCATAAACTTAATTCTTAATTAAGTTCAACGATTTAATAACAAAATTTGTATAAAAAAATCTTAAGATTTTAGGATCTAGAATTTTACAGAAAAGTAAGTTTTCAATTTTTGATTAAGAAAAAATACACAGCACCCCTACACGCTATAAGAGCACCCCATCGAATGGAAAGAGAGGATCTTTAAATCCTTCTTACTCTTATGACCAAATGGTCAAGGAGAATGCCTTAATAAAAAATATGAACTATACTATAAAACTATTAGATCTAAAGCATATAACTATTACATGATTTAAGATCTAATCTATATATATTTTGCATACATCTCATGTATCAAATTTAATATTTAAATTTATATTTTAGATTTAATTATATCTGATGTAATATCTAAAAATAAAATTTTAAATAATCTCATCAAAAAAAAAAAATTTAGACTACTCATGGCATAGATCTATGGAACTAGTCTAGACATACATTGCATATGTCATACATAAGAAATTTTTAAATGCATATCATACTTTTAGATCTAATTATGTCACATATAATATCTAAAATTTAACTAATCTAATCACATAATCTTTAAAAAATTAAATAAATATTTTATTAAATTTTTGATCTAGACTATGAGATTAAACTAGAGATCTAGTCTAGACTAATGCTGCCTATATCATATATATCAAAATTTTAAATTAGATCTTATATTTTAGATCTGATTATATCTAATGTAATATCTAAAACTTAAATGATCAAATTATAAAAAAAATTAAATTAGATCTAATCTAAAATATACTTGAAAACTATCATGATATAGAACAACAGATCTAGACTAGAACATGCATTATTTATGGCAAACATATATATATAAAATATATAATTTTTGATTTCAGATCTGATTACATCCTATGTAACATCTGAAAATTAAATAATTAGATCATAAAAAAAATTAGATCAATCTAAAGATAGATCTGAAAGCAACAACCTAGCTCTGATACCAATTGAAGAAAAAATTATGTTTTTTCTACCGCAGGATGCATCTGATTGAATCAGATTTACAGCAAAATAATTTTAAAATTTTTTTATGATCTGATCAAATTTGACAGTTCTTTGATCTGATTAGATTGATCTAAAATTTAGAAGTAAAATAAAAATAAAAATAGTAATAATAGTAATCACCTGATCGGGTAAACGGTTTACCCATTATGATGATCTGACGACTGATCCAAAGTTCTGATTGAGCTGCGTACATGCTCGATCTCTATTGATATTCACATGGGTCAGATATGAAAGTCTCCTTCTAGATCTGATCTTCAAAAATCAAATCTGATGTCTTTCCATAGAGCCTTCAAAATGAACTCCAAATGCTGCACGTTCGTCTCACGAACACTGTCGTCTTTTGCTGATCTTCACGCCAACGGGACTTGATCTTATCGCAGGTTTTGCCCAACTTGGCATGGAGGAGAGGGAGAGGATCATATGAGGGAGGCATGGAGATGGTGATTTTGGCAGGACTTTGCCATAAAAAATTTTCTATATGCAATAGCTTGCGCAGGGCCCAATTTGTAGACCAAACCAAGAGTCCCTTCGCATGTGACTTTGAATAGGTCAAAGCCAACAAGCAAAAGGACTCTCCCATGATCTCCACGCCCCACACCCTTTTTTTCAGATTTTTGTCATACAAGAATAAAGGGATATGGCATGAAATAATTTGGGATAAGATTAAGTTGGCGTACAACTCCTATCTCCTAAGAGTTTGAACTATTCAAACTTTTGCCCATTCAAACTTGATTTGAATGGGACACCTCCATACATATCCATATGGGGTGCACGGCCAAAGGAGGAGTGCACCCCTTATTCCTCACATAAATCCCATATGGACATGTGCCCTCAGATAAATTCTATGGAGCACACGCCATATCTCTTCTTTCCTGCATACTGGATCAACATTATCTTATTTTCATTTTATGGGATTAAGACAAAATCTTTTTAAGTTCCATCCAATGAATTTATGTTAAGTCCTAATCAAGTTAGAACAAGCTTTGATCAGATCAGGATAAGGTCCAGTCAGATCAAGATAAATCCATCTAAAATTTTTGGGAGAGGCTTGTCCAAATTTCATCTCATGATTTTAGGACAAGCCCTAATCTGGCAAAGACAACCCTCATCTTGTTTCCATTTTATGAAATTTAGGACAAGTCTTGATCAGGCCAGGACAAGATTCAGTCAGATCAAGATAAATTTCTATTAAATTTTTGAATAAGTCTTGTCTAAATAGTTCCACATTTAATTATCATCTGTCCTATTTCCATTCGTATGGATTTTAAGATTAAGCTAGTATTTAGGGTTATGAACAATGGAAAATTTAATTTCTGATTAACTGATGACTAGCATAATATCAAATTCTCAAAGTCAGAATCTTATCGATGAATATCCATACGAATAGAGTGTACTTCCATGAATGAGCATGCCAACCAAATTCAATTTGGCAATCAATCGATGATGACGCTTAGAGATTGTTAGTCTCATCATGTGTTATAGTCCATATGATTTTGTCTTGACTAATTAGATTTAATTTCAAATATCGAATTCAACGGGATTAGCTATTCTTATTAATTTGTATCGTATTCCAGATCTTAACTTATTTGTTTGTGTTGATTTCCAGTTTAGTATTAGTTTCTATGATGATATATGGTGAATAAATGTCATTAGGATCTCTTATTCGATATTATTAAGTATTTTCTATTCGATGTCGTAATGATCATAGGTTATTGATAATCATAGCCAACTTAGAATTCGAATATCATCATAGATATTCTAATTGATCCCAATTCATCAATAACACCTTAGAGTATATGATGGCAAATCACAAATAAATAGCGAACTCTCGGTCAGTTAATCGTGTGATTGGGTTCTTACTATCATGAGCTCCGATGAATTAGGATTAAGATAAACTCATCAAATCCAACACCTGTCATATGAATGATTCATTCGATTTGAGTCTAATATAAAATTTTAATAGAATTTTTTTTCTATTATTTTACATTATCATGGCTATGGATTTTAGGACTCGATCTTATGATCATCATAAGACTACTACTCCTCTCCTGAGGTTGATAGATTTCATCTTGGTGCGATCCAATTTCTATAATGAACATGCTATAACCAACATACACCTCAAAATTTTGAATGGTTAGAAGATCGAGTTATGGTGTAGCCAAACTATAACATCCTCAAGATGAACTATCGATGCATCTCATATCAAAGAACTAGACACATACTGCAGCATCGAGCTAGTCATCGATGAAAAGGTAGGCTCCCTTATGACTACTCAAGGTGATCACGCTCAGTATCCTCATTCTCTAACGAGTATCTATACTCTCACTTCGGTATCTCCACACCATAGACTCAAGACTCATCTACCTTAAGAAAATGATCATACACTGATCTTCTGGATCAATCATCATTCTTGTGATGATCCTACGATCGAAAATAATTTATGAGTTAATTATGATAACACATGTCTTAAATTCTTAACTCTTGAGAATATATGTTATCATACCTATTGTTGGGGATAAATCCCGCTCCTGTCGAAGCCCGGCCCGACGCTCAGCCCAATGTAACCAGTAGCCGCGGAAGAGCTTCGGCAGACGGGCTTCAGCCGAACTCCCAGCGGCCGAGCTTCTTCCAGCAGGCCGAACTGGTCAGCTCCCGAGCTTCTCCCAGACACCCAGCGTCGAGACCGAACTTCCTGGGCGGCCGAACTCCTTCGGACTCCCACGGGCCGAACTCCTTCGGACTCCCCACTGTCGAACTCCTTCAGATCGACTCCAAGCGGCCGAGCTTCAATGAAGTCCTCTCAATGGCCGAACTCCTCAGCGGACGGGCTTTAGCGGAATCCCCAAGCGGTCGTCACTCAGGAGCCCGAACTCCTCAGCAGTCGTTACTCGGCCGAACCCTCAGCGTGTCGCCCTCATCAACTTCGGCCGACCGAGCACCTACCGAACTCTCAAGTGTCCCAGCCTTAGCCGAAGTCCAACAGCCGGCCGAACCCAAACGGCCGAGCTTCGAATTCTCAGTAGCCGAAACTCTTTCAGCGGAGAGCCTTAGCTGCATATCTCCAGTCAGACGCCTATGGGTGCCGAACTCCTCCTATCTTCCTCTTCAGGAGCCCGAACTCTCCAAAATGGGCCACGAGAAGGCCTTCAACCTTCATTCGCAAAGCTCTGCAACCATGACCATCAGTCAGTCCGCCGCAAGCGATAGCGACCCACTATCAGGCGGCGATGGCTTGTCACCCTCAATCGCCGCACACGGCACCTTAGCCCATGAAACTGACTCCGCCGAACCTCGAGCAGCCCGCCGCACGCGGCTGCAGTTGTCACCATCAAGCTCCACTATATAAAGGACCTCCCGACACGCTAAGGCTAAGCTCTCTGATCTCTCTAATCTCTCTTGATCTCTAAGCTCTTTCTCACTCTTCTCTTCTAAGCTCAGGAACTCATTCCGAGCACTCCATTACTGTTGGCCAGAGCTGACTTGACCGTCGGAGGGTCCTCCGGAGCCACCCCCACCGACTCCGGAGGGACTTTGTTTTGCAGGTCCCCGCGGCGACCTCGGCGGCCTCGACTCCAGCGACTCCCGGCGACGACCAATTTCTTGTGCATCCAACAGATGGCGCTGGATAAGTAAGGACTGAACCTTCGAGGTTCCCCTTGTTCTTAAAGGAGTGCTCGGGGATACCTT
Organism: Cocos nucifera; assembly: GCA_006176705.1. NCBI lineage: Eukaryota > Viridiplantae > Streptophyta > Magnoliopsida > Arecales > Arecaceae > Cocos > Cocos nucifera. The sequence goes on along the minus strand of QRFJ01000139.1, from coordinate 150,700 downwards.
CTCTTCCCTCTCCAGAAGATCTCCTTTTCTCTCTTCGAGAGAAAAACGCCACCAACAGGAGAGCTTACCCGCAACGCACGTGTTCGGGATGGCCTCTGCGACCCGGATCCCGTCCCAGGCCCGTTGTTCCCTGCTTCAGCCCCGGTGGCCTAGGGTTCCACCTTGCACCCGCGGTGGATGTGAAAGCAGTTTGCCTGCTGTGTCCGACAATCAGACCCGTGGCCTCTCACGGAGGCGTTGCAGGCTGATTAATCAGCAACCTCTCGGTGGCGACTCCACAGCAAGGGCCCGCATGAGGGCGCGAGGAATCAGCCTTAAGGAAGAGCCCAATCGCCCCTAAGAAGAACGGAGAGCAGAAGTTCCTCCGCTGAAGTGGAATGAAGTTCGGCGCGAGGAAGGGCCGAACCCCACCCATGAGCCGTCATCGAGGAAGCTCCGACAAAGAAGTGTGAATGTCCTCCCGCGGAAGCTTCCACGGGAAAGCGGAAACGAAGTTCGGTGCAAGTAAGGCCGAAAAACTCACGCTCCAGTATGTCCCCCAAGGAAGCCGCCTACAAAGTGTTCACCGGAGGCGAACGAATTGGGCAAGAAAAGCCGAGCTCCCCTCGAGCTCGTCCGAACTCGTCCGAACAAGAGCAGCAGGAAGTTCTCCCACGGCGGGTCTCGTGGGAAAGAGGAATGAAGTTCGGCTCGAAGAAAAGCCGAGCTCCCCCAAGGCATCATCATCAAGGCGAAATGAAAGATCGGCACCGGCCAAGGACGGAACGAAGTTCTCCCACGCCTGAAGTTCGACATAAAGGAGGCCACTTCGCAGCAGATCACCCAAGTGAAGTTCGGCCGTGCTCGAGACCGCCCCAGAGCGATCGAGGCCGAACTCCCGCGACAAAGAAGCATGAAGTTCTCCCACGGAAAGTTTCACGGGAAAGCGGAATGAAGCTCCACGCAAGCAAAGCCCGAAACTTCTCGAGCTCACCGCAAAGGAAGCCCCGACAGAAGGGCGCGAAGAAATCCTCCTCCGAAAGATTCCGCAGCCTACGACCCGCTCCTCTAACTCGAATCCTCGACCCGCTCCTCTAACTCAAATCCTCGGCAAAGTTAAGAGCCAGCCGCGGAGACCTGAAGGACTACGGCCTTCCAAACGTGCGCGATCAGGAGAAGATCGCTATAGGCACTGCCGTAACTGGAAAAGATAAGAAGGTTGGCCGTCCGCGGCGTCATCAACGCCACCCCGGGGAGGAGCTAGGAGCTAGCTACATCGGTGATTGTCATCCCCAGCGACAAAGTCAAGAGAAGCATGGTCCCAAATTATGAAGGCGGCATGAGATAGAGGAGGTCGTCTGGACGGACTTGCTGCTCGAGGGAGCTCCGAGGAACAACGCCCCGTCGACCCCTCAAACGAGAACGCACTGTCCGCGATTTCCCTTCGGTAAAATTCTCCCCTCTGCATAATATATTTTCTGGATGCGAAAACTATGCGATGACAGAGAGCAGCAGTCAATAATATCGCCGTGTTTAGGAACAGGAGGAGAACCTCGTCCTAATGCGAGCACAAGCTCGGCCGCAGGAGATAAGAACTCCCCGACGCGCACCTCGGCCGCAGGAGATAAGATCTCCCCCGAGGGAAGCTCGGCCGCAGGAGATAAGATCTCCTCCGAGCGCGCAGTTCAACCTCGGCTTAGAGATAAGATCCTCTCCGAGCGACCGTGAACAACCTCGGTTAGGAACAGGAGGAGAAACCTCGTCCTAACACGAGCATCAACCTCGGCTAGAGATAAGATCTCTCCCGAGCGACCGAGGTCAACCTCGGCTAGAGAATAAGATCTCTCTCCTGAGCGACCGTGAACAACCTCGGTTATGGAACAGAGAGAACCTCGTCTAACGCGAGCATCAACCTCGGCTGCAGGAGATAAGATCTCCCCCGAGAGAAAGCCGACGCGCGGGAGATAAGATTTCCCCCGAGCGCGCACCTGGCTGGCAGGAGATAAAGAATCTCCCCCGAGGGAAGCTGATCCAGAGATAAGATCTCCCCCGAGCGCGACATCAAACCTCGACTAGAGATAAGAATCTCTCCCGAGCATCGAGTCAACCTCGGCTAGAGATAAGATCTCTCCCGAGCGACCGTGAACAACCTCGGTTAGGAACAGGAGGAGAACCTCGTCCTAACGCGAGCATCAACCTCGGCTAGAGATAAGATCTCTCCCGAGCGACCGTGACAACCTCGGCTAGAGATAAGATCTCTCGAGCGACCGCAACCTCGGCTAGAGATAAGATCTCTCCCGAGCGACCGTTGACAACCTCGGCTAGAGATAAGATCTCTCCCGAGCGACCGTGAACAACCTCGGTTAGGAACAGGAGGAGAACCTCGTCCTAACGCGAGCATCAACCTCGGCTAGAGATAAGATCTCTCCCGAGCGACCGTTGACAACCTCGGCTAGAGATAAGATCTCTCCCGAGCGACCGAGTCAACCTCGGCTAGAGATAAGATCTCTCCCGAGCGACCGTTGACAACCTCGGCTAGAGATAAGATCTCTCCCGAGCGACCGTGAACAACCTCGGTTAGGAACAGGAGGAGAACCTCGTCCTAACGCGAGCGCGCACCTCGGCTGCAGGAGATAAGATCTCCCCCGAGGGAAGCTCGGCCGCAGGAGATAAGATCTCCCCCGAGCGCGCACACCAACCTCGGCTAGAGATAAGATCTCTCCCGAGCGACCGTGAACAACCTCGGTTAGGAACAGGAGGAGAACCTCGTCCTAACACGAGCACCAACCTCGGCTAGAGATAAGATCTCTCCCGAGCGACCGAATCAACCTCGGCTAGAGATAAGATCTCTCCCGAGCGACCGTGAACAACCTCGGTTAGGAACAGGAGGAGAACCTCGTCCTAACACGAGCACCAACCTCGGCTAGAGATAAGATCTCTCCCGAGCGACCTCGGTTGGGAACAGGAGGAGAACCTCGTCCTAACGCGAGCAACAACCTCGGCTAGAGATAAGATCTCTCCCGAGCGACCGAGCCTCGGTTAGGAACAGGAGGAGAACCTCGTCCTAACGCGAGCACCAACCTCGGCTAGAGACGAGATCTCCCCCGAAGAAGCTCGGCTGCAGGAGATAAGATCTCCCCCGAGCGCGCACTTCAACCTCGGCTGCAAGAGAGGAGGTCTCCCTCCGAGTCGACTTCAGGTTGATGAAGTCGCCCCCGAGGATGCTCAACTCCGACCTCGACCGTAGGAGGCGAGATTTACTTCCGGCTTCAACATCAGCTTCATCGACTTTAGGCTGGAAACGAGTTCCATTTCAACTCCAAACATCGACTGGAGATGAGGTCTCCCCCAAGCCTCAGCCTCAACTTCAGCGTCAATATTGGCTGGAGATGAGACCTCCCCCGAGCTTCAGCTGCAACAAATGCGGAGCCTGGAAGAAGACTTCGGCAGTCGCCTGTTTTGGTACTCCCTTCCTTCAATTTTTGAACTCGGGAGTGGGGGGGCTACTGTTGGGGATAAATCCCGCTCCTGCCGAAGCCCGGCCCGACGCTCAGCCCAATGTAACCAGTAGCCGCGGAAGAGCTTCGGCAGACGGGCTTCAGCCGAACTCCCAGCGGCCGAGCTTCTTCCAGCAGGCCGAACTGGTCAGCTCCCGAGCTTCTCCCGGACTCCCAGCGTCGAGACCGAACTTCCTGGGCGGCCGAACTCCTTCGGACTCCCCACGGCCGAACTCCTTCGGACTCCCCACGGCCGAACTCCTTCAGACTCCCCACGGTCGAACTCCTTCAGATCGACTCCAAGCGGCCGAGCTTCAATGAAGTCCTCTCAATGGCCGAACTCCTCAGCGGACGGGCTTTAGCGGAATCCCCAAGCGGTCGTCACTCAGGAGCCCGAACTCCTCAGCAGTCGTTACTCGGCCGAACTCCTCAGCGGTCGCCCTCATCGAACTTCGGCCGACCGAGCACCTACCGAACTCTCAAGTGTCCCAAGCCTTAGCCGAAGTCCAACAGCCGGCCGAACCCCAAACGGCCGAGCTTCGGATTCTCAGCAGCCGAACTCTTCAGCGGACGAGCCTTAGCTGCATATCCTCCAGTCCAGACGCCTATGGGAGCCGAACTCCCTCCTATCTTCCTCTTCAGGAGCCCGAACTCCTCCGAAATGGGCACACGACGAAGGCCTTCAACCCTTCATTCGGCAAGCTCTGCAACCATCACCATCAGTCAGTCGATGCACCATCAGTCACCCTCAGTCATCCGCCGACGATAGCGACCCACTGTCAGGCGGCGATGGCTGTCACCCTCAATCCGCCGCACACGGCACCATCCCATGAGACTGACTCCGCCGAACCTCGAGCAGCCCGCCAGCACGCGGCTGCAGTTGTCACCATCAAGCTCCACTATATAAAGGACCCTCCCGACACGCTAAGGCTAAGCTCTCTGATCTCTAAGCTCTCTGCTCTCTATCTCTAAGCTCTTCTCCTCTTCTCTAAGCTCAGGAACTCATTCCGAGCACTCCATTACTGTTGGCCAGAGCTGACTTGACCGTCGGAGGGTCCTGCCGGAGCCACCCCCCACCGACTCCGGACGGGACTTTGTTTTGCAGGTCCCCGGCGGCGACCTCGGCGGCCTCGACTCCAGCGACCTCCGACGACGACCAGTTTCTGCACCAACACCTATTAACTCAATGGATGTATCACAGACACTTTATATACAATATGATAAAATAAATAATTTTTTAATTAATTTTAAGTCAAAATTATGAAAATATTCTAAAAAAGTATTTAATAAGTGTCAGCCAATCTGGCTTCTAGGGCACACATCTAACATCTTGCTCTCTTGTATACTTAATGTATCCGATAATTTGATTATTTTATTATTTTATACCAATCAAGTACTCTCTCGATCATGTTAATGTTATCTAATATTTATTTATCTATTTACTAGAATTTTAATATGATCATATGAAAATTTTTATGAAAAGTCTGATTTTGTGGTTTAGTTGAATGGTTAATTGGTGTTTAATTGAATGTTATATTGAATTTAAAATGTTGTTATTTATTTATATGAGTGCTAAATAAATTATTAAATAACTATCTTGTGCATTTTAATTTATCATAAAGAAGTTAATAACTATTCAAAATAAAAAAAATATACTAACTTTGACATTTCAAAAATAATTATTTGAATAGTTAAATTATGGAAAGATACTTCAAAAGAAAAATTTCATTATCACAAAGCTCATCTCAATATCAAGATAGAGCAAGTGAAAGTGGTTCTAATCCTAGTCCTTAAATATATTCTGGTGAAATTGAAATTGATTTTGAAAATCTTTCTGATCTAGCGGAGAGAAAAAGAATTTCTGATTATCATCCTAATAAGCGAGATGAAGTTAGAAGGAGATACCTACAAAAGGATCCTTGTCAATCTCGAAATCATGCTTTCCCAATAAAAATCAATTGGAGGAAAATCGTGTAGATTTAATCTAGATTGGTTTGATTAGTATTCAAATTAGTTAGAATATAGTATTAAAAAAGTTGTAGCTTTTTGTTTATGTTGCTACTTATTTAAATCTGAAGGAAAAAAGATGGAGTAGATATTTTTATTTTGGACAGATTTTCATATTGGAATAAAAAAATAGGTTGGATCTTCATATTGGTTCATGTAATAGTTCTTATAATTAAGTCATTAGAAAATGTGAAGATTTAATGAAAGAGCAGCAATCCATTCAAGTGGCTATTCATAAATAATTAGAGCAAGTTAAAAATGAATATCAATTTCGATTGTATGTTTCAACTGCATATGCAAGATTTTTATTACATCCAAAAATGCCTTTTCGTGGTGATGATGAATCAAAAGATTCAAATAATAGAGATGATTTTCTTAAACTTGTGAAGCTTACTACCAAATTGAATATGGATATAGGTATTATTGTATTGAAAAATGCCCCGGATAATCAGCAAATGAGCTCCTAGTATCCAAAAAGACCTTGCAAATGCGGCTGCAAAAGAGATAATTAATTTGATCACTAGGGATCTTGGAGATAATTTATTCGGGATATTGGTTGATGAATCTGGTGATATATCTAGAAAAGAACAAATGGCAGTTGTGATACGTTATGTTGATAAAATGAAAATTATCAAGGAACATTTTATTGGCATTGTACATGTTGCTAATATTTATGCTACATCCTTAAAAGCAATAATTGATTCCATACTCTTGAAGTATGGATTGAGTGTATCTAGAATATGGAGACATGGTTATGATGGAGCTAGTAACATGCAAGGTGAATTCAATAGTCTTAAATCTTTGATATTGAGAGACAATGAATCAACATATTATGTGCATTGTTTTGCTCATCCGCATCTGATAATTATGGCCACCGTAAAGAAGCATATTGATGTTATTTGGTTTCTTGACTTGGTCTCTCATATAACTAATATAATTGAAGCTTCTTATAAGAGAAAAGATGTACTTCACAAGAGGGATGCCATGAGAATTATAGAGGCAATAAGCAATGGTGAAATTGAAACTGAGATGGGGTTGAATCAAGAACTTTCTCTTAGAAGAGCAGATGATACACGATGGAGAACCCATTACAAATCACTTTTGAGCTTGATTGAGTTGTTTTCAGATGTGATTGATGTTCTCGAGTTTATCTTTCTTGATTCTCATAATTCAATGCATCAAAAAGAAGCACGTTCTCTTATGAGATCATTATGCTCATTTGATTTTTCTTTTATTTTTGATTTAACATTTAATATTTTGGGGATAATAGATGAGTTATCAAAGGCTTTGCAAAGAGAAGATCAAGATATTATCAATGCAATGCATGGAACTTATGAATGTCTCTAAACAAAGATTATAGAAGATGAAAGATGATGAATGGGATATTCTCTTGAAGAAAGTCTACCAATTTTATTATCATCATTATCTTGATATCCCTGATATGGATGGTGTTTATGTACAAGAAGAAAGATTAAAGCGTAAAGCTCCATATGTTACTAACATGCATCACTACCATGTAGATGTGTTTTATGCAGATATACAACTTTGTGAGCTAAATAATCATTCCAATGAGATAAATATCAAGTTACTTTATTGTGTAGCATGCCTAAGTCTCAGGAATTTATTCAGAACTTTTAACTCCAAAAAATTGATGAAGATGGTAGAATTTTATCCTAATAAATTTTCTAGTATTGATATTAGAGCACTTAAGCTGATCAACTAAAAAACTAAATTTTTGTTGTGCAATCACATGAATCATTTGTTGATCTTCAGGGGCTTGATGATCCTTCAAGAAAGTTAGTGAAGATAAGAAAGCATTTTATTTATCCTTTAGTATATATGCTTTTGAAGCTCGCATTGATTTTACCAATCGTAACTATTAGTGTGGGAAGAGCTTTTTCTATAATGAATTATGTCAAAAGTAGATTATAAAACCGAATGTGTGATCAATTTTTGAATGATTGTCTAGTGACATATATAGAAAAAGATGTATTTGAAAATATCACGAATAAAACTATCATGTATCATTTTCAAAACATGATAACTCGTAGAAGAGAATTGTATTGAATGCATGTTTTTAATACTTATTTAGATGTAATTGTAAGACGATTGCTTTGAATGAATTTTATTTTATTAATATTTTTTATTTAATTATAAAAATATATTATTATTTTATATATTTTATTATTTTTAGTATTTTATGAAATGAGTACTTAAAGGGAACTCCTATGAAAATTTCCTAGATCCATCCCTGACTTCTTGTCAGAGTAGACCCAATCATCTTGTTCAGGAGCTGTCAGCAATTTATCAAAGGAAATCCCAAGTTTCTCCGTTTCAATCATAATTGCAGGCAGATCAAGACCCTGCAAAATCCCAACTTAATGAACCTTAATGAGGAATCAAAAAGGTAAATGTGCACAAAATTTGGTTGCCATTTTTAACGTGAAACTAATAAGTTGTGTTTGGTTTTTAAAGATGCACGCTTGCATGGAAAATAGAGAGACAGATAGACGGATGGATAGAAAGAGACTGCTTAGTGTGATGCATTTGATATGGCTATTAATTACCAAATCTCCTTGTTGTAAAGCTGTAAAGAATCAAAGAATATGGACTGACAGGTTAGTCACTGGCTCACTGCATCCTAGCTAAATGCCTGTTCTTTTAATGAAAATGGCCAGCGACCTCTTTTTTACTTGTTTCTAGTTGGATTTGCCTCATGTGAACTGTTATTGCATTGTATTGTGTCTTAGTTTTAGTATCAAACTTTCTCAGGTTATTAGTGGGTCAGCGGTCTGCGATGTAATTATTATTATATATTACTATAATGTTATTTGCTGACGTATCCATTGGAGTTGCCATCAAGTGATTATTACCACCATGCTGTTATTTCTCTAGGTTGTTAGGTGGATCTAAGCAACAGTGAGTGAGCGAGAAGGTAGAAGAGAGGAAGAGAGAGGAAGAAAGATGAAGCAAAGAAGGGAGAAGGCCTCACATTGATATCATTTGTTATTATCCTTCTATGTGCTTGCTTACCTGTTGGAACTTCCTTATGTTCATTGTGTTATTTTTTGTCTTGCCAGGATTTTGATCAAATGCTAGATGTGTTGATGTCAAGTTTTTAATTACTGGTACTGAATTATATTCTTTACTTAATTATAGAAAAATTAGGATGAAAGAGCAAAATCCCAACAAGCTTGCACCATCAAGATAAATTGATAATTTTTTATTATTTTTTTCATATATTTCATATTTATTTACTTTATATTTATATTATATTGATAAATTGAAAACTCTATTTATAGAAAAAAAATAAGGTCATCTTGAAGAGTTCAAGATGGCCACATAAATTTGAGATGGCATGCAGAATAATTATAAGTAAAAATCCATCTATAAGATGATCGGTAATACTATTCTAGGGATCTGGCCACACAAAACTGAGGTGGCATGCAGAATAATTATAAGTAAAAATTCATCTATAAGATGGTGGGTAATACTATTCTAGGGATCAAATTTTAGGACATTTATATTGATTTTGTAGGGGTGCAAAGTGAATTGTTGATCTAGATTGATGAACTATAGCAAGTTATTGGTGATGTATTGGGTCAACAATTGCATAGCCCTCTACTTCTGTATATATTACAGTTTCTTATCTATTTTTTATCAATTTTTATTACTCTTATATATTATTTACTTATGTGCTAATTATACTTTTCTTCTTCTTTTTTTTCTTTCAGATTGAACTTGTTCAGATGCAAAGCTCCTAATTATTATGTACATAGTCCTTTTTTAATTTTGTCTATGTGGGATAATAGGTTCATTTATCAAAATTTTAAAGGATATGTCTATAACTTTGATAAAAAAAATTATATTTTTATCACTATTAGTTTTGTTATATGAAGAGCTCTTCTCATTATAAATTTTTATTTGCTTGATGAAGGGGTAATTGATTCTAATTATTTATAAAAGTTAAATTCAAAATTTTAATTTATTACTTATTAATTTTTAGTATATCAAGTGGCTTTAAGATACAACCTAAAAGAAAATATTATGTGTTGCTCCTGAATCTTCTCGTCTAAGGTCGGCCGCCAAAGAACTTATGGCCGAGGAAAGACTGCTGCTGGAGCTTCGCCTGAACTCCAGCAAAAAAATTCTTACCAGGGTATTTTTCGATGAAGACCCTCCGACACTCAAGTTAGGAGACTAAAGAACAACGAGAGAAGAAAATGTTGAAAAATGAGTGCATACCTAGAGGGTCCTGGAGTTTCTTTATTTATAGGAGAGCAATTAGAGTCGTTTTCATTTTGGACTCTAACAACCTTTCGAATTTATCGTTCCAGATTGATTTGAGAGATATTTTATCTTTTCTGAAAGATAAGATCGTGAGGGACTCCTATGTAAATCGAACTTTCCTAATTTGGGGAGAGCATGGATCTGATGGAGATGGTGATACCTCGGTAATAGACAATCAATAATAAATCATCTAATATTGATTGATAGTATATAAACAATTAGTAGGTCATCCGGACATTGATAGATAAGAACTGATCAATGTTGGATAGATCGGTTATGGGTAGCTTTTCTCCGATCAATATAGAGGAGCTCTCCTTTGGTGATAGCTCAGCCAGGTACGATCTGCTATTGATCGGTGGGTCACTAACGAACAATCGACTTGTCACAAAAGAGGATTAGTTGGAAGGAACCGAGCAACGATTATATTTTCTTATCATCATAGGTTAGTACTAGTCGACGAATATTAAGTTGAGGATGAGCTATAACCAATCCACAATAGTTGCCCCCTACTCACGAGGCCGAGCTATTATTGCTCGATCGATATGAGTATCTTTTCGAAGCCGAGGCCGATCTATTCACGAAGGTCGGGCTGCCATATATTGATGATCGGTGCTATGAAGAGACCCATGAAAGACCATCAGCCTTCAAATCTGATCGTCAATTGACTTGATACATGATCATCTACTCTAGCGATTCGATGCCTACCACTTGGCAAAGATCTAGGAGGGTTAGTGATTCGACGGTGGATCAAGACCATCCAAGCTTCTATAAATAAGGATCGCTGTTACTTCATTTTTTACCGTTGATGTTGTTAAGAGGAAAGCTTCGATACTTGGCTTCTGAGGGAATTGCTCGACCAAAACCGACCTACCACCTTCCTTGCCCTCGATCTTTGTTGTTCGGCCACAACCATTTCCATAGGTTAGTTCCCTTTTTTCAATAATGAGTGGAGTGAGTTTGTCCCCGTACACTTGGAGCTTGGGTGACAATTCGAGAGATGAGGATTATGGATTAGAGGTGCCTGGGTCTTCAGATAGATCCGAAGAACAAGGAGTCCCGAACTACGATCCTTTAAGAGTTAGCTCCATCTTCACCTCCGAGGATCTAAACTTCATTAAATTTAAGTACCAAATCCCGGATACCTTCAAATTAGAGGTCGCTAATCCCGGGGAGCGAATATCTCTTCCTCATTTGGATCGAATAGGTATTTATGAAGAATCTTTGAAGGCCGATCTTAGGTTGCCTTTTCACTTTCTAGTCGTCAAGTTCTTGAACCTTTTTAGGATAAGGCTTTGTAGCCTAGCATCAAACTCCTAGAGATAGATCTTAGATTTCTTTATCCATTGCCTTCTCCTCGGGATCGAACCTACCCTACGACTCTTTTGGGATTGCTTTACATTAAAAGATTATCCCATAGAGGTTGAGTGGTGGTATGCCTCTCCTCGGAAGGGACGTCGTCTCTTCTGAGATGCTCCTTCTTTGGTACATAAATAGAAGGAGCGCTTCTTTTTCATCTTGACTGAGCATCCCTGGGGCTTCAACATACTTTGGGGCTGATCCCATAAGTCGGCTGTCAGGGCCCCGATATTGTCCAATGCCGAGGAGGGGATCATAGCTCGGCTTTTCAATATTGTTCCCCCACCATTGTCCAAACTCCTTGTTGAGGAGAACCTATTCAAGGTCAGATTAATTTCAATAGATCCGAAGAGTAAGTTGGATTTTTGTTTGGCTCGGTTCTACTTTTGCTTTTCCTCTTTCGATTCTCATCGTGTTTGATTTATCTTTTTTGCAGCAACGAATCATGCGGACCTTGAAGCTCTTCGTTGGTCCATAAAAAGGTGAAAGGCGAGCATGGGCCCTACCCCCAAATGCAGTTGAGCAGAGGCCATTCTTACCCAACCCGCTATTGGCCATTCCTTGGTTCCTAGTAGTGAGCTGAGAGGGGGATCTTCGGCTCCTGCAAAGGTGGTGGAGCCTCTCCGATCAACAACCTCGAGGGATCCGATCCCCCAGGCTTTTACTTCATCATCGCATCGTGGTTCGGATAGACCCCAAATCTCTATTTATATGTCATCATGGGCAGCCGACGTATCATCCAAAGTTTCTACCCCGATGGAGGTCTCGCTTGGCATCGAGGCCCAAGACAACAGAAGTGGCCTCGATAATTATCGGGTAGCTCGATCTCTGATCCAATCCATTTTTCTTCCTATCGACGTGGAGACCATGGAATGTGAAGGTGGTGCCTTCCAAGTTCAGGATTCATACAACTCTCTTCTTTGGGTAAACGACGATTTATTATTCCTCGATTTTATTTTGGAGAATTTCGGCAGCGCTGGGCTTTTTTTCTCCCCCCCCCCTCTTTTTAGCTCGCCATCATTTGGATCACTTCTCCGATGCAATTCGGGAAGCTCGGTGTATCTCTAAAGAGGCTGAGGAAAAGGTCAACCAGGGCAACAGGAGGGCTGATGATGTTGAGCTTTCCAAATTGAAGGCCGAGGAGGAACTAAAGAAAGAGACAAAGTGGTTTGACTACAAACTTTTCAAAGCTCAATCTGATTTTGAAGCTCGGCTAGATGCCGAGAAGAAGTATGAGGAGAAGCTAGAATCCTCCAAGATCGCCACTATTGAGGCTTTCAAATCTTCGGACAAGCTCTGAGATATCAAATCGGAGTTTGGTTCAATTTTCTATTTGCAAGGGGCCGAGGATCTGAAGGCGAAACTGAAGAAGATCCTTCCTGACTTTAACCTTGGACTCCTGGAATCGAATGACAAGGAGGTTGCCGAGGGTGGGGATGGAGAGATCCATATGGAGAACCTTTTCATCCTAGTTCATGAAGATCAGGTGGCCGAGCTAGTAGCGCCTGTTCAGTTTGCTGCTATGATCATGCTATCCAATCATGTCGAGGTCAACAAATCCTGGGCTCCTAGTGAAGCCATGTAATTTTGCTCGGCCATATCCGAGCTTCATGATTGGTCGGTACATTTTGTTATACCTCAAAATGTTCTAAGGTTTTTTGTATGGTATCGACCAAACTTTGTAAATGTTTTTAACTTCAATGAATATATATTTTCTTCAAGTCATTGAGATCGGTTATGTTGAATTTCATCTGATCTTTGCATTCCCTTCTCAAGGACTAGATCGGTAAATTTTTAGGATGGCCAATATGAAGGCATGCTTAGATGCAAATAGGACCACAAATTGTTTCTTGGTATTAATGCTGCACCATTCCTTTTATAGCCAAGGAACTTCATGGTTGGGAGCTTCGCAGACTCGCTTTGTTCTTCGATCACAGTTGAGGATCACATGATGGAGGTTCGGTCCATTCCTCGACTGTGGTGGAGTACATGATTAGAGATGTATTCCATTCCTCGATCATGGCCGAGGAACGTGCATTGACGAGCATTGGAGATGAGTGGGCAACCATTGGAGATGCGTTTCATTCCTCAACTGCGATTGAGGAATGCACATTAGCGACCATTGGAGATGTGTTTCATTCCTCGGTCGTGACTAAGGAACGCACGTTGGCGATCATTGGAGATGCATTTCGTTCTTCGATCGTGGTTGAGGAATGTGCATTGATGAAGGTTGGAGATGGATTTTACTCCTCGATTGTGGCCGAGAAGCATGCGTTAGTGAAAGCTGGAGATGCGTTCTGCTCCTCGGCCATGTGTGGGGAGCGCACATTGGTGAAGACTAGAGATGCATTCCACTCCTTGGTCATGGCCAGGGAGCACGCGTTGGTGAAGGCTGGAGACACATTCCTTGGTCGTGGTCGAGGAGCATGCATTGGCAAAAGCTGGAGATGTTCATTCCTCGGTCGTCGCTAAGGAGCACATTGGCGAAGGCTAGAGATACATTCTATTCCTTGATTGTGATCAGGGAGCGTGCATTGGCGAAGGCTGGAGATGCGTTCCACTCCTTGGCCGTGGCTAGGGAGCGCACATTGGCGATTCACGATCGAAGAGCACACGATGATGACTGAAGATCGAGGCTACAAAAAATTATTATTTTTATCTAAAAAGAAATCAAGATAAATATTATAATTTAAGAATAATATCTACATAAGTTATCAGCATTCCATGTCCTTGGGATCGGAGTTTCATTCAGTCGACAAAGATGATAAATACCCGACTGAACTATCTCAGCCATCCGATATAGATCTTCTCAATTGGGTGATAGCTTCGATCGTTCGGTTGGATGAGAAATCTTGGCTCGATGAAGAACCAACTGTCTGGCTAGGAATGACTTTTCTTTAACTTGAAAATTATAATACTGAACTATTCTTTGTCGATAATTAGCCATTCAGATCTTGGTTCATTTCTGAATTTCTTCCAGCAGATCTAAGTTTGCTCTCATTTCAAATGAGTTGTTGTTCTCGTCAAATTTCTCAACTTGAAGTATGGGCAAACCAATCTCCAGAGGTATCATGACTTCCATCCCAAAAGCCAGCATGAAAGGTACTATTTCTCCAGTTGAAACTTGCTAGGTCATGCGGTAGGCCCAAAGGATATGGTATAGTTCTTCAACCCACTATTTCTTAGCTTGGCCAAGATGAGCTTTTAGATCTTGTAACAAAGTTTTGTTTGTCACTTTAGCTTCACCATTACTCTGAGGATGACCTACTGATATTAGCCTATATGAAATTTTTAAGTCATTGCAGAATCCTGTGAACCTTGGGTTGTTAATTATCTCCCATTATCTGTGATAATAGCTCATGGTAGACCAAATCGACAGATGATTAATTTTTAGATAAAATCTCAAATTTTGACCTCGGTAATGGTTGCAAGAGCCTCCACCTCCACCCATTTGGTGAAGTAATCGATGGCGATGAGCAGAAACTTTTCTGTGCTGTGGTGATAGAAAATGATCCGAGGATATTCATTCCCTATTGAGCGAAAGGTCAAGGCTTGATGATCGGTGCCAACAGAGTTGAAGGTCAGTACTGAATGTTAGAAGTTCTTTGACATTGATCACATCTATTTACCAAGTCGGCTGCATCTTTTTGCATTGTAGACTAAAAGTATCCTTGTCTTAGTATCTTATAAGCGAGAGCTTTGCCCCCCAGATAGTTGCCGTAGATTTCTTCATGAACTTCTCGTAGGGCATGGTCGGCTTCGGAGGGGCAAAGGCATCTGAGCAATGGTAAGGTAAAAGACCTTTTATATAGCTTTCCCTCATAGATGAGGTATTGTGGAGCAAGATGCCTCAACTTCTTGGCTTCATCCCGATCAGCTAGTAGAGTGCCATCTTGCAAGTAGCGTAGGATGGGATCTATCTAGCTCAACTTCGAATCTACTTGCATTACAAGAGCCTCTTCGATGCTCGGCTTCTCCAAAACTTTTAAGTATGAGCTTCTTTTCAGGTCAGCTGCACCAAGAGTTGCAAGCTTAGATAGAAGGTTGGCCCGTACATTCTTTGCCTTGGGTACTTGTTGGACATCCATCGTGAAAAAGCTGGAAGCTAAATCCTTAACCTTCTATAGATATTTAACTATGTTTGGTTCCTGAGCTTCGTATTCTCCTTCAACCTGGCCAACGATCAGCTATGAGTCATTATGAACTCAGAGACACTGAATCCCCATTTCTTTCGTCATCCTAAGATCTACTATCAGTGCTTCATACTTGGCTTTATTATTGGAGGCTAAAAAATCAAAACGTAGAGCATGCTCTGCTACCATGCCCTCTGGGCTGGTTAAGATTAATCCAACTCATGTGCCCATAGTATTCGAAGATCCATCAACATGTAGAACCCAATATTCATTGGTTGTAAGAGCTATTGCATCACTTGGTTCCTCATTCGGAATTGTATACTCCAAGATAAAATTGGCTAATGCTTGAGTTTTGATGGATGGCCTCAAGAAGTATTTGATGTCGAATTCTCCCAACTCAATAGCCATTTAGCTAACCGCTCCGAAGTATCCAATCGATATAGCACCGACCTAATAGGTTGGTCGATAAGAACAATAATGGTGTGTGCTTGAAAATAAGGATGCAGCTTCTTCGCAAATATCAAGAGGGCATAGACAATCTTTTTTAATTTTGTATATCTGGTCTCAGCATCATGAAGTACTCAGCTCATATAATAGATTGACTTCTGCACCTTAGCTTCTTGTCAGACGAGAACCAAACTAATTACTGAAGAGGAGATGACCAAATACGGGTATAATACCTCTTTAGGTTTAGGTTTGCTTAAAAGAGGAGGAGAGTCGAGGTACTTTTTTAGGTCATCAAAAGCTTTCTGGCACTTATCCGATCATTGAAAATTTTTTGGCTATTTGAGAGCTTTGAAAAATGGAAGGCTCTTCTCCATCGATCTTGATAAGAATTTATTTAAAGCCATAATTCTAGTGAGCCACTACACTTTCTTGATTGTTCTCGAAGGTTTCATCTCTTGAAGAGCTTGAATCTTTTCTGGATTGGCCTCGATCCCATAATATGATACCATAAAGCAGAGGAATTTTTCAGAGGTGACTCCAAACACATATTTATCTGGATTGAGCTTCATCTGAAAGCATCGTAATGTAAAAAATATTTCTTATAGGTCGACAATATGATGGTTGGCAGTTCTACTCTTAACGAGCATGTCATCCACATATACTTTCATGTTCCTATCGATTTGCTCTTTGAAGAGCTTGTTTATAAGCCTTTGGTACGTTGCTTCCGCATTTTTTAGGCCGAACAGCATAATCCTATAACAGAAAAGACCTTGGTCGGTCATAAAAGAGGTTTTCTCCTCATCCTCAGGTGTTATTCGGATTTGATTTATCTCGAGAAAGCATTCATGAATGATAGGAGTTGGTATCTCGAAATCACGTCTACCAGTTAATCTTTATGAGATAGAGGATAGCTGTGCTTCAGGCATGCCTTGTTGAGGCCTGCATAATCAATGCACGCATGCCACTTTCCACTAGTTTTTTTGACAAGGACGACATTAGCCAGCCACTCCAGATAATAGACTTCTCAAACAAATTCAGCCTTCAAAAGTTTGTCAACCTCTTTCTGTATTACCTTCTGCCATTCGGGAGTGAAGCTTTGTTTCTTCTGCCTGATTGGACGATGGTTCGGATCCATATTAAGTCGGTGAACTATAACCTACGGATCAATATCAGGTATGTCTGAAGCCGACCAAGTAAGCACATCAGTATTGGCCCATAGGAATGAGATGAGGTGTTGACGATCATCTTCACATAAATTTGAACCGATCTTCACAACTCTATCTAGATCATCTTTGATTGGTATCAAGATTAATTCTTCCACTAGATAATCCCTTTACTCAGTTTGCTCATCCCGTACGTCCAACTCATTCATAGGTTGTTCTTCAAGTGTTACTCCCCGTAGTGTTTCCATGTAGCATTTCTTTGCGACTGATTGGTTTCCTCGGAGCTCACCGATCCCACCAGGAGTCATAAACTTCACTTTCAAATGATACGTCAATACCATTTATTAGAGGACATTCAATCCTGGCTGACCTATAATAACATTATAGGCAGATGGGCTATTTACTATGAAATAAGTTATTTCAACTATAGCTTATTTCGGGGCTTGCATGGCTTTCGTTGTCAATGAGATAGTTCTTTCTACTGATACCGTACTATCAGAAAATCCAATCAGAGGTATATTCCTCTTCATCAGTCGTTCAGGGTTCAAATTTATCCAAATAAAAGCATCATAAAATAAGATATTTACTAAACTTTCATTATCAATGAGGACCCGATGTACATCGTAATTCAAAATATTTAAAAAGACAACTATAGGGTCATCATGTGGCTGATTTATTTCTTGCAGATCATCCTCAGTAAAAGTAATTTCATCGTCGACCCTTCTTTTCTTCGATCCTTCCTTCTTAGGTCGGTCCTGCTTTAAGGTATATTTCCAGGAAGATGCCTCCCAGCAATCATTCTGATTTCACTCGCCACCAGTTGTTCTCTATGAGGATGTTCCTATCTAGGTTGTTCGTGGCATGGGTTTTATGGAATTCTTTGCTCGTTAATGTAACGTTGAAGTCGTTCTCGCCTGATCAAGGCTTCTATCTCCTCTTTGAACTGCCAGCATTCCTCAATATCATGCCTGTGGTCGCGATGGTATCTACAATATATTCTTGAATTTCTTACTCGAGCAGGAGTCACCATTTTCTTCAACTATGGCATTTCTTCGTGCCGCTCATTTTCCATTAAAATCTAAGCCCGAGGAGTGTTGAGAGGAGCATAGTAATGAAACCTTCGAGGTGGGGTCCTTGAGTGGCATGGTGCTATTGGAGATGTTGGTCGGCCACCCCGAGGTGGGGTCCATGAGCGTTGAGGTTGGGGTTCTTCACGACGATGTTGAACACGCCAATAATCCTTCTTCTTCTCTTATTTTGAGGTCACTTGCGACCTATTACCGTGGTTATCTTCTTGTTGATCCCAGGCTTCTTTGGCTTGGGCATATCTTTCAGTCCGCTCTAGCATCTTGGCAAAATCCTTTAGATAATCTAAGTTAAGAGAGAAAAGAAGATCGTTCTGAAGAAGTCCGATCTTTAATGCTATCATTGCAATCGACTGATCTAAATTTTGGACCTTTAGGATTGCTGCATTGAAGCAGTTGATGTACTTTCGAAGAGACTCGCCCTCCTGCTTGATGCTTACAAGAAAATCCAAGTTTCGATGCTGTCGATGGCTGCTAATGAAATGAGCGGCAAATAGGTGACTCAATTGGTAGAAAGAACCCACGGAGCCTAATTGCAGGTTTGAATACCATTGATGAGCCACTTTTCTTAATGTTGAGGAAAAAGCTCGACAAAGAATTGCATCACTAGCTCCTTGGAGATGCATGAGAGTCCAAAAATTATCTAGATGATGTATATGATCGATCGCTCCATCATAAGATTCCATATGAGGTATTTTAAACCAAGGAGGCAATGGTTCGTTCATGATTCTTTGGATGAATGGAGGGTCAATATTGAACCCTAAGTCGTCCTATTGTTGCTTTGGTACCTGTAACGCATCTATCCGCTGTTACATTTTTTGGTGCTTTTTCTCGTCGCTATTCTCCCTAATAGCTCGGTGCCGAGGAGTCATATGGCCCGGAGTAGAGTTTCTTTTAGAAACAGGAGTAGATGAGTGCCTAGATCTTTGACAAGGATGGTTGATAGGTCGATTATAATGACTAGCTTCTATCCTTGGGCTTTTAGGATGCTGTTCTATCGATCTTTCACGGACCGATCCCGAATTTTCATCGATTGGGCGAGGTTCATTTGCTTGCTGGATCCCCCTAATAGCAGTTGAAAGTTCCTGCACTTGCTGAACAAGGGTATTATATTGTTCTTATGAGATAGCTTGTGCCACCGGTGGATTCTCCTGAATTGGTGATGGTGGTGTGTTGGTCGACTGAACATTGTTAGTTCATCAACCAATGAAACGCTGAGATGCATTTGATGCTCTCCTTTGAGTCTTCATGATGTCTGGCGATGAGTTTTCTCCTTTCAAAATTGGACCTCAAAATCAGTCGATGACCCTTCCTCTAGCATCAAGTGTTGCTCCTGAATCTTTCCGTCTGAGGTCGATTGTCAAGGAACTTATGGCCAAGGAAAGACTACTGCTAGAGCTTCGTCCAAACTCTTGCAAAAAAATTCTCACCGAGGTATTTTCCTGTGAAGACCCTCCGATGCTCAAGTTAGGAGACTAGAGAACAATGAGAGAAAAAAGCATCAAAAAATAAGTGCGTACCTGGAGGATCTCGGAGTTTCTTTATTTATGGGAGAGAAATTAGAGTTGTATTCATTTCGGACTTTAACGACTTTTTGAATTTATTGTTCCAGATTGATTCAAGAGATGTTTTACCTTTTCTGGAAGATGGGATCGTGAGGGACTCCTATGTAATCTGCATTTTTCTAATTTGGAGAGAGCACGGATCTGATGGAGATGGTGATACCTCAGTAATAGACGACTAATAATAGATCGTCCAATATTGATTGGCGGTACATGAGCAATTAGTAGATCATTCGGACATTGATCGGTAAGAACTGACCAATGTTAGATAGATCGGCTATGGATAGCTTTTCTCCGATCAATATAGAAAAGCTCTTCTTTGATGATAGCTCGACCGGGTATAACCTACTATTGATCGGCAGGTCGCTAGCGAATAGTCGACTTGTCGTAAAAAGCGATTAGTCAAAAGGAATCGGACATTGATTATATTTTTTTATCATCATAGATTAGTACTAGCCGACAAATATTAGACTAAGGATGAGCTATAATCAATCTGCAATATTATGTATATTCATATTCAAGTTATTAGATTATATATATGTATATTTAAAAAATAATATATAATGTATTGCCAACGGTCATATTTGTTGTTAAAAGGTCATTGTCAAAGCTATTATTTGTTGCTAAATGCGAATTCCCAATGATCAAAGTGCTGTTAAATGCATATTTCTAACGATCAAAACTGCTGCTATAAGGTTAAAATTTTTTCAGTGGTTAAAATTTTTATAGCTAGAAATGCTACTAAAACACTTTCAACGGTCATAAATGATTGCTGGAAAATGTTTCTAAATCTTTGCTCAGTAATTTTAATCATTAAGATATATTTTATTTTTCAGTGATCAGCATTGAAATTATCGGCAAAACATCAACTTTTTCAACTTTTATAACCATCGATAAAAAAATTTATTCTCCTCAATGATCATTACTGTTCGTAAAAATTTAAAATACGATAGTAATACAGCTTCTTAAATGGTATAGCAGCGATCGAAAAAAATTTTGATAAATTTTTTTAATAATTTTTTTTATTTTTATCAAAAATTTTGGCCATCATTAAAATTATTATTTATTATAGAAAAAATAATTTATATTAAATTTGATGAGATTTTTAAATATTTATAATAATTAAAATAATTTATATCAAATTTACTGATCCATCGATTTATTATTAAATAAATTATATATATGTACATATAATTCAAAGGGCCGTTCATGAAAAGACAAATAGCCCGTCATTATAAAAAAATTTTTTATAATTTTTAAAAATATATTTAATGTGAAAAAATTTAATATGAATAAAAAAAAATCTTTCTATCTAAAAAAAATTAATTTATTTTTTTTATTCTTTATATCAATAATGATGAATTTTACGTCATTTTTATGGATAAGAATAAAATTTTTATTTATAAATTTTTATCGAATAATTAGATAAAATTTAAATTTTATTTAAATTTAAATTAATTATTATTTAAATTTAAATAATAAAATTTATAATAAATTAATTATTTAATCGAGATATATTCTAACGTATCAAACTATAAAAAAAATTCACGGAGAAAGAGCTGTCAGATCTTAGGATTTGAATCGATCTCCAGGGAGGACCTATTGATATCTCAGCAGACCTGCCGGCTATCTAATGGCTTCATTCATTTGTTATGTACGGTCATCATAAATAATCGGTTTCTGATGTGAGTGTCGTCGCTACGAGTGTACTATATAAGTTAATTTAAGGGTCCGATGGATTGCACGTTCTTCACCGTACAATTTTATTCATGGATTTTTTTTTTTGATGTCCGATAATCAGAAAATAAATTGTGAATGCGTTCTCGTTTTATATTGACTCTTTCTGTTCTATTTACCAAGATGAATTGATATTTCCTGGTGATTGTATGAAATTCTAGCGTGCTTGGTTGATAGCGTGGCATAATGCAGGGTAAGAACGCAGATGAAGATTTTTTTATAAAAAAAAAAAAAATATGAAAGAATATCAGTAAAATAACTTGATCCTTTTTTTTAAATTTTGCTCATCTCATATCAGGTAAGATGTATGAACTGTAGAATTAGCTTACTTTTCAACTCGCTTGACAAAATTTACGGTGCACCAACCTAGCTTTCGGGATGTTGCAGTACCGAACTCTGTGGTTTTCTACTCGCAGGGATTCTTAAGTAGGCTTAGACATTCGCATCATGTCGAACATATATATGCGCATCTCAAAATGTGACGTGTAGCTCAGGGAGATAACTCGTAACGGTCAGAGAGACGCACTCATCAACCGCTTCTGGATGCTCAGGCACCATAATATCATCCGTACTCTTCCGTGACGAGTCACGTCTCGGCGGTTTTCAACTCCTTCCTCGTTTTTTTGACGGTCGTCCCCGAGGGACAAGTCATGGCTCCGGATGCCAATCGTACATCCACAATCAAACTCTCAGACGGCCTATCGAACGTGCAGGCCGTGCAGGTGAAGAGACTGTTAGCACCAGGTGGAGGCGGATTCGAGTGGTATCTTTCGCGCAGGGGTCTTTCGCAACAGGTCATACACCATATGGAGTTTCAAGGCATTTCGGTGAAGATCCTCCTAGCATTTCGGTGGAGATTCTTCAATATTTAAATTAAAAAATTAAAAAATAATAAAAAAAAATATATTAAAAAATAAATATATATTTAAAAAATTTTAGAGCTTTTTTATTTATAGCAGAAAAATTAGAATCGTATTCATCTCGGAGTCTAGCAATCTTCCGAATCTATCACACTAAATTGATTCATAAGATTTCTTTCCCTCCTTATTTAAATTTTTTCAAAAAGAAACAATCCTGAACTGGATATAGTTCGGCTAAATATAACCTATAATAGATCATCAAGAAATAGCTCGTCACTAGTCGATTTGCAGAGGCAAAGATAGCTCGTCTATGGTCGAGCTATAATAGCATAGAATAGTCCGACATACAACATTATTATTTTAATTATTGGTCAATGGCATACGACTTATAGTTGGTCGTATGAAATTGGTCGGCAACGTATGAGCTATGGTCGACTGATCAGTTGTAGGTAGCTTTTCACTGATTGAATTGGAGAGTTCTTCTTAGGCAATAGCTCGTACGGGAACGAATTATGATAGGTCGGCTCCTACCAACAAATGATCGATCGAGGATAAGCTATAACAAATCCACAATAGTTGCCCCCCACTCACAAGGCCGAGCTATGATTGCTTGGTCGATGTGAGTATCCTTTCGAAGCCGAGGCTGATCTACACGAGAAGGTCGGGTCACCACGCGTCGATGATCAGCGCTATGAAGAGACATATGGAAGACCATCAGCTTCTAAATCTAATCGTCCATCAGTTCAATCCATGATCATCCACTCTGGTGAATCACTGCTTGCCACTTGGCGAACATCCAGAAGGGTTAGCGAATCGATGGCAAATGGGCACCATTCAGTCTTCTTATAAATATGGGTCGTTGTTACCTCAATTTTTTACTATTATTGCTGCTGAGAGGAGAGATTCCATACTTGCACCTATGAAGGGATTGCTCGGTTTAGGCCAACCTCCTGTCAACCTCATCCCCGTTTCTCTATCGTTCGGCCATAACACTCCCATAGGTTAGTACTTTTTATCCAAAATGAGAAAATAGAGATCATCCCTAGCCACCTGGAGCTTGGGTGAGGATCGTGGATCCGAGGTAGGCAATTCTTCGGATAGATCCGAAGAGCAAGAAAATTAGGACTACGGTCCTTTTAGAGTTGACTCTGTCCTTATCTACGAGGACTTAGATTTTATTAAGTTAAAATTGTAAGCGCACCAACTGGCATTACCTCTTTCTGATACCAATTGATGTTCCATGATATCGCTCGAATGCCAATCATCTTTGGCATCACAAGCTCCGATACCATATTGCGGAAGTCTCTGATCTTTAGCATGGACCTGAAGGAACCTGTGACGTTCTCTATAGGTAGCAAACCATCGATCCTTCATCTGGATCTATGATGGGGCGCCTCCCTCCTTGGGCTTAGGGAGATGCCCCCTTCTCTAGGACTTCTTCAAGAACCCTAGGGTGGCAACTCTAGAGAGAAAAGAAGAAGAGAGTTAAGAAAGGAAAGATCTCTATTGATTTCAACCTTGAAAATCCTAATACAACCTATGTATTTATACATAACCATTAGGCCCGACCAAAAACTCTCCTGGCTAATCCAATACATGAAAGCACTCACCGAGTCCATGTACATCCATGTCTTCCATGCTCTCATCCTCTGGATCTAGACCCAATCCATACATGAATTAGCCACCTTAGGACCTCTCAAACTAGGCCTTAAGATTCCTAGGATCAACCCAAATTCTAGTCCAAAATAGACCCTCGTGTAACTCTGCCCGCACACTGAGCCGGCTCAGTCTCAGCACTAAGCGGCTAAGTTTCACTGGGTCAGCTCAATTTGAAACTAAGTCGGTTCAGTTTTGTGCCATGCCAGCAGTTTCGAACGCACAGCTCTCTAGCCGATCCAGTTTTAGACTAAGTCGGCTAATCTATAGAAAATCTTTTTTCTGTAGTCTTGATTCTCCGACTTTGGTTCCTTACTTCATCTTGAATCTCGGATCTTCAAAGCACCAACCAAGCTTCTAGAATCTTCGGAGCCAACATCCTGACTCCTCTCATGGCCTTCCAAGGCTTAGGAGCTCACAAATCCTTACAATCTCCATCTTGATGCTCCAAGCCTTGGCAAACCCCTTGACAATGCCCTCCTGCATGATCCCACTATTCTTGCGCACTCAACAGTACTTATGCAAACATCACCTCCGCCAATCCTCTTCAGTTATTATACACTTTTGAGGCCTTTAAGATGACTACCTCCACCGCTGAGGATCTGTGCTTGCTTCTTGGTACCATCCTAGAATTGTAGGATCCCTTCTGCTTAGTAACTGCATCACTTTCTCTGAACTTTTCTGGAGAACTTATAGTATTTCTGCATCAGCACATGCTATACCACCTGACACGATCTCCTCAGAGCTGTGCCTGTCCTCCTACATACGCCGCTCCACCTGAAACTATGCATCATCGGTGCTTTGAACTCATGCCAAATTTTCTCTCCACTTATGAAGTCACCACTACGGAGATCCATCTATATCTAAAGTCCATCTGATGCCGCAAAAGTCGATTCTATCATCGAGTCCCTCAAGGCCAACCACTCAACGCTGCACTATTGAGCCTATCACTGCACCTCGAATACTATCGCTGCCCCTTCGAATCCTCCACACTCTGTGGACCCCTTCGAAGCTATCTCGGATACCTCCGCAATCCACGGGCACCTCCGAAACTCAAGAGCTCATCCAACTTTTCTGAATCCAGCAACTGAACCATAGAAAATTTCATCCTAATCCTTCTCTTCTGCCCCTATACCAACCATCGCTTCAGTTGCATCCGGAGAACCATCCTCCATCTGAACCATGATTCTTCCTGGGGCTCCTACAGAAGAAATCTGATCCATGATACTCTCGACTGTCTGAGACCTCCTGGCGCACTCTGAGACCCTCTGGCTCTTTCTGAGACCTACACCCAATCTCTCTGAGATACCACTGACACTCTCTGCTGAGATACACTCCTTAACTGCTACACCACCAAGCCTCTCTCAGTTTCGTGCCTTCAGGATAGCACTCTTGCAGCACTCCAACGCTCTAGCGCTCCCTGACTCATCTCTATGCCGCTCTACAGCCATCCAGTCCTGACCTGCTAGACCTTCATGGATCATCCATCTCCATCACTCCCAAGGCTCCATAAATCCATGCTCTAGTTGAACCGTTGAATACATCTCCGACTACATCCCCATCTTCCTAACACCGAAGGACGTATAGTCGCTTCTTCAACCTTTTTTTCAATCATTATTTCTTGAGAAACTACACTGCCCATCTTCCTAGAGAATTTTGATGCTCTCTACAGAAATACCTTCCTCAGCTGCTGTATTATCGAGCCTCTCTCAGTCTTGCATCTCTAGAAAAGCGCTACTGCAGTACTCCAGCATTCTCTGCCTATCACATAATCGTCATATACCTCAACCTTTCCATCAAGATCGATCAGCAAATCATGCACCAAATCCTTCTACCTCAGGAAAATTTTTTTTCGTTAATCCTCTCAACCTCCACCTTCAACTTGCTGCTCCTGGTTGGCTAAACCATAGCAGCAACATGATAGATTTGAGACATACCATGAAATTCTTATGCATATTTTTGATTTCACCTTGTACGACTTCTTCTTCCCTTCCATGCACCATCAGGCTCTGATACTAAATGTAAGCATACCAACTGGAATCATCTCTCCTTGATACCAATTGATGTTCCATGATATCGTTCAAATGCCAATCATCCTTAGCATCATAAGCTCTGATATCATGCTGTGAAAGCCTCTGATCTTTAGCACGGACTTGAAGGAACCTGTTGAAGGAATCAGATCTAGGATTTTATGGATAGATCTTAAAATTTTTTCAAGATCAGACAGTGAAAGACTTAAATAAATTAAATATTTATTTAAATAAATATATAAACACCTAGATCTTAGATCTATTACGTGATCAAGATATGATATTAAATCAAAAATTAAAAATATAAAGAAGAAGAAAAGGTTGATCATATCAATCTAGATCTATATTACATCTAACACAGCTATAAAATAACAGATCGGATCTATTATCTGTGCAAGTTAGACGTTCTAACTTATTGATCCAGGCTTGAGGATGAAGTCATGAGCCGCACATGCGTCTGATCTCTAGAAGTCATCCACACGAGTCCACGAATACGATCAGAGATCTTGATGCAGAAAATCAATATAGTATGCAAGCACTGTGCTGATCTCTCTTCGACGGTCGATCAACCTAACAATTCGAGTTAAACCTCTTAGCTAAGAATCAAATCCATTTGATTCTTGTTAAATATATGGACTTGACCAACTACAACTACTGTAATTAATCTAGAGAATCTTTGACCTAATATAAGACAACAATTGATTAGATTTAGTCAATTCTCTAATTAAGTTCATTCTTTAATCTTACCTTAGGTCTAACCCAATTAATGAACTTAATTCCCACTAACCCATTAACCCAATGTGTTATGATTCGTGTCATAGGATCTTCAATTTACAATCCTAGAACCTAATCAAATAACTTCTTAATTCTTAATTAAGTTTTGGGCTGAGGGATATGGTTTGACTTTTCAAAAATAATTTTTATATTTATAAAATATTTTTACAATATGGTTCTATCAACGAAGTTGCATGTTTAATTCATAACCAATATGTATGTAAAATAAACATAAAACTACTTTAGATCTAATCTAAACAGGTTCTTGTAATTGAAATAGTTTCAATAATAATCAATCATAAATCTCAATAGATCAAATCTAATATATTTATGATGATTAAAATTAGATTAAAATATTTTTAATTAGATCATAAAATCTCTTAGATCTAATCTAAAATTTTATGATCAATATTTTAGATCAGCACGTACTAAGATAACCTATTCACTGTAAAGGATAAACCTTACAGCAGGACAACCTTATGATAGTTCGTACAATCAAAAATATTTTATTTTTAGATCTAAAATTATTTTAAATTTATTAAATTATAAATAAAATTAGATCAAATTTAATAAATTTATGATTAGAGTCAGATCATCACGAATTAGGATGACCTTTTCATTGTAAGGGATAAACCTTACGGCAGGACAACCTTATGGCAATTCGAGAGATCTAAATTTTTTTAATTTTAAATTTAATAATTAGATTATAAATTAGGTCTAATCTAAAAAATAATCTAAATATATATATAAATTATATAATAAGAATCTTGCTTTGATACTAATTGAAGGAATCAGATTTAGGATTTCATGGATAAATCTTAAAATTTTTCAAGATCAGACAGTGAAAGACTTAAATAAATTAAATATTTATTTAAATAAATATATAAATATCTATATCTTATATCTAGTATATGATCAAGGTATGATATTAAATCAAAAATTAAAAATAAAAAAGAGAAGGAAAGGTTAATCATATCAATCTAAATCTATATTACATCTAATGCAGCTATAAAATAACAGATTGGATCTATTACTTGAGCAAGTTAAATATTCTAACTTATTGATCCAAGCTTGAGGATGAAGTTATGAGCCGCACATGCATCCGATCTCTAGGAATTATCTACATGAGCCTACGAATACGATCAGAGATCCTGATACAGAAAATCAGCATAGTATGCTAGCACTATGCTGATCTTTCTTCGACAATCGATCCAATGCTTTCTTCTTCGAAACTTGGACACCCCAAAATATCAGAAGAAAAGAAGAAGATTTGTGATGCTGAGACACCTCTCAAAAGCTCACAAATAGGGGGGAAGAGATCTGGAACAAAAATTCTAAAAGAAGACCCTCTTCTTCTTCATTATTCTTTTCTAGACACCCTAATTTATGTTTCCAATATCTCCATGACCCAGATGAATTTTTCTCTAATTTTTCTACACCAAAGAGACCTCTCAAATGTCTACAATTCATAAAAATTTTAATAAAAAATTATCTTTAAATAAAAAGATATGTAGAATCTAAGTTAGATCAAAAATCTAGACTAAGAAGGACCAAATAAGAAAAGTTGTTGGGGTGCCCAAGGTTGGGCACCCCCACCTTTTTTTCTGTTGTGGACCAGCAAAGGGGGCACACAAAAAATCCCTCTTTTACCATGGAAATCAGAGGAAATAAAAAAAGATAGGTTGGCACACAATGGGAAGAGGATTTGGTCAACAAGGATTCTATCTCATAGAATTCTTGTTGACCAAATCTCATAGAATCCTTAAGCATAACTAATTCCCCTTTTGACTTGATCTTCCAATAAACTTCCATATGAGAAATGGAAGAGAGAAAGGGGGGCGTGAGAAACCTTTGGGCATAGAGAATTTTATGTAAAAACATAAAGAGAAAAGGGTGGGATGTGAGGATTAGGTGGCGTAAGGAATAGGGAGTCCTAGTCACACTAGGACTTCTATTTTGACTTGATCAAACAAGGTCTTTTAACCCAATAAAAATAAGAGTAAACCAACCCTAATCTATTTAAGAACTTAATTAAATTAAATTTAATTTTAATTTAATTTTTTAATTAAATTAAAAAATTGGGTTGATCCGAGTCCTAGTTAGACTAGGATTAGTTCTTTCTTGCACTTGACTTATCCAATAAGCCAATTGGACTTATCCAATCAAGTCCAAATTAAATATAATTAAATCATATTTAATTAGACTTAATCTCAACCTACTGGCTTAATCAAATTAAGTCAATTAGCAATCGAATTGCTAATCGATCCTCCCACAATACTTGCACTAGGTCAAACATCAACAGTATTGATCATTTAATCCTAAAACGATTCTAAATCGCTGATCAACCATCCGATCGAAATATAAATTTTAATGTGTGTAACCTCATAGATTCGAACCTAAGCTGAAGGTATAAAAATAAATTTTTATACCAATCAAAGTGACCATCTAGTAATGATACCAGACGACCACATAAGTCGAAAGGTGTAGAACACTATCCTTAGAACCCATGTGAATATAGTTTTCATATAATTCATCTCCTTGATTATAACGCTCATAGGATACCTCAGAGTTCAACTGTCAACTCTGATCAGGTTGTCCACATTATATTTTAAAATATTAAATTCATCTGATGGATTATCCTGACCAAGATTTTGCTATATTGAAATACAGTGATATATTTTTTTCCAACTCTTGAAGTGGTCAATTCCATCTTGATCACACTCCGACTTCATAAGTACTTGATTGTGTCCAAAAGTCTTTCATTGCTGAATTAGAAATTTAGTTAGCCAGTACCAAAGTACAGTAAGTTGTTTACAAGTCACTGAGGTGATCTCAGATCTAAGAGATACTTATACCTATATTCCATCAGAGATATTCTCAATAGCAGAATGCTCTGAAGTTGGTCAAGTTTAATGACGATATACCCATACATCTCACCTATATGCCATACCAGTGTCTCCACACTCCTTGGTTAAGAGGACAACCAACCTATATAGCATATAGCGACCTATACTCGATAGACGCTATCGTCCTAATTAATAGCCTATCATTTGGTCGTGAACAAATTTAAGGATTAATCGATAAATTCTCTTTTTATTGAAACTAAATAGTCCTAAGAACTTCATCACAACAATGAAGTTCATTAGAAGATATAAATTTATAATAAAAAAGATGCCAAATTTTTTTTATTAATTAATAAATTAATTATTATATCTCAACCATCAATAGGCTGATAATTGACTTTGGAACACTATTCCTAACAACTTCCACTTATCCTAAAGCCACTCAGCATAGTATCTAATACCCATCTTCAACTTATGGTTGTCGAACTTCTTGATTGCCAGGGTTTTAGTGAAGAGATTGACTAGGTTCTTCTTTTCATCGATCTTTTGAAGGTCGACATCACCATGATCCACGATCTCATGGACCAAATGAAAGCGGCATAGAATGTGCTTTGTTCGTTGGTGTGCCTTCGATTTTTTTGCTTAAGCTATGGCGGCAATGTTGTCACAATAGAGCAGGATACCTCAAAGTTCAACTATCAACTCTGATCAGATTGTCCATATTATATTTTAAAATATCAAATTCATCTAATGGATTATCCTGGCTAAGGTTTTGCTATATTGAAATACAATGATACATTCTTCTCCAACTCTTGGAGTGATCAATTTCATCTTGATCACACTCCAACTTTATAAGTACTTGACTGTGCCCAGAAGTCTTTCACTGTTGAATTAGAAATTCAATTAGTTCGGTACCAAAGCACAGTGAGTTGCTTGCAAGTCACTAAGGTGATCTTAGGTCTAAGAGATACTTATACCTATATCCCATCAGAGACATTCTCGATAGTAGAATGCTTTATAGTTGGTCATGTTCAATGATGATGTACCCATACATCTCACCTATATGCCATAATAGTGTCTCCATACTTCTTGGTTAAGAGGACAACCAACCTATATGGCATACAGCAATCTATGCTCGATAGATGCTGTTGTCCTAATTAACAGCCTATCATTTGATCGTGAATAAATTTAAAAACTAATAAATAAATTCTCTCTTTATCAAAACTAAATAGTCCTAAGGACTTCATCACAATAATGGAATTTATTAAAAGATGTAAATTTATGATGAAAAAGATGCCAAAATTTTTTTTATTAATTAATAAATTAATTATGATATCTCAACCATCAACAGATTGACGATTGACTTTGGAACACTATTCGCAATAACTTTTACTTATCTTAAAACCACTCGACATAGTATCTAATACCCATCTTCGACTTATGGTTGTCGAACTTCTTGATTGTCAGAACTTTAGTGAAGAGATCGGCTAGGTTCTTCTTTCCATCGATTTCTGAAGGTCGACATCACCATGATCCATGATCTCACGAACTAAATGAAAGCAATGTAGAATGTGCTTTATCCGCTGGTATGCCTTCAATTTCTTTGCTTAAGCTATGGTGCTAGTGCTGTTGCAGTAAAGTAGGACTGAACCATCAATGGAGGATGCTACTCCAAGCTCGATGATGAACTTTCTCAATCATACAGCTTTTTTTACTGTATCTGATGCTGTCATATACTCTACTTCACAAAAAGAGTCAGCTACTGTATGCTGCTTGAAATTTTTCTAACAGATGGCTCCACCATTTAGAGTAAAGATATATCCCGATATACTTTTACTATCACCATGGTCAAATTGAAAGCTGGAGTCTATAAACTCCATAAGTTTTAGATCTGATTCACCATAAACGAACCATTGATTCTTTGTTTTTCTCAAATACTTAAGGATGGTTTTAACCATCTGTCAGTAATTTTCTTTAGAATCAGACTGGTATCTACTCACTACTTCTAGTGAGCATGTCACGTCTGGTCTTGTACATGTCAGTGCATACATAATAGATTTCACTGTCAAAGCATATGGGATTCTACTCATATGCTCTCTTTCTTCAGGAGTTGTCGGACAATCTTTCTTAAAGAGAGAAATTTTTTGATCTATCGAAAGATAGACCTTTTTAAAATTCTTCATGCTGAATTTCTTTAGCACAATTTCTATGTACGTGAACTGGGATATACCAAGCATCCTTTTAGATCTATCCCTATAGATCTTTATCCCTAGGATGTAGGATGCTTCACCCAAGTCCTTCATGGAGAACTGTAATGACAATCAGATTTTTATTTTTTTATAGTCCAAAGATGTCATTTTCGATTAAGAGAATGTTATCTACATACAAAATAAAAAATACCACTGCTAGACCATTTGCCCATTTATAAATGCAGGATTCTTCTTCATTCTTAATGAAGTCATACATTTTGATCGCATGTTCCAACTCTGAGATGCTTACTTTAATCTATAAATGGATCTCTGAAGCCTGCACACCTTGGACTCATCTATGGATGTGAACCCCTCAGGTTGTATCACATATATCTCTTCGGTTAGCTTTCTATTTAGAAAAGCCATCTTCACATCCATCTATCAGATCTAATAGTCCAGGTGGGCAACTATTACAAGTATTATCCGAATGGATTTGAGCATTACCACTGAAAAGAATATCTCGTCATAGTCAATACCATAACGTTGACGATACCCCTTGATAACTAGATGGACTTTATAGATCTCTATCTTTTCATCTGTGCCTCTTTTTCTTTTGAATACCTATTTACATCCAATGAGTTTAACCCCTTCAGGTGGGTCAACCAATGTCCATACATCATTGACCTTCATGAAATCCATTTTGGATCTCATGGCTTTTAACCATTTCTCAAAGTCAGATCTCTGCATCACATCCATATAAGCGATCGGATCCTTATTGTTCTCATCGAGTTTGATGGGATCACCATGTTGGACCAAAAATTCATAGTATCTATCCGGATGGTGCGGTACTCTATTGGATCATCTTAATGGTGCAGGTTCACTAGGCTTCGAATCTGATCTTATCAAATTCAACTTAGGTTCAACATTCTATGTCGGACTTTCTACCTATTGAACTTCATCAAGTTCAATTTTAGAGGCAACAGTTTCTTCACTAAGAAACTTCTTTTTCAAAAAGGTTTCCCTAAGGTTGACGAACATCTTTTGTTCATCAGCATGATAAAAATATTATTCTTTAGTCTCTTTTGGATATCCTATAAATGCACACTTATTAGACCTAGGTCCAAGTTTATCTATAATTAATCATTTGACATAAGTCGGGCACCCCTAGACCCTAAGGTGTGAAAGCACTGGCTTACATCCTATCCGTATCTCATGTGGAGTTTTAACCATAGATTTACTTGGAACTCCGTTTAAAAGATAACAAGCTGATTTGAGTGCATATCTCCAGAAGGATATCGACAAGCTGGCAAAACCCATCATGAATCGGATCATGTCTAACAGAGTCTAATTTTTTCTTTTAGATACACCATTATGCTATGGTGTTCTTAGAGGAGTCCATTGAGAGAGAATCTCATTCCTTCTAGATATGTGAGAAACTCATCAGAAAAGTATTCTCCTCCTTGGTCAAATTGAAGAGTTTTAACACTCTTTTTAATTTATTTTTCTACTTTACCTCAGAATCGTTTGAACATTTCAAATGAATTTGACTTATGTTTCATCAGATAGATATATCCAAATCTGGATAGATTATCTATGAAAGCGATGAAGTAGAAGTATCCACTTTTGGCACTAGTACTCATTGGTCTACATACATCAGTATGTACTAGTCCTAAGAGTTTAGTGGCTCTTTCATCTTTTTCAGTAAAAGATGACTTAGTCATTTTACCAAGAAGACAGAATTCATAGGTTGGAAGCAATTCACAATCACAAAGTTCGAGGATACCCTCTTGAGCCAACCTGCCTATCCTATTCTTGTTTATATGACCTAGCCTATAGTATCATAAATAGATATTGTCACATTATCTAATCTAGGATGTTTGTCAGTTGAATAGACTATATTAATAGGTTATGATAACATATATACACCATTATTCAATTATCCATAGAAAGCAGTAACATTCATAAGGACATTATAAACTCATTTTTTTATTAAAATTTCATAATTGTTCATGACCAAAAGGTCTAGAGAAATTATATTTAAAAAGAAACTAGGACAGAAATAACAATCACTAAGAACAACGATATGAGATTCAATACAAGTTTCAAAATTTTTATAGCTAGAACTAGAACTGGTCTTCCATCTCCAATGTTTAGAAATCTCTCATCTTGCTTGAATCTTCTACTGACCTACAACCCCTGCAACGAATTGCAAATATGATAAGAACTTTCGATATCCAATACCCAGTCAGTAATATCACACACAGAGAAATTGTAAGAAGTTATCATATAAATATCTTGCACAGCAATAGCTTGCTTCTTCCTCTGTCTGTTTGGATCCAGGAAGGCAATGTACTAAGAATAGTTTCTCTTTCAGTACCTCCACTTCTTGCAGAAGAAACATTCGGCTTGACTCTTATCTGGCTTGGATTTTTTGGGTCTGAGCCTGTGCAGATGTCCTAGCCTGAACATGCACCTTCTTGGCTTTCTTCTTCTTATTCTTCTTTCTTTTTCCAAAGGGTCGAGAATGAAAAGATGAACCTACCACTAAGTTCACCGACTCTTTGTGGAGCTGGTGATCCTTCTCAAAGTTCTGAAGTAACCCTAGTAACCTATGGTAGTCAACTTAAGGCTTTGACATTCTATAATGTATAAGGAATGGGAGATAAGACTTGGGCTGTGAGTTCAATATTGCATCTTTTCCAAGTTATTTGTGCAAGAAAAAGTTGAGCTTGTTCAAGCACTCTATCAGCTTGATTATGTATAGTACATGATCAGTGATAGAGGCTCCATCCCACATTCTGAC
The DNA here is from genome assembly GCA_006176705.1 of Cocos nucifera. Taxonomy (NCBI): domain Eukaryota; kingdom Viridiplantae; phylum Streptophyta; class Magnoliopsida; order Arecales; family Arecaceae; genus Cocos; species Cocos nucifera. The sequence goes on along the minus strand of QRFJ01000139.1, from coordinate 116,289 downwards.
ATTGAAGATGGCACAACTAGTCTTGTGCCTCTCAATGTCATCAGGTGTGCCAAAAGAATCCTCCAATACTTGGAGCATTTTATTTGACTGAGCTATCTCAAACCTACAACTGAACTCATCGCTCACGTAGCCAACATAATGCAGCACACCATGGTTCGATCACTAAGCTACTTCTGATAAGTATCTCTGATTGTTCTATGTGTATTGGCAGCTGGCTCCGTAGGTGCAGGATCCGTCAGCACATATAGGATCTATTCATGCTCTAGGTCAATCTTCAACTTTCAATACCAGCTATCGAAGTTGGATCCCACCAACTTATCATTGTCCAACAATGATCGGAGTGATAGAAAAGTAGCCATATCTATACAAAAGAAAAATATTATCTAATTAGTAATTAATTTATTAAATCTAGATATTTGGACTTTAATCAAAAGGATCTTTCACTATTTTATTCAAATTGTTAGCCTCTACCTCCAATTCGAGGATTTATCCTAATTTCTTAGTAGGTACTAGAATCCACATAAACTATACACAAGTCCAACTTTGGTTGGCCCACCCATGTACATCTAAGAGTAGGTTCATAATCAATTATTTTTTTAAATAATTTTTAGTAATTAAATTTTGTCACAAGCCCTGATCAGTTGGCTTTGGCCTTCTCAGAAAAGAATTTAGTTAGATCCAATCATTAACATGACCATACTTGGTCCATCCAACCAATGAATGATCAGGCCCAACTTTGGTTGGCCCACATAACCATCATTTAGAAAGATGTATCTAAGAGATCATATAATGAATGATAATTTAATCAACCGATAAGCACCAGGCCTTTGGGCCTTCAATGATTATCCAACTGATGGACCTATTATCATCCACTTTAATGGAAAGCTATGATCCAGTTATCATATAACTATTTCATTTTAGGGACCTAATAATTTTAGAGGATTTATTTATAGAAGTGAGTAGGTTAGATTAACCAACTTGTCATGATCCTTCCACAAGCTTTACCAAGTCAGCTGAAGGAAGATCACTAATAGATTGATCTAGGAGCATCTAAATCAGTCACATTGATTTACCTAGCTGACATAGGTTAACTCAAATTATCAAGTGATCTGATCAAAACACAATCTCACCAAGAAGGTCAGGTAAGTGAGATCGATGGAAGGATTTGCCAAAGCTTGCCTTAGACACCATCAAAAATAGTCAGGTAAGTGAGCTGTCAATTAAAAACCACCGATCGTATGTACCAAACTTACCTTAGACATTAATTGATTTAATTAGTCTTGATTAGATTAACCTAATAGTTCGAGCTAGACCTCTTAGCTAAGAATCAAGTACATTTGATTCTTGTTAAAGACATGGACTTGACCAACTATATTTACTATAATTGATCTAGAGAATCCTTGACCTAATCTAAAATAATAATTGATTAGATTTAGTCAATTCTCTAATTAAATCTATTTTTTAATCTAACCTTAGGTCTAACCCAATTAATGGACCTAATTTCCACTAACCCATTAATCTAATGTGTTATGATTCGTGTCATAGGATCTTCAATTTACAATCTTAGAACCTAATCAAACAACTTCTTAATTTTTAATTAAGTTTTGGGCTGAGGATTATGGTTTGACTTTTCAAAAATAATTTTCATATTTATAAAATATTTTTACAATATGGTTCTATCAACCAAGTTGTATGTTTAATTCATAACCAATATGCAAGTAAAATAAACATAAAACTACTTTAGATCTAATCTAAACAGGTTCATGTAATTGAAACAGTTTCAATAATAATCAATCATAAATCTTTCTAGATCAAATCTAACATATTTATGATGATTGGAATTAGATTAAAATATTTTTAATTAGATTATAAAATCTCTTAGATCTAATCTAAAATTTTATGATCAATATTTTAGATTAGCATGTACTAGGATAAGCTATTCACCGTAAGGGATAAATCTTACAGTAGGATAATCTTATGGCAGTCCATGCAATCTAAAATATTTTATTTTTAGATCTAAAACTATTTTAAATCTATTAGATCATAAATAAAATTAGATCAAATCTAATAAATTTATGATTAGAGTCAGATCATCACGAACTAGGATAATCTTTTTACTGTAATGGATAAACCTTATAGTAGGACAACCTTATAGCAGTTCGTGAGATCTAAATTTTTTTATTTTAAATTTAATAATTAAATTATAAATTATATCTAATATAAGAAATAATCTAAATATGTATAAAAATCATATAGTAAGAATCTTGCTCTGATACCAATTGAAGGAACCACATCTAAAATTTCGTGGATAGATCTTAAAATTTTTTCAAGATCAGACAGTGAAAGACTTAAATAAATTAAATATTTATTTAAATAAATATATAAATACCTAGATCTCAGATCTATTATATGATCAAGGCATAATATTAAATCAAAAATTAAAAATATAAAGGAGAAGGAAAGGTTGATCATATCAACCTAGATCTATATTACATCTAATACAGCTATAAAATAATAGATCAGATTCGTTACTTGAGCAAGTTAGATGTTCTAACTTATTGATCTAAGCTTGAGGATGAATTCATGAGCCGCACATGCGTTCGATCTTTAGAAGTCATCCACACAAGCCCACAAATATGATCGGAGGTCCTGATGCAAGAGATCAGCACAGTAAGCTAGCACTGTGCTGATCTTTCTTCAACGATCGATCCGATGCTTTTTTCTTCAAAACTTGGATACTCTAAAATATTAAAAAAAAAGAAAAAGATTTGTGATGCCGAGATACCTCTCAAAAACTCACAAAAAGAGAGAAAAAGATTTGGAACAAAAACCCTAGAAGAAGACCCTTTTCTTCTTCTTTATTCTTTTTCTAGATATCTTGATTTGTGTTTTCAATATCTCCACGACCCAAATGAATTTTTCTTTGATTTTTTTACACCAAAGAGATCTCTCAAATATCTACAATCTACAAAAATTTTAGTAAAACATTCTCTTTAAATAAAGAGATATGTAGAGTCCAAGTTAGCTCAAAAACCTAGACTACGAAGGACCAAATAAGGAAAGTTATTGGGGTGCCCAACTCTTGGGCACCCCCACCTTTTCTTTCTACCATGGACCCGCAAAGGGGGTGCATAAAAAATCCCTCTTTTACCATGGAAATCAGAGGAAAGAAAGAAAGATGGGTTGGCACACAATGGGAAGAGGATTTGGTCAACAAGGATCCTATCTCATAGAATCCTTAAGCAAAACTAATTCCCCTTTTGATTTGGTCTTTCAACAAACTTCCATATGAGAAATAAAAGAGAGAAAAGGAGGCATGAGAAACCTTTAGGCATGGAGAATTTTACATTAAAAATAAAGAAAAAAGGGTGGGGCGTGAGGATTAGGTGGCGTAAGGAATAGAGAGTCCTAATCACACTAGGACTCCTATTTTGACTTGATCAAATAAGATCTTTTAACCAAATAAAAATAAGAATAAATTAATCTAATTAAATGAGATCCTAACTCATTAAAAACTTAATTAAATTAAATTTAATTTTTATTTAATTTTTTAATTAAATTAGAAAATTGGATTGATCCGAGTCCTAGTTAGACTAGGACTAGTTCTTCCTTGCACTTGACTTATCCAATAAACCAATTAGACTTGATCTAATCAAGCCCAAACCAAATATAATTAAATCATATTTAATTAGATTTAATTTTAGTCTACTGACTTAATCAAATTAAGTCAATTAGCAATTGAATTACTAATCGATCCTCCTACAATACTTGCACTAGGTCAAACATCAACCATATTGATCGTTTAACCCTAAAATAATTCTAAATCGCTGATCAACCATCTGATCGAAATGTGAACTCTAATGTATGTGACCTCATAGATCTAAACCTAAGTCGGTAGTATAAAAATAAATTTCTGTACCAATCAAAGTGATCATCTAGTAATAATACCCGATGATCGGATAGGTCGAAAGGTATAGAACACCATCCTTAGAATCCATACGAATATAATTTTCATATAATTCATCTTCTTGACCATAATACTCATAGGATACCTCAGAGTTCAACTATCAACTCTGATCAGGTTGTCCATATTGTATTTCAAAATATCAAATTCATCTGATAAATTACCTTGATCAAGATTTTGCTATATTAAAATACAGTGATACATTCTTCTCCAACTCTTGGAGTGATCAATTCCATCTTGATCACACTCTGACATTGCAAGTACTTTACTGTACCCAGAAGTCTTCCATTATTAAATTAAAAATTTAGTTAGTTCGGTACCAAAGCACATTGAGTTGCTTGCAAGTCACTGAGGTGATCTCAAGTCTAAGAGATACTTATACCTATATCCCATCAAAAATATTTTTGATAGTAGAATGCTCTAGAGTTGATCACATTCAATGATGATATACCCATACATCTCATCTGTATGCCATATCAGTATCTCCACACTCCTTAGTTAAGAAGACAACCAACCTATATGGCATACAGCGATCTATGCTCGATAGATGTTGTCATCTTAATTAACAGTCTCTCATTTGATCATGAATAAATTTAAAGATTAATTGATAAATTCTCTCTTTATCGAAACTAAATAGTCTTAAGAACTTCGTCACAATAATTGAGTTCATTAGAAGATGTAAATTTATGATGAAAAAGATATCAAAAAAAAAATTATTAATTAATAAATTAATTATAATATCTCAACCATTAATAGACTGATGATTGACTTTGAAATACTATTCTCAATATCTGTGACATTCTCTATGGACAGCAAATCACCGATCCTCCATCTGGCTCTTTGATGGGGCGCCTCCCTCCTTGGGCTTGAGGGAGATGCCCCCTTCTCTAGGGCTTCTTCAAAAATTTTAGGATAGCAACTCTAGAGAGAAGAGAATAAGAGAGTTGAGAAAGAAAAGATCTGTATTGATTCAACCTTAAAAATCTTAATATAATCTATGTATTTATACATAGCCATTAGGGCCGACCAAAAACTTTTCTGGCTAACCCAATACATGAAAGCACTCACCGAGCCCATGTACACCCATGTCTCCTATGCTTTCATCCTTTGGATCTAGATCCGATCTATATATGAATTAGCTACCTTAAGATCTTTCAAATTAGACCTTAAGACCCCTAGGATCAACACAAACTCTAGCCCAAAATAAATCCTCGCATAACTCTGCCCGTGCACTGAGCCAACTCAATCTCAGCACTAAGTCGGCTAAGTTCCACTAGGTCAGCTCAGTCTGAAACTGAGTCGATCCAATTCTGTGCCGTGTCAGTAGTTTCGAACGTGCAGCTCTCTATTTTGCCTATGCACTGAGACTTAGCCGATCCAGTTTTGGACTGAGCTGGCTAACCTATAGAAAATCTTCTTTTTATAGTTTTGATTCTCTAGCTTTGGTTTCTTGCTTCATCTTGAATCTCAGATCTCTGAAACACCAATCAAACTGCTGAAATCCCTAGAGCCAATACCCTGACTCCTCTCGTAGCCTCCCAAGGCTTGGGAGCACCATAAATCCTCACAAAAATACCAAATCTCAAATGACTTCAAGTTAGAAGTCACTGGTCCTAAGGGGCAAATAGCTCTTCCTCGTCTGGGCCAAATAGGTATTTATAAGGAATCCTTAAAGGCCGGCCTTAAATTACTTTTTCATTTCTTGATCGTCAAGTTTCTGAATCTATTTAGGATAAGTCTTTGTAGCTTAGCGTCGAACTCCTAGTGACAAATCTTAGGTTTCTTTATCCACTGTCTTCTCCTTGGGGTCAAACTTACCTCTCAACTCTTTCGAGGTTGCTTTACCTTGAAAGAGCATCCTAGGAAGATCGGGTGGTGGTACGCCTCTACTCGAAAGGGACGTCATCTTTTTCGAGGAGCTCCTTCCTTGGTATATAACTGAAAGAAGCATTTCTTCTTCATCTCGGTCGAGTAACCCTGGGGCTTCAACACACTTTGGAGTCGACCTCATAGGTCAGTGGTTAGAGTTCCAACATTATCCGATGCTGAGGAGGTGACAATAGCTCGAATTTTTTCTCCCGTCCCTCCTTCATTATCCAAACTCCTCGTTGAGAAGAATTTACACAAGGTCGAATTGATTTCGGTAGATCTAAAAAATAAGTTAGATCTTTGCTTGGCTCGATTCTATTTTAATTTTCCTTTCGATCATTTTTATTATTCTTAATTCACATTTTTGCAGCGATGGACCAGGCCAAACTTGAAGCTCTTCATCGGTCTGTGAAGAAGAGGAAGGCGAGCATGGCCCCCGCCCCTAAATAGAGCTAACTAGAAGCTACTCTCGCTCAGCCCACTGCTGGTCACCCTTCGATCCCCAGCAATGAACTGAGGGGAGGATCTTTGGCTCTTGCAAAAGTCGTGAAGCACCTCCAATCCATGGTTCCCGAGGATCTAGCCCCTCGAGCCTCTACTTCATCGTCGCATCATGGCTCGGGCAGGCCCCAAATTTTGATCCGTATGTCATCTCGGGTGGTCGACGTGTCGCCTAAAGTCTCTACTTTGGGAGAGGTCCCACCTGGCGTCGAGGCCCAGGATAATAGAAGTGGCCTCGGCGATTATCAAGTAGCTTGGTCCCTGATCCAGTCTATTCTCCTCCCCATCGATGTGGAGACCATGGAGCACGAAGGTGGTGCCTTTCGAGTCCAAGATTCCTACAATTCTCTTCTTTGAGTAAGTAATGATCTATTATTTCTGAATTTTTTTGTTTGGAGTGTTTCAGCAGCGCTAATCATTTTCTTCTTTTTCTCTTCCTCTTCTTTTTTTTTTTGTAGCTCACCCATCATTTGGATCATCTTTTCGATGCCATCTGCAAAGCTCGATACATCTCGAAGAAGGCCAAGGAAAAGGCTAGCCAAGCCAGTAGAAGGGCTAATGATGCCAAGCTTTCAAAGTTGAAGGCGGAGGAGGAGCTGAAGAAAGAGACGAAGTGATTTGAGTCCGAGCCCCTTAAGGTCCAGTCCAACTTCGAGGTTAGGCTAGAATCCGAGAAGAAAAATATGAGGAAAAGTTGGAGGCTTCCAAGATCACTACTGTTGAAGCTTTCAAATCTTCTACCGAGCTTCGAGATATTAAAGCAAAGTTTGATTCACTTTCTTATTTGCAGGGGGTCAAAGACCTCGAAACTATCACCAAACTCGAGAATTGCAGTACCGAGCTACTTTTTATTAGTAATTGGCCATCTAGATCCTAGCTCATTCTCGAGTTTCTTTCAACAGATCTAAATTTACTCTTATCTCGAATGAGTTGCTATCCACGTCGAATTCCTCAACTCGAAGTGTAGGCAGACCAATTTTCAAAAATATCACAACTTATGTTCCAAAGGCTAACATGAAAGGTATGTGTCTCCCCAGTTGGGACTTGTTGGATTGTGCGATACGTCCAAAGGATATTATATAATTCTTCGACCCATAGTTCCTTAGCCTGATCGAGGTGAGCTTTCAAACCTTGCAGTAAAGTTCTGTTCATTATCTCAGCTTCACCATTGTTCTAAGGATGACCTATTGAGGTCAGCCTGTATGAGATTCTGAAGTCGTTGTAGAATCCCATAAACCTCGGATTGTCAAACTATCATCCATTGTCAGTTATGACAACTCATGATAGGCCAAATCGGTAGATAATCAATTTTCAGATGAAATTTTGAACTTTTACCTCGGTAATGTCACCAATGCCTCTGTCTCCATCCATTTAGTAATATAGTCTATTGCGATGAGTAGAAATTTCTTCAATGCCATAGTGATGAAAAATGGTCTGAGGATGTCCATCCTCCATTGGGCAAAGGGCCATGGCATGGTGATCAAGGTAAATAGAGTTGAAGGTCGATGCTGAATATTAGAAGTCCTTCGACAGTGATCACACTTGTTCACCAAGTCAACAGCATCTTTTTGCATGGTCGGCCGAAAATATTCTTGTCTCAATATCTTGTGGGCGAGGGTCTTGCCCCCCAGGTGATTGCCGTGGACTCCTTCATGAACTTTTCATAGAGCATAGTCGGCTTTTGAGAGATGGAGGCATCTGAGTAAAGATAAGGTGAATGACCTCTTATATAACTTTCTTTCGTATATGAGGTATTACGGAGCGAGATGCCTCAGCTTCTTAGCTTCATCCCAATCAACCGGTAGAGTACTATCTTGCAAGTAGCGTAGAATGGGATCTATCCAACTCGACTCTGGATCTGCTTGCATCATAAGAGCTTCTTCGATGCTCGATTTTTTTAGAACTTCAATGTATGAGCTTCTTTTTAAGTCTGTCGTACCAAGGGTTGAAAGCTTAGATAAAAGGTTGGCTCATACATTCTCTGCTCTGGATATTTACTGAACATCTACCATGGAGAAGTTAGAAGCTAAATCCTTGACCTTCTATAGATATTTAACCATGTTTCGTTCTCGAGCTTCATATTCTCCTTGAACCTAACTAACGACTAGCTGCGAGTTGCTATGGACTTTGAGGTGATGGACTTCCATCTCTTTCGCTATTCTGAGACCTACTATCAGTACTTCATACTCGGCTTTATTATTGAAGATAAAAAAATCAATGCATAGAACGTACTCCACCACCACTCCTTTCGGGCTGGTTAAGATCAACCCAGCTCCTATACCCATAATATTTGAAGATCCATCAACATGCAGGACCTAGCATTCGTCGGTTGTAGGAGCTATTATATTGCTTGGTTTTTCATCTAAAATTATACACTCTAGGATAAAATCTACCAGTGCCTGAGATTTGATGGACGGTCTCAATAAATATTTGATATCGAATTTTTTCAATTCAATAGCCCATTTGGCTAACCATCCCAAGGTTTCGAGTCGATATAGCACCAACCTGATTGGTTGGTCGGTAAGAACAACGATGGTGTGCCTGAAAATACGGGCGTAACTTTTTTGCAGATATCAGGAGAGTATAAGCAACTTTTTCAGTTTTGTATACCTGATCTCGTCATCATGAAGTACTCGACTCACATAATAGATTGATTTCTATACCTTGGCTTCTTGCCAGATGAGAACCGAGCTTATTGTCGAAGAAGAAACAGTCAAATATAGGTACAACACCTCTTCCGATTCTAGCTTGCTTAGAAGAGGGGGATAGCCAAGGTATTTTTTTAGGTCATCGAAGGCTACCTAGCATTCTTCTAACTGTTGAAAATTCTTTGATTGTTTTAGGGCTTTGAAGAATGGGAGACTCTTCTCCACCGATCTTGATAAAAATCTATTTAACGCTGCGATTCTTTCAGTGAGCTATTGAACTTTTTTGATCATCCTCGGAGCCTTCATCTCTTGAAGAGCTCGAATCTTCTCTAGGTTGACTTCAATTCCACGCTGCGATACCATGAAATCGAGGAATTTTTCAGAGGTAACACCAAATGTGCATTTATCTGGATTGAGCTTCATCTAAAAATGCCATAGCATGGAGAATGTTTCTTATAGGTTGGCGATATGATGCTTGATTGTCCTACTTTTGACGAGCATGTCGTCTACATACACCTCCATATTTCTATCGATCTGCTCTTTGAAGAGCTTATTTACGAGTCTCTGATAGATTGTACCTACATTTTTCAGACCGAACGGTATGATCCTATAGCAAAAAAGATCTTGATCAGTTATAAAATAATTTTTTTCTTCGTCCTCAGATGCTATTCGAATTTAGTTGTATCATGAAAATGCATCCATGAAAGATAGGAGTTGATGTCTCAAAGTTACATCTACCAATTGATCTATACGGGAGAGAGGATAGCTTTCCTTTTGGCATGCTTTGTTAAGATCTGAATAATCAATGCACATGCGCCACTTTTCTTTTGCCTTTTTGACGAGGATGACATTAGCCAGCCACTCTGGATAATAAATTTTTTGGATAAACTCGGCCTTGAAGAATTTGTCAACCTCTTTCTTTATAATTTTCTATCGTTCGGGAGTGAAGCTTCATTTTTTCTATTTGATTGGATGATGGTTCGAGTCCACATTAAGTCGGTGAACCATAACCTGGGGATCTATGCCAGGCATGTCTAAAGCCGACCAAGCAAACATGTTGGTATTGGCTCATAAGAATGAGATGAGGTGTTGGCGATCCTCTTCACACAAATTCGAACCAATTTTTACAACTCTATTTGGATCATCCTTGATCGGTACTGAAATCAATTCTTCCACTGGATATCTTCTTTGCTTAATCTACTCATCCCGTACGTCCAACTCATTCATAAGTTGTTCTTCAAGTGTTACTCCCCACAGTGTTGCCATGTAGCATTCCTTCATGACCGACTGGTTTCCTCGGAGCTCACCGATCCCAGCAAGAGTCATAAATTTCATCTTTAAATGATAAGTCCATACTATAGCTTGAAAGGTGTTCAGTCCTGGCCGATCTAAAATAACATTATAAGCAGATGGGCTATTTACTATGAAGTAAGTTATTTTGACTATGGCTTGCTTTGGAGCTTGCCCAGCTTTTGTTGCTAATGAAATAGTTTCTTCTACTGGCACCGTACTACTAAAGAATCCAACCAAAGGTATATTTCTCTTCTTCAGCTGTCTAGGATCTAAGTTCATCTGAACAAAGGCATCATAAAATAAGACATCCACCAAGTTTTCATTATCAATAAGAATTTGATGTACATCATAATTTAAAATATTTAGAGAAACAACTATAGGATCATCATGTAGCTGACTTATTCCTTGTAGGTCGTCCTCAATGAAAGTGATTTTGCCGTCAACTTTTCTCTTCTTTGATCCTTCCTCCATAGGTCGATCTAGATTCGAGGTATTTTCACCAATGTGCCTCCCAGCAATCATTCTGATCTCTCTCACCACCGACTGCTCTCTGTGAGGATCTTCTTGCCTAGATTATTCACGACATGGGTTTGATGGGATTCTTTGCTCATCAATATAACGTCGAAGTCATCCTCACCTAATCAAGCTTCTATGTCTTTCTTGAGCTACCAGCACTCCTCGGTATCATGCCCATGGTCATGATGATATCTACAATATTTTCTCAGATTTCTTGCTCGAGTGGGAGTTACCATCTTTTTCGATCGTAGGATCTCTTCTTATCATTTGATCTCCATCAAAATTTAAGCCCAAGGAGTGTTGAGAGAGGTATAGTAGTAGAACCTTCGAGGTGGGGTCCTCAATCGGTGTTGAGGTTTAGAAGATATAGATTGGTCAATCCGAGGTGGGGTGCATAAACAATGAGGCAGCAGCTCCTTCCATCGGTGTTGCATGCATCGGTAGTCTTTCTTCTTCTCCTTTTTTTGAGTCGACTGTGATCCAGTTCCATGGTTGCTTCCTTGCTGATCCTAGGCTTCCTTGGCTTGGGCGTATCTTTCCATCTGCTCCAACATCTTAGCAAAATCTTTTGGATAATCCAAATTGAGGGAAAAAAGAAGGTCATTCTGAAGGAGTCCAGCCTTCAATGCCATTATAGCAACCGACTGGTCTAGATTCCGAACCTCTAAAATGGCTGCATTAAATCGGTTAATGTATTCTCGAAGAGATTCATTTTTTCTTTGCTTAATACTTACTAGAAAATCCAAGTTATGGCATTGCTGACGACTGCTAACAAAATGGATGACGAAAAGATGACTTAACTGATAGAAGAAATTCATAGAGCCTGGCTGTAAATTCGAATACCACTATCGAGCTGCCTTCCTCAGAGTCGAAGGAAAAGCTCGGCATAGAACTATATCGCTTGCTCCTTGCAGGTGCATGAGAGTTTGAAAGTTATCTAGATAATCAACAGGATCAGCAGTTCCATCATAAGGCTCCATTTGAGGTATTTTGAATCGAGGTGGTAGAGGCTCGTTCGTGATCTTTTGGGTAAACAGGGGATCAATATTAAACCCTAGGTCATCCCCCTACTGCTTTGGTGTCTGCAATGCATCTATCTGCTATTGCATTTCTTGGAGCCTTTTCTCCACACTATCTTTTCAGGTAATTCAGTGTCGAGGAGTCTCATGCTCCGAGGTAGAGTCTCTTCTAAAGATGGGGGTAGGTGATCGTCCAGATCTTCGATGAGAAGGACTGATAGATCGACTATGATGACTAGCTTCGGCCCTTAGGCTCCTAGGATGCCTTTCTTCCGACCTTCCTTGGGTCGACCCTGAGTTTTTGTCGATTAGGCAATGCTCGCTAGCCTGCTGTATTCCTCTTACGGTAGCTGAGAGTGTCTGCACCTGCTGAACTAGCATATTATACTGCTCCTGTAAGATCGCTGGTGCTGCTAGAGGATTTTTCTGAATCGACAGTGGTGGTATGTTGACCGATTGAACATTGTTGGTTCGCTAGCCATTGGAACACTGAGATGCGTTTGATGCCCTCCTTCGAGTCTTCATGATGACTAGTGATGAACTTTCTCCTCTCAAATTGAGCCTCAAAATCAATCGAGGATCCTTCCTCTAGCACCAAGTGTTGCTCCTGAATCTTCTGACCTGAGGTCGGTCGTCAAGAAAAATATAGCCAAGAAAGAACTACCACTGGAGCTTCGCCCAAACTCTTGCAAAAAAATTCTCACTAAGATGTTTTTCGGTGAAGATCCTTCTACGCTCAAGTTAGAAGATTGGAGAATAATGAGAGAAGAAAGTGTTGAAAAATGAATGCGTACCTGAAGAGTCTCGGAGCTCCTTTATTTAGAGAAGAGGAATTAGAGCCATATCCATTTCGGAGCCTAACAACCTTTCGAATTTATCGCACCAGATTGACTCGAAAGATTTCTTTTCCTCCTTATCTAGATTTTTTTAGAAAGAAACAATCCTGAACTGGAGATAGCTCAGCTAAATATGACCTATAATAGGTCATCAAGAAATAGCTCGTTGCTAGTCAATTTAGAGAGGACCATCTTGGAGAGGCGAAGGTAGCTCGTCCATGGTCGAGCTATAATAGGATCGCATAGTCTGACTTATAACATTATTATTTTAATTATTGGTTGGTGGCATACGATCTATAATTGGTTGTATGGAATTGGTCCGCAACGTATGAGCTATAATCGATCCGTCAGTTGTAGGTAGCTTTTCACCAATTGAATTGAGAAGCTCTTCTTAGGCAATAGCTCGTACAGGGATGAACTATAATAGGTTGGCTCCTGCCGACAAATGACCGACCGAGGATAAGCTATAACCAATCCATAATATATATATATATATATATATATATATATATATATATATATATATATATATATATATATATATATATATATATATATATATATATATATATATATTCATGAGTTTTCGAGCTGAGTATTTTGCTATTCAAACTTGATTCTAAAAATTATTTGAGCTACTCGAACTCGATAATAACTAAATCGATTCAAGCTTGGACTGGAGCCGAGCTCAAATAGCTCATGAGTAGCTTAACTCATTTGCACTCCTAGATATAACCCTTGTCCAATAGAAAAATTAATAAATTGGTATCACAACCATAAAGCTACAATGAAGTAGACAGCCAAAAACAAGAAGATTCGAGGTGAGGAGAGAAGCCAAAATAGTTGAAAGAAGAATTCACACTATCATCTTCAAAAAGAAGAAGAGAAGAAAAAACCTAGAGGATGGAGTTTTTAAAATCTTCTCACAAGGAAACTGAATGTATTCAAATTATAAATTGTAAAGTTCTTGAACCAATATATACCTTCAAGCTTACAAGTTATGAGATGTCAATGTCATTGAGAAACGTGAAAGTTGCATAGCAAAGAACCTCCAAAGAAATAAGAAAGCTTTGAAGATTTTGCGAGAGGCATGCAGTGCATAAAGAAATTTCGGAGTATGTCAAAAATTTAAAGTACCCTAAGGTTGCGTACCAAGAAAGTAAAAGAAATGAGGCAAGCAAATAATCATCCTAGGAAACCAAAGTATTCTGATCCAAATCATGGTATTGGTATGTTAATTGATTCAGAGGAAAAAAATGCCAGCAATGTTGCTTATAAGCACTTGATTGATTGGAACAATCTTCACCATCCTTTTGCTAAAGTTGTTTTGTCAATTCTTGTCTCATAAATATGTTATGATACTTGATGCCCACTTAAACTATTTTTAATGATTTGGCAAGAAGAAGCACACCTACTTAGCAATGCTTCAAAATTAAAGTCTTGAATGGCTGGGACCATCAGCAGCTTGAGAGCACATTTATGTGACAAGTTTTGAGAGTACATAGAGAACTTCAAATATTAAGCAAAATTAATCAAAGACATGTACTTGATTTTAATTGGTATGAAAAAGCATGTACCAACATGTGGCCTACAAAGTTGGTAGTTGGAGAACAGCTACTAACAATCATGATTTTCTATAGATTTCTTTGTCTAAACCGTCAGAATGACAAAGTAATTATACATAGCTTATCCATGGTGAGGACTTGGTATTTTAGATTGCTTGGTAACCTGTAATTTTTAAGTTTTGTGAAAATGTATGAAGATTTAATTTGAAATCAAATATTTCACTAACACGCATGCACTCAAGAAAAGTACAAAAGAAAAACAAGAAAACTAAAAAACATAGCACAAACTTTTATTTTTCGAAAAGAAGATACATAGCACAAACTTAACCATGTTTCCAGATTGGCATTGTTAAGCTTTTTGACAGTTTTTGTGAAAAATAGATTATTCATACCTCACAGAACTTAAGAAATAAGTTTTATAACTAACAAGGCTTTGGAGGAATCTGGAGAAAATTGAATTTTGGAATAGAAATGAGAATGATTGATTTCCATTCTAGCTATTTAGTTAAGAAAGCCTCGTTCCGATTCTAAAAAAAAATAAAAGTACTTCAATCCTCGGAGATTCAATCCCTATTTCTTTCTAATATTTAAATTTTATTTTAATTTTAATTTTGATTCTAGTCATGAACCAAATATATCGAGAGATATAATCAATCCAATTTCCGATATGCTCCATTTCAATTCCTATTCCAATTGCGAACTAAACACACCCCTAGTCTCTTTAATCCAACCTTGTAGCCTTCTGCATTTCTTTGTTCTTCTCTCTCTGTTGGTAAATATTTGACTCCTTTTAACAAATTTTGGGGTTAGCTGTTGGCTGCTTTATTTTCCGGTCAGGAAAAAAAAAAAAAATAGCAGGGCTTGAGTCAACTTTCACTACACCGTACCTTCATAGCAGGTGAAGGCAATCCAGTGCCGTGGAGTCATTTTCCATCTATTAGTTTCAACAAAAGCCAACAGACAATTTTGCTAAAAATCCTTTTAACTTTAGTCGCCAGTTTTTCTCATGCATGTATTGACCGTGCCAAAAATATCCACCGTCAATTAATCATGCATTGGCTTGATTCAAATAGTGAGGTCTGAGATGGTTATATTATGAGCTGCCTTTCTTCTAATACTTGGCTAGAAACTTGGTGTTACATTTCTATGATCCGTAGATCTTTGTTAACTTCCCTTGCCAAATAATACCCTATTTAGAGTCTAAGGTCCATGTGGGTCTATGCTTGTGGGCATGTTGGGTGAGTGGGTGACCCTGCTCTGCATTTAAATGGAGAACCTACCATTCCAACAGTCATTAAAAACAAATTGAGATGGAGATATGACTAGGCCTTATGACCAACCTTGCGGTACCACTACCACCCTCTCTCATCACCTTTTGCTCGTCTCCTCTTAGCTCCAGGTAGGACCACCTAGCCTTCCCATGCTAATGCAACAGCAAGAGGTTGTTGGCCATGTATTAAATAATCAAATGTAGTTGTAATCTTAAGACCCCAACATGATGAATGGCCCACCGAGTTTCTTCCGTTGGATGCTTTCCCGGCTGCACTCAGTTTGAAAAAAGTGTTACAGAGGTCCTAACAAATGTTTACACTTGAAATTTAGATCTGGAGGACTTCCAAGCCTATGGCCGGCGCATGAGACAGAGAAGAATCTGCAACTACCGGTGAATCCGTTCACAAATTATATTTATGTATATTTTATAATATAATGCATCCTGTGATTAGGTGACTAGGAATGCCTGCTTAAAATCTTAAAAGCTTAGCATCAAAGAAAAAAAAAATCTTAAAAGCTAGACAATGACTGCATTATCTTAATGGCAGCATCAAACATGGAGAATAAGATTAGCATAAAAAGTTTATAGCTTGATTCGATCAAGGGAAACCAGCCGCCCCACATTATGTTAGAAGTGAATCTGTTTCTATAAAGACAGTAGACCTCCAATGAGCAGTTGCACTTGTCCCGAGTCGGTCCACCATGATCTGGTGGTTAGAACAAAAGCACCGTTGAATAGATGGCAAGGTAGGATTCATAAAACGGCGCTAATAAACCTATAATTATTGTTAGACGATGGGCAAGGGCAACTGTTGTCCCTAAATCACAAGGTTAACCTATCTTGTCCTGCAACAGTACAAATATATTATTTAAGAAAGATGACAGCAACCCCACTTGTAAGTGTTAAGACCACGTCAATCCAAGAAACTGATACACGAGATTCTCGGTTGGTATTCAAATTTGCTGACACCAGGAGAAATGCCATTTAATGTGGATGTGGATGGAAAGGGGAAACAGTTCTGTCACAGAGGAAGTTGGTTTTTGTGCCACAAAAGTTTCATGGAGGTAAACATAAGGTCAGAGAACAATTTGGGCACTATGAGGTATGAAGTCCTGAGTGATGATACTCACCAAACTCAGTAACACCATGCTTGAGAAAGAGTTGAAAGCATTTCAGGCTACTCAAGATGCAACCCAATAATTTCTTCAGGATTTACAAATTACCACAAAACAAGGCAGAAGAGCTTGCGGATTGAGCAAATAGAGCTCTTCAATGTTAGCATACAGGCCCACTTTCCCAGCCAAGGAGTCGAACCCAGACTGTCCTGCTAACTCTTGGTAGTTATCCAATGGCTTGTGAACCCTGCCTGCTATCACCCTACAAACCAGCAATGCCTTCTTTATTGACGGATCATCTTCATATATTTCAATTGATTCAAATGCTCTCCCACTAGTGGAAGTCGTAAACACTCCAATTCCTCCATCCAATTCCTTCTTCATGGAGAATCCATGTCTTATAATCCAGCATACGCTGCACTTCTCTGATGCACAAAGGCTCGAAGCGCCATGCATGACAAGAGAGCAGGCAATTGTGGTGCCATAGAATCTTAGCAGTTCGTTGCCATCGGCCAGGCAACGGGGGTGCTTCTTAGGGAGTTTGCTGGCTCTAGCCTTCACCATTTCCCGGTATTCTTCGAATCGAGCGAGTGTTTTCTGCATGTTATGGACCTTGAGGACTCTATCTATCCTCCAACGACCGTTCTCGGACTTTACCAAGCTTGTTCTACATATCAATTCAACTATCTTTCTAGAGGAGTCGCCTTCCACAAGTTCAGTAACTACAGAGAGAACACAGAATCACAAATCAGATCCTAACATACTCAACTTTATAGGAGGCAAGGTCCAAGAATTTTCTTTTCAAAAGATTGTGATGCGAAATTGTAGGAATTACGGCGAGTTAATAACTAAAATGCAACCTCTAGTACAAGTTGATGGAGTCGGGAAATTCGAATGCATGACAATTTTGTAAACTATGCAAATCAGAAGGGATTCATAAATAAAATTAAAAAAAAAAAAAAAAAAAAAAGAAGAAGAAGAAGAAGAAGAAGAAGAAGAAAAAGTATATTGGCCCTCCCTGGCTCATTTCCTCTCCTTATTTTCCCGGAACATCATTATTAATTTCAGAAGCAGGTTTACAGAGGTGCCACCAATATGAAGGATTTCCATGATTCACGCATGTGCTACCATCTGCCTTTAATAAAAACAGCTATAATTCATTCAGTAGTCCACTAGCGCAGATAAGCGTGTGGTGACTAACTTGATCTTGACGTAAGAGCTTAACTTAAACTTGCTGAGACTTAAAGCCTTTGGGAATTCTAATACTCTAGGTAGGTAATAAGACTAAATAATCCAGATAATAAAATTTATCTAGCCTTAAGCAATAGAGACCACTCAATTTCAATGACATGAGAGGAAATAGAAAAGGAAGAACGATCGATGCAACAATTTAATCACTAAACATGGCAAACAAAAGAGAAAACTGTAGACAGAGACTGTTTTCTATGGAATCAAAATAGATGTTTAAGAGGATGGATGTAATCCCGCAGATTTCCAACAGAACTGATATAGCAAAGAAATTGTTTTTGAAACGAACAAGTTGTTTGTGGAAGTAATCAAATTCAACATACCAAAACTTGAGGAAATTGTTCATTGATGTTGGGACCTTCCCATTAATCTCGAGAAACAAGCAATAAAAATCAACATATGGTGTACAAGGAAATAAAGAAATGGATGCTTATTGCAAGATCATGTTCCACACCTGCATGCTTGGAGAGATGGTGCGCTTCCAAGCCTTCCAACTTCGCAAAATGCTCCCTACACTTATGGCAGATGATATTAGAAGGGGATATGTGTGACCCTGAGTCATGAGATGCCCTAGGACTTGAGGAAGCAAGGCGAACTCCACCACCACCACCATTACCAAACACAGCACCAGAAAGAGACGAACCCCCAAGGCCGTACACCTCCTTGTCACCAAACAAACCGGGTGACCTCCTTGGAGGGGTGTTGCTGGCTCCCCTGAAGGAAGGGTTGTATTGGAGGCCAAACTGTCCCCCTGGCCCTGGGGTCCCTGGCCTAAGAGTACCCACATAGGTTGAGCTAAACTCAGCATCCCCCTCATGGCAGCCCCCAAAACCAGTTATCTTGAGCTCACACCTGGAGTTGCTAAGTATGACCTCATGGGTTATTGGATTCAGGAACTCGTTGCTCCCAATGGACCTTGGGCTGCAGCTTGGTGGCTTCTCGAGGTGCCTTTTGCTCCCATGGATGACATCCTTGAGGTTGGCTATAGATCTCGAGCACCCGGACCTCCCTGTTCTCCTTGTCAAAATGGCTCCCAACTGCCCCCTGGCCTTGGGATCATGGACATCAGATTCCCCAGATTTGCAGTGGAGGGACTTCTTTAGAGCAAACCAGACTGTTGGCATCTTCTCTGCTCCTCTCTTCCCTCCTCTCTCTTTCTCCGTTATTTTCTTCCTTTCCCCTGGACTCTCTCTCGGATACAAGCTATCTTTAATTCTGGCAGGCAGTGTATTCAAGAGGTTATTACTCTTTCCATTGCTTATCGACCTTTCGCTAGTGGTCATATTGCACCATTAAAACCATACCTGTGATTTCCTTCCATTTTTATCCAAGGAAGAAAGAGAGCTCCAATGAAAGCTATCCATCTGAGAAGAAGCAGGGGTCTGGTCTCATCTGCACCTACTTTCCTCCCTTGGAAAGCCAGCAGCCATTAAGATACACTCGAAACCCCTGCAGTTCCAAAAGCAACTCAACTCAAATAAAACTCATTAAAGGGACCCCATAGACCTTCAAATCCCTGCATTTGAGATGCTTCCTCAATGGGCTTTAGGGAAGGAAAGAGACAAACTTGGAGACTCGGAAGAGCAAAGACAAATCATCAAGAGAGTAAAGAGCAAGCGTGCAAGACATGGAACCTTCGTCTCTTGGAGGCTTGAAGATTCAACTGGTAGACCATAGTTGCACTAATAAATGGGGAATTCACTTAGATCTCTCATCATATGAGGTGCAACTTTTAGTTAGATCAGATCCACCACTCGATTGGTGGACCAGTCCATGTGAAGCAACATGTATGAATACGCTTATATTGTGCTTTTTTTTCTTATTTGTCCATCATCATCATACGTGTTGACTCACGGTTGGACAGGTCCACCAACTGAGCCATGGATCTTATCTAACAAATAACCACTATTATATGAAAGGAAGGTTGCGGTTGACGGGATCTTAATTTCATTCACTTTAAGCTTGCAGAGTAAGAAACGATAGATTCTTCATGCAAGAGACGACAAAAATCAGTTATAGAACTTGAAGGAGATCGTAACTTGCCAAGTGGCATGATTATGATCTTTTAGGTTCTAAATAATACAAAAAAATTGCTTTTGACTTCCTTTCTACTTGCCTCTCTACCATTCCATGGTCCAATGATGATGGAATTTATCAATAAGAATTTAATTAAATCATTGTTCCTTCAAAAATAATGTAATTAAATCATTTAATTGCATCGAATGCCAAGCTGATAGGTTATGATCTTCCTCCAGTAGACCTACCTGCATCGGAAAAGTTTCAGGAACGGATTCTATAATCATCATTAGCAGTGTTCCGGAAATGCCCCTCGTATTTAATGATGGTGTTTAATGAAAATTTTCAAATCGTTAACTCGTACGCATCCGGTAATGTGTCTCTCGCGCTGTTACGTCAGGGACCACGATAGCTTTGAAGACATTTCTATTAACATTAAGACAGGCCCTGATGTGGGGTGCACCAACTCGTGCAAATGTTCGTGCTTGAATCAGCTACCATTTGGGACTACCGTTCAGGATTGTTCCCTTGATTTAATTCAACCATGCTGTCTGGGTTTACCATTGTCTTCCTCATGTGGCCTCTCGTGTCGTGCCTAACCGGTCCATGCCAGATTAGGGCAGGAAATCAGCATGTCATGGGTACAACGGTCCTTAGCTGGAGATACTATATCTCGCATCATTTGTACCATATGGCAGCACACCATATTAACCAGGCATCTTCGTTCCTGCAAGGCTAAATTTTATCTCAATATATTTTTATTGAAGATAAATTTTGCTTCCATCGAAGTCCAATCTGAAGCTTAGTCTAATACAGCTGGTAATCACGGAAGAGCTTCAATCAAAAATTCTCTCCCTAGCAGCCGGACTAATTCAGTGGCCGAACTACTCAGCAGCCAAATCCAACCGAACTTCTCAATGACTGAGCCCCAACCGAACCTCTTCAGCCGACCGAACTTCTCAGCGATCGAGCCCCAGCCGAACCTCTTCAGCAGGCCAAACTTCTCAACGGCCGAACTTCTTCCGAACTCTTCCAGCAACCGAGCTTCTATGAGAGCCGAATTTCTTCCGGAGTCCTCCAGCAGTCGGACTTCTACGGAATCCGAACTTTTTCAGATTCCTCCAGCAGTCGGACTTCTACGAAAGTCGAACTCCTTCCAAACTCCTCCAGCAGTCGGATTCTTATAGGAGCCGAACTCTTTTCGGATCATTCCTTCAGGCGGATTGCTACAGACGATCCCACTATTGAACGGTTATAATTGGCATTTATCAGGACAATTATGATTATCATTTATCAGGACAATCATGATTGTCATTTATCAAGGATGGTTACGATGGTCATTTATCAAAGCAGTTACAACAAGCTCCGTCTATAAAAAGGATCCTCCAGATACATTTTTGCTAAGCTTTCTTTTTCTTCCCAAAATTCTGCCGAACTTCTCTCTAAGCACTCCATTTTTGTTGGCCAGAAGAGCTAACTTGACCATCGGAGGGTCCTACCAGAGCCACCACCACCACTCCGGATGAAACTTTATTTTGCAAGTCATCGACGGCGACCTCATCTTCCTCGACTCCAACTTGATCCAGCATCAACCAAATTCTGCACCAATAGACTTGGCGCTAGAGGAAAGGCCCTCTGTTCTTGAAGTTCTCTTGATCTTAAAGGAGTGCTCAGCAGCGATCTAGAGTTCTTTCCAAAAAAAAATGCCTCCCAGAAAAGCTTCGACCCTACGATCAACGACCTCCGCAGTCAGATCCCATCCAGATACATCAATTTTCGCTCCAGCTCCGATAACTCAAGATCCATCTACAGCCATAATGGATCCGAAGTAGTTTAATCTGCTGATGCAGCAGGTTCAGGGCCTCACCGAAATGGTGCAGACCATGCGACAACCTACGATGATGACTCCACTAAGAAATCTACCATCAGGATATCGAAAATCAATCCTAAGGAAGAGCATTTGGGCTAGCATACCCATCGCCGTTGGGAAGAAAAAATAGAGAGCAGAGGATCCAAGTTCGGATCATGGTTCTCCTCTGGAGGAGACCTTCTCCATCTATAGTCGGAAGCTCTCTAAGGTCTGCACCGAGATGACGTCCTCAATCACAAACTGCGGAAGATGGACCGATGGATTAAGAAGCTCGGCCACATCATCCCAGCTCATCATGATGATGTCCACACCGATCCTTCTTTCTCTTTCCAAATTATGCAAGAGCCCATTCCACTGAACTTCAAGCTCCCTCAACTTAAAAGCTATGATGGAATCTCTGATCCGATTGATCATTTGAAGATCTTTCAGACCATGATGCTGCTTTATGGTGCACCAGACGCCATATTATATCGAGCTTTCTCATCTACCTTAAAGGGAGCAGCAAGAAACTGATACTCGATATTGAAGTCAGGTACGATCTTCTCTTTTGATCAAATGAAACATCAGTTCGTGGCTCACTTCGTCAGCAGCAGACGTCCACGCCGAGGTTTGAATTTTCTGATGAACATCAAGCAAAAGGAGGAGAAATCCATCCAAACTTATGTCACCCGGTTTAACGCTATGACATTGGAGGTTCGGGACCTGGACCAGTCTGTTGCAATGGCCGTACTCAAGGGCGGCCTTCATAAGAATGATTTGCTATTCTCTCCGGAGAAGAAGTACCTCAGAAACTTTGCCGCTCTACTATCTCGGACTGAGGGATATGCCCGTGCAGAAGAAGCCTTCAAATTGAAGGATGAAGAAGCCGCAAGAGTACGGTGGATGGATAAGTCTAATAGACCCACCATTGAAGGAGGACCAAATGAAGTTCGACCGCACTCAAGAACTCGCCTCGAGCGCAAGCGAAATCGAACTCCTCCTCGAGCTCATCATCAAAGAAGCCCCAACAGAAGGACGCAAAGAAATTCTCCTCCCGAAAGATTCCACAACTATTCCCCCCATAATGCTCCTAAAACTCAAGTTCTGATGAAAATTAAGAGTCAGCTATCAAGACCAGAAGAATTATGGTCTCTCCCAAACAAGCGTGATCGAAGCAAACACTGCCTCTACCATCGTGACCACAGCCATGATACTAAGAAATGCATTCAGCTTCGAGACGAAATCGAGGAGATCATCAGGAGGGGTCGGTTGGGTCAATTCCTCCGATGCTAGTCTGAAGCAGGAGAAGATCGGCCAAGGGCACTACCGTAGCTAGAACCACCCATGATTGGGGAACAACAAGGAGGTTGGCCACCTTCCAACGTCATCAATGCTTTCTCTTGAGGGGCTCACTATCTCGGCGAGCCATCATCTCTCAGCCTCAAAGCCAAGAGAAGTTTGCTCCAAATTGAGAAGACCAACATGAAATAGAGGAGGTCGTCTGATCCAAAACTTATCACCTGAAAGAACTCGAAGGAACAACGCTCCTACGATCCTGAAACACAAAGAATTCAAAAATGTGCTGTCAGTAATTTCTCTTCAATAAAATTTCTCCTTTTCAATATTATTATTTTTTGGTGCAAAAGCTATGTGATGACAGAGAAGAAGCGATCAATAGTGGTCTTGTTAGAAACAGGAGGAGAACCTCGTCCTAACATGAGCAGGTCGAAGTCCTTCAACCTCTGCTAGAGACAAGATCTTCCATGAGCTTCCACTTCAATGTCAACCTCGGTAGGAGATAAGATTTTTTTCGAGCTTCAATCTCAATGGGTACAGAGGCCCTGACAATGGTCCGTATGTGTCCCCACAGCCCATTAGGAACAGAAGAAGGACCTCATCCTAACGTAAGCAAAGTTGAAGGTCTCGTTCATTTTAGATGAGATGGGGGAAGAGGCCCTGATAACGGCCCTTATGTGCCCCCACAGCCTGTTAGAAACAGGAGGAGGACCTCATCCTAACATGAGCAAAGTCGAAGGCCTCGTTCATTTTAGACGAGATAGAGAGAGAGGCCCTGACAATGGCCCTTATGTGCCCCTACAATCCGTTAGGAATAGAAGGAGGATCTCGTCCTAACGTGAGCAAAGTCGAAGGCCTCTTTCATTTTAGATGAGATGAGGGGAGAGGTCATGACAATGGCCCTTATGTGCTTCCACAGTCTGTTAGAAATAGAAAGAGAACCTCGTCCTAACGTGAGCAAAGTCGAAAGCCTCGTTCATTTTAGACGAGAAGGGGGAGAGGCCCTGACAACGGCCCTTATGTGCCCCTATTGTTCATTAGGAATAGGAGGAGAACCTCGTCCTAACGTGAGCAAAGTCGAAGGCCTTGATCATTTTAGATGGGATGAGAGAAAAGGCCCCGAAGACAATCCCATTATGCTCGACAATAATAGGAGACAAGATCTCCTCCGAGCTTCTACTTCAACTTCATCCTCGGCTGGAGATAAGATCTCCCTCGAGCTTCAACTACACCTTCAACCTCGGCTGGAGACAAGGTGCAGAGTTTTGAAGAGGACTTCGGCAGTCACCCTTTTTGTACTTTCTTCCTTCAAGTTTCGAACTTAGAAGTGGGGGACTATTGTTGGGGATAAATCTTCCTCCCGCCGAAGTCCAGTCTGAAGCTTAGCCTAATGCAGCTAGTAATCATGGAAGAGCTTCAATCAAAAATTCTCTCTTAGCAGTCGGACTCATTCAGTGGCCGAACTATCCAACGGCCAAACCCAATCAAACTTCTCAGCGGTCGAGCTCCAACCGAATCTCTTCAGCCGACCGAACTTCTCAGCGGTCGAACTTCTTCTGGACTCCTCCAGCAATCAAGCTTCTATGGGAGCCAAACTTCTTTCGGATTCCTCCAGCAGCCGGGCTTCTACGGAAGTCGAATTTCTTTCAGATTCCTCCAGCAGTCAGGCTTCTACGGGAGCCAAACTTTTTCAAACTCCTTCAGCAGGTGGGCTTCTACGAAAGTCAAACTTCTTCCGGACTCCTTCAGCAGTCGGATTTCTATAGGAGCCGAACTTCTTTCAGATCGTTCCTTCAGACGGATTGCTACGGACGATCCCACTATTGAACGATTATAATTGGCATTTATCAGGACAATCACGAACATCATTCATTAGGATAATTATGATTATCATTTATCAGGACAATCAAGATTGTCATTTATCAAGGACGGTTACGATAGTCATTTATCAAGGCAGTTACAACAAGCTCCATCTATAAAAAGGGATCCTCCAGATATGTTTTCGCTAAGCTTTCTTTTTCTTCCCAAAATTCTACCGAACTTCTCTCTGAGCATTCCATTTCTATTAGCTAGAAGAGCTAACTTGACCGTCGGAGGGTCCTATCGGAGCCACCACCACTACTTTAGATGGAATTTTATTTTGTAGATCACCAATGGTGACATCGTCTTCCTCGACTCCAGCTCGATCCGATGTTAACCAAATTCTGCACCAATAGTTCCATGGGACACCGTTGAAGAAGTGCATGTGGTTTAGGGTATATTTCTCCACAGCTGACTTGAAACATTATGTGGTCCTATACTAGCTAAATGAGAGGCCACACCAGCAGGACCGTGGTAGGTTGGCTCAAATCTAAAACCAAAACACTAGATCAATGACCCAATAAAAATTAATTGATAATAAAGACTTAAAAGACGTGATTTTCAATATCTTTTGTTTGGCATTTAGCGAGTTGACGAGGACTTTGAACATGCAAGATGCAAGCAAAAGATTCTAAAGGAAGATAAACTTATTAGGTTAAGAAAATAAAGGTAATATATAAACTATTGGCACCTAGATCCCGGTACAAAGGACTTGATAGTACGTGTTGATGCATCAATATAACTATTGTATACGTGTTGATTTTCAATGTCTTAAATCTACTTACGGTTAAGCGGGCAACATGAGTCAAAGTCTTTGAAATTGGTTCGCTAGCCGTGTTAATGAGCCTTCTCGATGGTCTAATTTTACTGAAGGATGGGCCCATGCAATGAAGTCCAATTATTGGAAAGTGTGGACAATGGACCGGTCGCAGCGCATGGCCCAACCTGGGCGCTCGGCCCACGGTGACCAGGGAGTTATACCACCCCCATCGTGGCAATATCGCATGCACAACGCAGATGCGTCGTCCTTGTCTTCGTACGGGAGTGGTCCGAGAAGGACACGTTAAACGAGTTCACAAGGATCCAAAATTTCTAGCCGTGTTGACAGCGTGGGAATTACCGCTGTTTCATAACACTAGCGATCGTAATTAAGGAAGACTTCAACATCAACTCCTAAGA
The DNA here is from genome assembly GCA_006176705.1 of Cocos nucifera. Lineage (NCBI taxonomy): Eukaryota > Viridiplantae > Streptophyta > Magnoliopsida > Arecales > Arecaceae > Cocos > Cocos nucifera. The sequence continues at coordinate 90,242 of QRFJ01000139.1, read as the reverse complement.
AGCTTCTTATTTTTGACTTCAACATCAACATGAGAAAGGTGTGATGGCATCTTCGGATACGTAGCATAGCTGGATTCAGTATTATATCTGATTTGCTTTTAAAAATCATCGGATTCAAAATTAGCGGGGTTTGCCAAGAGGGTACACTTTGATTCACCGATTCCAGAGCTTTCTTTTTGCATTGCAGAGAGAACGCACGCCCGGATCATCGCCGCGTGGCTTATCTCGGAAATCGAGAGCTCTGGCTTGTCAAGAAACAGTGTACCGCATTGGATGGGTAAGATGCGGATTCAGGGTGTATCTTCCACGTGAAACAAAGATCTACTGTTGGATCGAAAGAAGCTTTGATATGTACAGCCGGATGAGCGGAAATATTGAGAAGTTTAGAAAGCTTGGAGACCTATGCCGGATACAATCCAACAGTCCAGGTTGCAAAAAAAAGAAAAATTATTCTTTGACATAAAAGATACACCTGATAAGATAGTTATGGAATATGCAAAATAGAGATTGTGCCAAATCTTCCTTCCAAAAATGAAAAATATGGTGACAATCTAAGCATCTACCACTTTCTTTATACTACAAAGCATTCAGAATCTACATTCACCATCAAGTAAATCATATCATTCTTCAAGTTGACTGCATTCAATTTTAGAATTAGAATTTTATTAAAAAAATAAAAATAAAAATATACTATATATATATATATATATATATATATATATATATATATATATATATATATATATATATATATATATATATATATATATATTAAGTTCATTGCAATATACAACCCTCATAACCGATTAGCTTTTTCCCAAAAAAACTATAGATAGAAGGAGAAATAGAAGACATCTTATTTCATGGCATATAGGTAGAATCTTCTATCAAGTTATCTTTAAGGTGATAAAAGATCAATAGTTCAAAGAGAATAATCATTCCTTTGGATCAAGAAATATGGACCAACAGCCCAACATCAATAATTAAAATTTATTCACTATAACATAGCATATATAAGAAAAAAAAAGTCAAGAACATGAAAAAAAAAAAAAAAAAACTTAATGACATAAACAATAAAATTTTCATCCAAAAAAATATAAACAATAAAATGTTTAAGTATGAAAATATAAAAAATAAAATTTATCAATATGAATTATATAAGAATTTTTAAATATAAATATATAATGAAAGTTCTAATAATTTAAAGTTCAAAAATAAAGAATTATTGGCATGAACATATCAAAGTTTGTAATCTAAATTTTTCAAAGAATGGAAGGAAGTGATGTAGAAAATTATAAACTTTAGTGTGAAAAAATCATACCTTCAACCATTGTTGTTCAAGTTCTGAATGAATCCTCGATCCAAAGTCTGCAACTGCAATGATCTGCAACATATGATCATAAGAATAAAATATCTGAATGCTTCTCGTAAGCGACGAGCAGTGTCTTAGTTTTTCTAATCCTACTCCAAATATTTTTGATGAGAAGGATTTCACAAACTCTCGGATGAGTAGAAAATTAAGTCTACAGATGCCTTCTTATAATATACCTCATCCATCAGCTGTAGTATCTAAATCAGTCGCAAAGACTGGAGATAGATGGTATCCACGATGGTTGAATAGAATTCAAATTCATCTAACCATCAAATATATCCTTATTACTTTATTAGAGGTTTATTTTTAGTCCGAGTCCAGATTAATTAAAACATGTAAAACAAAATCTAATGCATATTAGTATGGGCCAAATCAAGATGGATCTAATTAGAGAAATCATAATATTCTTCCACTTGGTCCAACCTAACATAAGCATCTTTGTTTTAATTATTTAAATTATTTTCAAAAAAATTTTAATAAAAATTTATCTGGATCTGATAGTTGAAAAACTGATGTGGTCATGTTTAAAAATTATATTCCTCCATAGGATATATACTGTATATTTGATTATAAAATAATCATCCGTGTGAATCATGACGGCAAATGTGTTATCAAATAACACATGATCTTACATGTATTACAACACGAATGACACCTCATAATCAAATTCTTTATATGGAACTTTAGCTTTATGAATAGATGAAACTTTATTTTATTCCTTGGTCAATTTTATATCACATAGTAAATAGCTGATCAGTATAAAATAAACTGAATTACAAAATTCAATATGATGATTTTATACATAACATCCAATATATATCAACAACTAAATAAGCTGTATCTCTATATGATCCATCTGACTCTCAAAATTCTGAAATAAATTCTTTAGTCAGTGAGTCTATAATTATTAGCTCTATATGATATGTTTCATAGATACTATATATTTTATTCTATCATGAAGAGTCAAGTACTTAACACCAATATACCTATGCTTGCACTCTTCATACTATAGAAAAATCTTACTTGCAAAAGATATTATCATAGTATCTCTTTATCGGTCTGCTAATAGAGTCAACAACTCTAAGTCCTGTGATAAAATTCTATAATTTTATAGCTTATGAGAAAATCTCATATAAGCTACGTACTCTACTTGTATAATGAATTTAGTAAATAAAATCTTATTTTATATACATCGATGACATAGCACCTTCTGTAGATAGAAAGACATCTCAATAATAGACTTTCTACTATTAGTACATCCATCAAAGTTCGAATTCTAATAGCCTATTACTTCATGATGATCAGACCAACTGTATGTAAGTATGTAAACTTTTATACTCTATAGGTAATGTATTACTTTCTTTGCAACTTTTCTATGCTCCAATCCTGAATTATGTTAATAATGTACAAACATTGATGCAATAATATCTGTACCCATATAAACATGTGCATAGGTTTTTAATACTTGATGCATAGGTTATGAAATTTATTTTTTTTATCTTTATCTTAATTCTTGGATATTGAGCTTTATTCAATGTATCACATTTTATCTTATGAACGCACATAGAGAAATATTTTTCTATCACAAATTTAATTCTTTAAAGATGTAAGTTATTTATGATAGTCCAAGTAGTCTTAAGGATCTATCCATGTGAATCTGAATGCCGATAACTAAAGCGGCTTCATCTATATCTTACATCTTAAAATTCAAAGATAGAAACTTTTTGGTTTTCTTAAGTGGACCTAAATTACTGTTGGCAAACACAATACTATGAACTTACTCCCACTGACTTTCGGATTTATAAAATTTTTCTTTAAGCCCAAAGACATTGATTATCCAATTAAAATCAAGATACTATAGTGTGAAAATCTATTTAAGTTCATAACTGAATTTTTTTAATCTACGAACCATAAACCTTTGTCCACTAACTATAAAATTTTTTATGTATTATACTATATAGACCTCTTCTTCTAGATTACTGTTAAGAAAGACTATTTTTACAACCATCTGATGTAGCTCTCGATCAAAAATGAGCTACTAAGATTATGATAATCCCAAAAGAATAGTCAATGCTATCTTTTGTGTAAACTCCTTTATCATAAATCTAGCTTTTTATCATTTAATTTTATTTTCAAATATAGTTGTTATCCATGAAGCCTAGCTCTTCTTTTAAGACATCCAACCATTGAAGGTGTTTATACTACTTATCACTTGTAAGAACATCTTAAAGTCATCAACCCTTTTATCCATATTAGCCAGATCATACACAATATAAACTAGAGGTATAGTAGATTTTCTTACTTTAGATCTCTAGAGAACTATCACTTGATCCATTTATGGTGATAGTTAGACAGTTACTTTTTTGGCAATAGAAACATCATAGAGTGGAGCTTGACGAAGTGATGATTCTTTCTGAATATTATCTCAAGAATAACAATAGAAACCATTATGTTAATCTACTTTATAGGCTTAGTATTTTCTTAAGATAATGTCCTAAGGATCTCCACTTCCACTAAACATGTCAATTTCTAGAACTAGCTTTATTAATTTTTTACTATCTGTGATGTAGAAGATGGACCATAAAATTTATACCATTTTGATATGATGTACTAGACATTTTATGCTAGAGTATAGTGCCTTGTACTTTTAGAAATTTCATTGATGGTCCTGACTATTGTTCCATCTTAGTATATCTACCATAATACTTATCACCTACATCATATTTGACTATTTTAATCATTCTTCCTGATTACCTTTTTATCTCTATTTTAAATTTTTAATAGGTTTTAAAGATATCAGCCTTAACAAACAGAAGGTATAAATATATAAAGTAAATAGTCACCAATGAGAGTGATGAAATATTTTTCTCTATTAGATATGGAGAAAAGTTTGCATAAAATAGTATGAATGAATTTTAAAGTTTCTTCACTTCTTCTAGCATCCTTATATGTGTATATCTGCTTTATCATTATGCAGTTATCATATGTTATAAAATTAGTGAATTTTGATGATCCTAAGATCATTTTCTTTACTAGTCTTATAACTCTTTCCAAATTTGATGCCATAAGATCGAAATATTTTTAAAATAAAAACCCACTCCAAGATCTAAGACTATCCTATAGCATCTAACTATTTTAATAAGTAAACATTCTTATTTTTCAATGAGAACAAAATGTTCACTTTGAGTCAAACACATTTTTAATAGAAAATCTTATAACTTGTTAGCAATGTGCACAAGTGCACTAGAGTCAGTCTATTAGATAAAATAAGAAATACTTACTAAATTAGATTCAAAATATATACAATAGTAAAAGATGTTTTTCTTTTACAGCCATCTTTTATACTTTATGTAGATTTTCGTTAGGTGTCTTTTTCTTTTGTAGAATAAGCATTTAATAATCTTATTAATGACTTCACCTAATACCATAATAAATATTTTTTTGCTTTACCTTAAAGTTCATGCTCTTTATCTTCTTCTGACTCAATCTTTTCTCCACTTTTACATATTTGGCCGGTAATTCATTAACTGTTCATTCCTCATTGTGTATACTATAGAAGATCTTAAAGAGATTGACCAGTAAAAATAAAGTGGACTAAAAGGGTATCTAATATAAAAACTTTAACATTAGATTAACGATACCGCGATATTTCTCATTTATATAATGTACTCACGAATGCTAGCATTTATCTTAAAAGCTTGTTGATTTCTACTTTACAACATACATGAAAATATGAGCCTTATGACATGATCCCCTAATATGCCACTTTAAGTTAAATTTCTTGTAGAGCAAACTGAGTCCATTGAATGGCTCACAATTTTTAAAAAGCTCTCCTGATATGGTGTATTTTTATCCATAAGTGGTGAAAGTTCATCAACTCGATATACTAGATCAAGGTCAACATATCCTAATGTGAGCAATATTTTTCTTTCTTTATTTCAAAAAAATTAATTCATTAAGAAAAAAAATTCTATACCACTATCAATAATTATGAAAATTAATACTGTAAATAATATATGCTCACTTTATCATCAAATAATAAGACTAATTAAACTTTATTCAAAATAAATAATTTTTTTTATATTTAACTTTGACAGTAGTAAATTCTAACCTTTCTGTGGGCAGGGTGCATCACGCATAAAAATTTACTAATACTTTATTAATAAGATCAGTAATGTTGATATCAAAAGATAATTTTTTTATACCTATAGGTCTAGAAAAAATCATATCCTCAATATCTAAATTATTATCTTATTTCAATTAAATCATAAAAATAATCACTCCCTATGGATAAAGCAAATTATTTTATGACTTAATCACAACTTTGTTCACATGCTATTATACTTTATTTTATAGTCTTTATATGATATTTACTATATCCAGGATGTTGTGACTATTTCTGAATATAATAAATCTACTAACTTTATATGGCATTGAACATATTGTCAAAAATATAATAATAAGCTTGCAATTCTTTATTTGCATATAAAAAAATTAAACAGCTCATAAATAAATCATATAATGAGCAAATTTATACTTTTATGCAATAAAACCATATGGCATGACCTTATCATAATTACTAAAGATTCTTTATGTAATAAAGTTATTATAACGACTAAATAGTAATTCAAGGATCTTTATGTAATAATCTTTACTATACGGGCCAAAGTGCAATTTTATGATGATCTTTATGTAATTTATTCTTTATTAGGGACTAAATTGCAAAATTTTCCTAAACCAGTTCATTCAATTATAGAAAGAGACCTTTCTTTAATATATACTTTCATAGGGGCTTACATGCAAAAATATCCTTTTAAGTAAATGGGTCCAAACTAGATTTTGGGTTTCGGGTTGTGACCCAAAAACTCGAACTTGTTAACCCTCATCTCCTTTCTCTTTTTCTCTTTTCCCAAATCAAGGTCCAAAACTCGATGGCCGGCAACCCAGTTTCATCGAATTCGCCTTTGGCGAGGCTCCGACCGGTCTTAACCGTCATTGGCAAGGCCTGAGATGGTCATCCTTATCATCGGTGACTCGACGATGGTCCGAGTTTTGTGCGGAGATGGAGGAGCCCAACCTAATGCTCCTCCCACTAAATTCGAGCTAACGATCGCCAGAAGACCCTAATCAACCGACCGCCGCCCCTCCCCTAGGCCCTCCACTGGTTTTCTGGTGGTTGTGCCAATGATTGGCCCATGGATGTGAGATCGGTGGAGGATTTCAACATAAAAAAATTCTGGCGGTTCTCCCCTCAATAAATCCAGCTGGCGACCACTGGAGCACCCAAATGGTGGGCCACCGGACTCTCCCCAAATCTCCAGCCATCTTTTCCATTCTTCAATCTTGGCCGACGGTCGTGAAGGCTTTTAGTCGGCATCCAAACACCGAATTCGCTAGTCATTGGCCATGCAGTCGGCCACCAGTGGTAGGACACAGACCAGAGGTCTAGCCACCAAAATAAGAGAGGAAGAGGGCACGCCGTCGAGCCCTCTTCTTCATCCTCTCCTTGCCAGTCTACAACCCGAAGGCCCTGCTTCTCTAGAAATTTTTTTTAAAAAATTTTGAGTGATTGTTGGAGGGGAAAAACACCGGCCAGAGATTTATCCCGAGCCATCCCATCGGATGGAGGGAGGATGACGGCAGGAGCCATCATCCTAAGTCTTTTGACATCTTTGCCGGCGGTCATGAGGAACAACAACCGATGAATAAGATTCGTGGCTCCCCTTTTTTTTATTTTTAATTCAAAGATTTATTTAGCCCAAAAATAAATCATAAATTTTTAAAATAAATAAGTATAAATTTTTATAGACCAAAAATAAATATGGATCTGAATGATTTTGATCATAAGATCGATCGGGATTAAATCTATGAACATAGGAGAAGAAACGAGCATCTTCTTTTATTTTATTCTTTATTTTATTCATAAATAATCTTTAATATGCCAAAAATAAATCTAAAATATGGCATATCAAATTTTATAGATCATGGACTCAACAAAATAGCATAGAGATGACTCTGATACCACTTACTGTAGGAAATTATAAATTTTAATGTAGAAAAAATCGTATATTCAGTCATTGTTGTTCAAGTTCTGAATGAATCCTCGATCCAAAGCTTACAACTACAATGATCTGCAACCTATGATTATAAGAATAAAATATCTGGATGCTTTTCGCGAGCGACGAGCAGTGCCTTGATTTTTCTAGCCCTGCTTCGAGTATTCCTGATGGGAAGGATCTCACAAGCTCTTGGATGAGTAGGAGATCAAGTCCTTAGACGCTCTTTTATAACGTACCTCATCCATCAGAGATAGTATTTAAATCAGTCATAAAGATTGGAGATGCACGGTATCCACGATGGTTGAATAGAGCCCAAATTCATTTAACCATCAAATATATCCTTATTACTTTATTAGAAGTTTATCTTTAGTCAGAGTTCAGATTAATTAAAACATGTAAAACAAAATCTGATGCATGTTAGTATGGGCTAGATCCGGATGGATCTAATTAAAGAAATCACAACAAGTGAGTCTTAAAGGGATAAAATAAATGGAGAAATACAACAAAATATCTTTTACTCCATGCTTTTGGCATATAGAGTATTTTCACTTTGTATCCCTTTCCGATGGTCCTATATTCTAAATTTGAATTTAGAATGAAGATCCATCTAGGGAACATCCATTTTTTTTTTTATTTATGCTAATTTAATCCAAAAAATTTTTTATGAAAGCTGAAAATAAACATTCTTTAGTGAGGAGTAGAAAAGAAACATTAGTGTGCTAATGATTCCATGACTCCTGAAATGATTCCATAGCTCCTGAAATGATTTTTTTTTAAAGTAAACCTCATGAAATAGGATTTGAATGCTAGAGAGAGAGCTATGATTTAGTTTTGGAAGATTGGGGTATTTCTATTCCAAGAATAAGAATGAAACTTCTCTCAGCCGGATGGCTAAAATAGAAGGCATTCATTTCCATTTCTATTCCAAAATCCAACTACCTCCAACTAAATACGCCTACAGTTTTTGCATGCTAGGGTGCAAGCTGCGTTCCGTGTGGATTTATAAAATTTTGGGCCAAAACCAAATGTCACTATATAGTAAAGGTCATCTTTTAGATAACATCATTTTACAAGGCTGTCAAACCATTTCCACCCATCAATCCATAGTAACCCAAACATGTTAGGACCAAATCAACCAATCTTGTGCACCTCCTTCGACCATGGACTCAAAATTGGTCTCAATTTGGAAAATCCTAAGTTCTATCCTGCCTATAATCTATCTAGATTTCAGAAACATTATTCAGCCTTCAATTATTATAGCCTAAGCCTAAACCATGCCTAATTTCTAACTTGGAGCTTAGATTTTGAGCTATAGTTGGGTACTTCACCCCATTACACATGCAAACATGCTACAAACTATACCAACCATCATACCACATGATTCACAAGTGATGCAGTGGATGCACCCTCTTGCTTGGCCTCTACTACATTCAACCCCCTCTTAAACAAATTTACCAAAAAAAAAAAAAAAAAAGTTCAAGTAATGGAGTTATCCTGTTATAAAGAAAGACCAAAACTAAAATTAATTGTTATAATAATTACAATAATCATTATTTATGAAAAAAAATAGTATTTTTATATTTTAGATGGCATTATCTTCTTCTCATACACTACAGATAAAAATATTATTTTCAAATCGCATAATCTTTTTTAGAGGAAATTTGATGCAAAAAAAATATTTAATCTAAAATATTTTATTTGAATTAAATTACCTAATAGCTTATGGACTTGTTTGGTTTGTGGGAAGTGGAGAAAGGAAGAGACAGTTCTTGGAAAGATTTTGACATTTTTCATGGGATAGAAAGTGGTGGTATTTTTTTTTCAAAATATTCTTTTAAGATATATGGTTAAGATTTTATAAAATATCATGGATGGTTAGAAAAAATACATAATATAATATTATATTATTATTTTAATATTTATACAAATATAATATTTTTTATTAATATTTATATAGTATTTATATTAATATATCAATATTTATTTTAATATGATATTATATTTATTAAGATATTAATAAATTTATCATATCAAAATATTAATATTATATTAACATAATATAATATATTAGTATTATATTAATATAATAAATTATTATAATATAGTATTATATTATAATATATTAATATTATATTTATATTAATATAAATATAATATTATTATGTATATAAAATTTAGGAGCAACATGTATGGTCTCATATCTATTAAGGATATAATGAATATTTTATATAGTTTTTTTAGAAAAATAGATGCTCAATCAAATATAAGCCATATTTTAATAAATTATTTTTCATGGTCAACCAAACATACTTAAATTCTACTCCTAAAAAATAATTTTTTAAAAATTAATTTCTTAAAAAATTATTTTATTTTATTTTTATTTTTTTTCGTGAACCAAATTAGTAATAGATGTTTGTGATAATTACAAATCCCTCCCAACGTTTGTGAAATCTACGATAACCCTCCTAAATCCGTTACAACAAACGGATTTTAAAACGGCCGTTGTCTTCTTCCGTTACAACAAATAGCAGGGACCTCCGGCAAACCCCCACCACACCTCCCCGCTGCGACCTCCACTCTCACCCCACCGCCAGATTAACAATGCCCCGTCCCCTTTCCTCCTTCCCGTCTCCATCTCCAGCCACGACCCCTCCCTCGCCCACACCCATATTGAAGATGCCCCGCCCCCTTTCCTCCTTCCCGTCTCTGTCTCCGGCCGCGACCCCCACCGTCCACATTGACCCCATCTCCCTCCTCGACTCCAAGACTTCCTTCTCTTCGTCCTCCGACGATGACACTGGCGAGGCCACCATCGCCACCGCTCCGTCATTCACAAAGCTCGAGGGGCTGTGGATCGGTCGATCACTGACTTCCCCAAGCTGAATTGGAGACGCCGCCTGGATATCCGCTGACGGCACCCTCCGTTGCACCTCCTTCGCGGACGTCACCCTTCTCCTCCGCTCCACTGACGCCATCGCCCACGACCTCTCCGATGCCCTCACTTCCTGCCGCAACAACGAAAGATCTTCCGCGACAATCGTCTACCTGGCCCTCCGCAAGTGGTACCTGTCTCTCCGCCCGGAGATGGAGTTCGGGTGCTTCGCGAGCTGCCACCGCCTCGTCGGCATCTCCCAGTGCGAGATCACCGACTTCTATCCAGTGCTGATCGATTGATCATAATTATAATATAATATAAATAATATATTTTATTTGATTATAATATTATAATATAACATAATATATTATATTATAATAGTATAATATTATATTATAATATTATATAATGATTTCATATTATATTATCATAATAATATAATATACTATAATATTAAAATAATAATATATTATTATAAAAATATATTATATTAGTATAACAACATATTATTATATGATGATAAATATTTTATTATATTATATATATTAACATATTAGATTATATTATATATAATATAATATATAATTAATATAATAGTATATTATTTTGTAATATAAAATATTATAGTATATTATATTATAGTATATTATATTATTATTATATGATTATGTGTATTTTAGGAATAAAATAAAAAAATTTATTTTTCTAGTTGATGGAAAAGTGACCTCCTAAATGGATAAAATTTTTCTCAATTTTATATATAAATATTATCCATAAAAAATAACTTACCAACTAGAGAAATATAAGAATATGAATAAGTTGATCAATGAAAAAGTTGATCAACTTTTCTATGATATTTATCCACAAAGAATGGATCCTATAGGCTTGTTCCTTAGAGGATAAATAGCTTATCTAAGAATCTTTATTTTTTGGAAAAGTATTTTTAATATTATTTAAATAAAAAAATAATTTACTCATATTTTTTTATGCATCGAAAAATGACTCTAGAATTTACTATCCACGTTCTTTTACATTACTACTTCTTCGATAAGTTGCTAAATTTTATTGATATTTTTCATAATATTCTTTATTTTATAAATATATTATATATTATAATTTATATTATATTATATTATATATAAATAATATAGTTTATTTATTATAATATTATGTATTGTAATATAATATATTAGATTATATTATATCATATAGCATATATTATAATATATTGTATAACATTATCATATATTATATTATAATATTAGGTTATCTAATAATAGATTAATTATAATAAAATAATATTATATTATAGTATATATTATTATTATTATATTATTATTATTATATGGTTAGGAATATTTACAAGTGAAATGAAAAGCTTATTTCTCTAGCTTATTGGAAAATGACTTACCCATGTTTTAGGTTTGATCTTTTGTGGATAACAAATTTACCTAAAAATAAATATTTTTCTAGATAAATATTTTTCAAACAATATTTAGATAGAAAAATAATTTATTTATTTTTTTATGCATGAAAAAGTGGCTTTGAAATATGTTATTCATGTCTTTTTTGCATTATTATTTTTCTTGATAAATTATTAAATTTTATCCATATTTTTCATAATAATTTTTATACTTTTTAGATTTATAAAAAAGTGGATAACTGAGTTATTAGACATGAAATGATGAAGACATTAAAAATAAGAATAAGATATTTTAGGAATAAAATTTAATATATATATGAGTAAATAATTTAGCCATTCTTTAGGTGGATAAACTTTTTTTTCGTTTCATGAGCAAATGCTACTCATGGAAAAATAATCTATCCATCTTAAAAAATGTGAGAATATGAATAAGATTTTATCTTAGTTAATGGGTAACTGTTATTTATAAAAAAATAACTTATCTATCTAGAGAAGTATAAGAACATGAATAAATTAGTCTATGAAAAAATTGATTAATTTTTTATGATATTCATCCATCAAAGAATGGATTCTGAAGGATAATATGCAATGTACATGGCAAAAGTTAAATAGTTGAATATATATTTCCCAAATGCTGGAAGGGAACCAGAAATAACCTAAAACCTCGAGGAGGATCAGAGTGATTTACTCATTATAATTTTATTGAAAGAAGCATACAAAAAAATATTGGCTATTATTTACATATTATAATAAGATGACGTAAAGAGATAAGCTGAAATCTTTGTCACAGTCGTTATATATTAAAATCCCGAAACGCCTTTCCTATTCAAAATTAAAATCAAACTGGGATGCCTTGTCGTCATCTATTTCTAGATTTTGAATCAGAGAAACAAGATTCAGCTGAATTTTCAATGTTAAATCCAAGCGTGTTGTCATATATTTCCAAAGCAAGATGGTGGATCCTATCGTTTTGTTGCCTAACGAATGCGACCAGTCGTCGTTCCCTCTTCGTCTCACGCCTCTTTCTTCCCCTTCCGCGTCCCTGCCGCCCTTCCTTCTTCCCCTTCTCCGTTTCTCGACCGCCACCATAGAAAATTATGAGAAAGAAACAAAATTGTCGTCTTGTTGCTCCATGGATTCTCTGGTCAAACCGCAATCTGGATTTATAAATTCCGAGGCTTTTGAGTACTATTAGCTGGTTCGAATCAATAAGAAGAAGCCGTCTTTCTTCAGGTTTTCTTTGAGAGAGATCGAAATCGTTGCTCGGATATTGAGGTTGGAGGAGAAAGTATTGCCTTTTTTAGCGCATCTCTTGGATTTTGGTGAGGTCTTGAAGGCGCTGTTCCGTCGTTTATAGGGGAAAGATCAAAAAGATCGTTTTTTGGAGCCTCTTTCTGGATTTTGGCTTGAGGGTTTATTGGGAGAGAGATTTTGATCGGGCTGCATGCTTGTTTAGCTGATTCCAGGACCCAATCGAGGAGATATGAGAAGAGTAAAAGACGAGACTCGGTTGGAAGATCGAAGCAAGAAATGATGATGGGTTTCGGAAAGTATGGATTCGCCGTCGCCTGTGTCATCTTGTTTCATGTTCTGGTGTCGAGAGGTTCGGTGGGGAGGCAGAGGCCGTTCTTGGGTTTGAGAGATTTTTCTTTGGTGCGGGCATCTCCAGACACAGATGAAGATGCGGTAGGGGGATTCTATCCTATTTCCCTTCATAAAAATCGAGTTTTTTGAGATATTTCAAGGATATATCTTGTCATAATGGTTGGAATTAACCCAATGATTGTTTCGACCCGGGAATATTAGCTTCATTTCTTAATCATGATTTACGGAATGATGACTTGTTTTTAATTTTCAGTAGGACACATTGTACAGTGCAAGTCCTTGCTCTTGAGATGAATCGCGGTCCAAGTTATAATTGCCTTTTTTTTTTTTTTTCTTTTGAGTAAAATATATTGCCCTCTAGGTTTTTTTATGTCATTTCAGTGTTTTGTCTCATCAATTATTTGTCATTGATTTAAGGGGATATCTCAAGGAGAATAGGGTGGACAAGTGGGAACGCGCTTTCTGCTTAAAACTGAATCATCGAGAGAGTTTTCAGAGCATAGTTATTAGGTCGGCAATATTGCATAATAAATAGACTGTTTAGTGTACATCGATAGGTAAAAGATTCATATGATTGTTGTGCTAGTTCAGAGAATAAATGACAGATGAAGCTCATCCTTAGTTAGTCTCACCATATCATATTATCATTCTAGGGGTGGTTCACATTTGCCACCAAGTGGATCCTGGCCAATCTTCCTCACTGTCTACAAACTCACCACCATCTGGTTCATCTCATCACCAACGTGCATCAACCATCTCCGTTTTTAGTTTATATTGTTGAGGTTACAATATTTGTGGACCTCTTAGGCATTTGGCTATAGCTAGCCACGTTATATCAGGGTTAATTCCATGACATTTTTTTAAAGTTGCCTATATCATTGTGGGTCACAATCATCATTCCCAATTTAAATTTGCCTCGTCACCTTTGATGCGTCTTCATTGCCTTGAGTAAGCTAAGTTGACACATTCTTGCGATGTGATGTCTTCTTATGCTTCAGACTCCATCTTGGCACTTGTATCGAGTTTTGTTCAAAATTTGAATTCTGTGCTACTTCCTCGGTGCTTCTCTCCCGTCAATGGATATTTGCGGATCACAGTCCATCTTTCACGTTTCAGGCTATTGGTGTTTGATTCACCTTGTCTTTGAAATGATAGGATCAGATAAGTCACCTCGCAATTGGATTTACTTGTCCCTTAAAATAAGGATCGGAGAATCCTTGACCCACTCAACCCTGCAACTTCTTTCATCTGTGCTAAAGAGGAAGTACACGCTTTGGATCAATCACCCAGAGATGGTGGATTCCACCCTCAGAAAGGTCCTTGTCATAAATAGCAATTACATCAAATACATGATCGATACATCATTCCAACTTCTGTCCTTTTGCTCCTTGCATAGGTATACATGACACGTATGGGTCATGGTTTTAAGATTTGGGCAGGTCTTAGAAACTGAAAGCATCGTGTTTGGATTTCAGCCAGACCTGATTGTAAATCTGTTGGTTTTAGAGCATATTCTCCATAACTAAACATGGATTTTGAAAATTTCTAACTTAAACTGAGAAGTGTGGTGTTATTACTTTTTAAAGCTTTTGAAAGAGAGTTATATCTTTTGGAAAGGGATGCTATTCCTAAAGCTTGAATTTCATACATTTAGATTGTCAAATTCTCATATGCTACATTGTTATCGAGGAAATTGTACAACGACACGAACCTTTTCTTAAGATATAATTTTAGATTGAAAAATTGCCAAAATGATTCATTTAAATGTCCAAAGCATATAATATAAAATAATGTTTAACCTTTCTTGGCTTGTATTTTTTCTTATTTTTTGATATTTTTATAAGGATGCATGAAAAGGAGGAGAAGAACTGAGATGACATGGATGAAGGTCGTGAGAAAGGATATGGAAAATCTTAAACTAATATATGCCCCACACAGCAATACTTGGCAAATAAGGATCCATAAATCCAAATCCCTAAAATATGTGGCAAAGCCGGATGGTTATGTTTATTGTATAATTGTGTCTGAAATTGCCTAAGTTGAAGTTCATTTAACTTGGACATAACAGAAACTATATCCAAACATTAATATGGCGACATTCTAAGTGCAAAATATAATTATATATATATATAGTATAAGTGATGTAATTTTACACGCTGGCTTCATGTCATTAAAAAAAAATCATGCATTCATTTGCTTGGTCCTGATGTTTCAGTACCATTTAACCTATTTATTTTGGGTTTTAGATCTAATATTATGACATCTTTAAAGCAGTTTTGCTGGGTTTAGACAGTTTAGAACTCAAGTCCTTTGGAGTTCCATGCACCTCGTCATGAGTTAAATTCAATAACATTTTGAGGTGCCAGATCCGCAAATTGTCATGCTTTAACAATGTTGATAATTTTTATATTTACTATAAATTAAGAATTTGCTTGTCATACTTCTATATTTTGTCCCCAAATTTGAATATTTATTCTTTTTTTATGTCTTGCAATCTGTTATGAGCAACAAACTATTAATAATTAGTTGATTGTATTTGTTTTAAGCATTATATTATGAAACTCTGAAACTCTGGCTGATAACAGAGATGCTATGACAACAGGTGAAACAGATGTGGCTTAATTGCGGTATAGATGTTAAAGACATAAACGAAGTTGCAACAAGTTTTGATCACTCTTTTACCAAAGGCAGCATACACGAAGCGATATCTCTTCTTCCTCCAGAAACCAAACACACCTTTCTAAATTGTTTGAACAAGCAAAACTTCCCATCACCAGTCTCCCAAGAGGACAGTTTGAGAGATTGGCTTGTTTTTTATTTGGATTCATTAGGTTGGCATCCTGCTTCAAGAAGGCATTTAGCTGATCAACCTTCTCGAAGCACACCACCTGCCTGGTTCCCAGCCCCAGCTCTTTTATCACCTCTATCCCTGGGCCGTGGAGCTCGAGCGTCTCTTTATGATCAAGCACCATCTTCTGTTTCTGCACCATCATCTGTTCCAGATTCTGCTCCAGTTGTATCTGCAGAGAAGAAAAACAATAGAAAAAGAGCAGTTGTTATTGTCATTATTCTAACAGCTGCAGGCACATCTTTTCTTGCAGTAGGCATCTTTATTTGCTACAAAAAGTGCCGTAGAAACAATGGCTACTCAACATACAGCCAAAAGAATAATAGGCCACTTCTGAGTTTGAGTTTGGGTGACTTCTCTGGTATTGGTTAGTTTTTTTATGAATCTGTTGTGGTATACACCTTATATTTTGCAGTGCTGATTTTGTAGTATGATACCAGGTTCTTCAAAAAAGTCTTCAGGCCGAGGAAACCCAATTGACCCGAATAAGTTGGCAGCTTTGCCTTTAAAACCCGATCCTAGCCAAAATGATCGTATCTCATTTTTACATACTGGCTCAGCTCAAACTTCATCATCTGACTCACTGATTTCCAGCTTGTCTACTGATACTTCTAATGCACCAAACGATACTCCACCAAGACCACCACCTCCTACACCAATGCCTCCTGCTCCAAAGGCTGCTCCCTCCCCTCCTGTTCCACCACCTCCACCACCCAGTAAGATGCCTGGTGCTCCCCCTCCACCACCTCCACCACCCAGTAAGATGCCTGGTGCTCCCCCTCCACCACCTCCAAAAGCTGTTTTACCTCCTCGTCCCCCATTAGCAAGATCACATCAGCCACCATCAGTTGGGCCAAAACCACCTTCTGGTCCGCCTTTCAGTGTGAATGCTGGCACCAATGCACCAAAAGCCAAGCTGAAGCCATTCTTCTGGGATAAAGTTCTTGCAAACCCTGATCAGTCTATGGTCTGGAATCAAATTAAATCGGGTTCCTTCCAGTAAGCTTCACCTCTCTGTTATATTGCTATTGAATTGACATATTATTGATACACTAAACAAACGATTTTTGTTCTGCAGGTTTAACGAAGAGATGATAGAAACTCTATTTGGTTACAGCTCTGCTGATAAATACAATAGTGAAGGCAAGAAGGAATCATTACTTAAAGATGCTTCTCCTCGATATGTTCGAATTCTTGATCCAAAAAAGTCACAGAATTTAGCAATTTCATTAAAGGCACTGAATGTGAGAATAGAAGAAGTCTGTGATGCGCTATGGGAAGGTAATTTTTATATTAATATCATTTCCACAGACTTGTGCAAGAACAGATGCTATCCAAGACTAAATTTTTTGAAGTTCGCAAATTAAATAACATTTAGCAAATTTCTAACATAATTTCCCTGCTTCTATATGTTAATTGTAGTTTTACTTGAACCCCTGCATCCTTCCGAATAGAACAAATGGAAATGTATGCCTGATACATAATGTATTGCCATCTTAGGGTCTAAGAAATTCATAAATTGTTTCATTATAATTACAAGGAATGAAGAAGAGATCTACAAGATGCCAAAAGGCATTGAAATAATATAAATGAAAAAAAGAAAAGAAAGAAATTGTTTCTATATGTTTAATGATATACAATTGTCCAAATAATTTTCTGTATCTCAGTTCATACTTTTTCCAACTCAACTTCTTGACATGTCAAAATGTGACAAGTCCATGCCCATGCAGCATTTATTGATAGAGTGTGTGAGAGTCTGCCAGTCTTCTGATTTAGCATCTAATGGTAATACTTCCAGGAACTCTTGCTTTATGGTCATCTATTCATTGGTTTTTTGTAATATGACCTAGATACAAGTGTTTGCAAATTGGTATACAAAGTACCTGATATATATGTTGTTAATGCATTGGCATCATGTTGTCCTCTCTGCCCCAACCAGGAAATGAGCTTCCTACAGAGTTAATCCAAACATTGCTAAAAATGGCTCCTACCGCTGATGAAGAGCTACGGCTCAGACGATATACTGGTGATCCTGCCCAACTTGGCCCTGCAGAACAGTTCATAAAGGCACTGGTGGATATCCCTTTTGCTTATCAACGGTTAGATGCATTGCTTTTAATGGCTTCTCTACCCGAGGAAGCCTTGAGCATTAAGGAGTCATTTGCAACATTAGAGGCAAGTGTCAATTTTCTTTTTCTTTTGCCTTCCTTTGTCTAGTATTTTTACTTAATATAGCTGGTTTTAAGGTCAGATCTTTTCTATTAGTCTTATGGCCGATATGAATTTCATGATGTAAGTTTAAAATCTAGCATTTGACTTAAAACAAAGAGAAAGTTTGAACATGATGAGAGTAGGAAAAGAAGTGTATAACATGAGAGAGGAAGAAGATAAGAAAAAGCTGGAGAATTGCTTGCTGAAATTTTTTATATTCAGAAGATAAAAGAATTGAACTTAAAGGGGACTCCATTTTGAATCGTGTTGGTACTATCCTTCTTAGTTAAGGGTAAGGAGCCTAGCCATGATGATCTGAGTTGAGAAAGGACTTCTAACTTCTAAGCTCTCAATTTGCTGTTACAAAGTTTAGATACCATGAAGACCCTGTGCAGGACAGGAAGGCGATGAACTCACTTATCTTGATGAACCTAAGCTTTCCTCAACGTAGCTATAACTGAAACAAGACTATCTGCAACATTTATGATGATGATAGGACCCTAAACATTGACTTAATAATCCTTTCTCAGTACTCTCGATGACCATTGCTAGCTTATAAGTGAGAACGATTGATAGGAGTTGAGCATAGAGGATTTACACAGAATAACAGATCAGTGGCCCTATGTCTTTGTGCTGCTAAAAAAGATGGCCAACCATCATGGCCTCTAGTAGGCTTGTATTATGTATGACTCAAAACTCAAAATTAGAGACTTCCTAAAATATGACAAAAAATCTTAATTGAACACTAACTGGAAAACAGACTAGCACATCTGAAAAAGAGGATTCAAAACTCAGTACCTTTCAGTTTGAGATGTGGACTGATCTTCTTGAGACTCTAGGATTTGACAATTTTGATTGATGAGTAATTTGAGGAGCACATCTATTTGTGACCTTTAAATTGTTTATGCAACCTTCAACCTGGAGGGTGCCAACTGGCTGAGTCAATGAGGTCTCTTGTTTTGATACGAGAGACTTGGCTTCAATAGCACCATCAGTCTGATATTTGGCTGGGCTTCCAACCATCAGCAACTGGTGTACATAAAGACGAATTTGCAACTTCATAAACCAAATAAAACATGGATGCATGTAATTAATGTAGGCTAATTATCTTCACATTAGAATGCATTTTGTATAATTTTTATGTCCTTGAAGCATCATCCTGGAGTTGCCTAAGACGGGCATTGGAAAGTTGAAACTACAATATTCTTCAACAGGTGGGACACCTCCTGCTTATCCAAATTTTATTGGTAAAGAATGATCCTTTTTATTTGTTGAGGTAAGCAACCAATTATGGTTCCTCTTTTTCATTGGAATCAATCATTTATTTTAATTTTTCCATACATATCTTCTTGTGCGACTTAGTTTCTTATTCTTTTACCTTCCTTCCAATATCGAGAAAATTCAGTTGGATGTGGTTAAGGGAACCATATCAAACCCGCCACACTTGATTCACTTGATTTGATTTGTTACTGAAGGGTGTCATTTATTGCCCACTTTATTAGATTAGACACTACAGTTGCTAAATTGCTGCCATATGACATGGATCAGATTAATTGGTCCGATCAATTAGCATTTCTTCTCCTTTTCAGATACATCCTGACTTTCAACATCAGCACACGCTCTATAGCTTTCTGAACTTCATCTTCCTTGATTCAGCCTCTATGTATTAATATATTTGTCACATGATTAATTTATATTGTCCTAAATCTTTTCTCTTTTTAAGGGAAAGCTTGCCATCATACATTGATTTGCTATTGTTCACCAGTAGAGTAAGGGCTCTATGGTTGTACATGAACAATGATCTGCACCTGTTTATTAAATAACATAATGTCTTGAACCTCAAAATTACTTGGAGCATGAAATCGTATTCTCCCTGAATTTGATGCAACCTATATTTCTATATGGCCGGTGCATTACTTTTGTTTGGTCATTCATGTATCGTCCATGAACAACTTAGCAGAAAGATCATATGTCTAAATCATGTGGTATTTTCACTTCACTTTCATCAGGCAGCCTGTGCAGAGCTCAGAAATAGTCGTCTATTTTTAAAGCTATTAGAAGCTGTTCTTAAAACTGGTAATCGCATGAATGATGGTACCTACCGTGGAGGAGCACAAGCCTTCAAACTCGACACGCTCCTGAAGCTGGCAGATGTTAAAGGAACTGATGGGAAGACAACATTGTTACATTTTGTTGTTCAAGAGATTATCCGATCTGAAGGTTTGCGTGCTATTCATCTGGCCAAGGAGCAGAGTGGGAGCATCTCCAGTGTGAATGCGGATGAATTTACTGATGACACTTTCCAAGATTCTGAAGACCGTTACCATAAACTTGGCCTTAAAGTTGTTTCAGGGTTAGGCGATGAACTCGAGAATGTCAAGAAGGCAGCAGGTTTGGATGCCGATGCTTTAACTAGTACAGTGGCAAGTCTTGGCCATGGGCTGGTGAAGACAAAAGAGTTCCTGAATACAAGCATGAAAAGCATTGAGGAAGAAAGTGGGTTTCACCACTCACTCAAGTGTTTTATAGAGCAAGCTGAAGCTGATGTCACTTTCTTGCTGGAGGAAGAAAAGAGAATGAGATTAGTGGTGAAGAGCACAGTTGATTATTTCCATGGAAGTGCAGGGAAGGATGAGGGATTGCATCTGTTTGTGACTGTCCGAGACTTTATTGGGATGGTGGACAAGGCATGCAAAGAGGTGAGAGAATTACCAAAGAAAGTAACAAAAAGACCAAGTAGAGACAACAACATCTTCACCCGTGCAAGATCCACGGCAGTTGCTTTTTCCAGCAATGAGGGATCGATGGGTTAATAGTTCTAGTTCTGATGATGATGAGAGCTAACTTTAGATTTAGGAGGTATGTTTTTTGTTTTCTTTTTTTTTTTTCCATTCTTGAATTTTATATTCAATAATAAGTTGTGATAACTTCTAACTGCTAGGAACACACACACACACACACACGCCACATGTAAAAGTGACAGTAAATCCCTGTCAGAGACTATCTGGACCATTGAATCAAATTGAAGAAATCCTAAGCATCTAAGCTAATAAAAAGCTTTTGTTTCGGGTTTCCAGCTTCTAAATACAGAAGGATATTCGGGTTGAAGCAAGAATTCCTTTCTGATCCGACATCTATTTGAATTTCTTTTCTAGTGCAACATCTGTTAAAAGAATTCTTTTCTAAACTTCTATCCAAACTCTAACTTTATCCAACCCATCTTTTAAGATGTGATCTTCTTAAATCGGACATCCTTTTCGGTCCCATGGAATTATTTGTTCTCAGATTGTCTTGAGTTCCACTTAATTAGTGGTCAAGTTCATAGGTCCACATTCCATCACCACCCAATGGATGAGGCATACATGATTGGTGGTCTTGATCTCATATAAATATCTTAAACTGCTTAGCTTTACAATATATCATAATGGCGTTCATAGTTGGTTGAATAAAGACTTTCGACCATGAATCATATTGACTGTTGGAGTCTTTCGGACTTCCAGGTCCAAAATCACTCTCGCATTTAACACTTGAAAAGAGGATCACTTGCTAAGCAGTATTGCAACCCTTTCCTGGCTAAACCCCCCTCTCAAGTGTCAAGACCGTCTTTGCAGTATTCTTGGCCCTTGGATTTAATTAATTCCTTACCCACAATTCAAGGTGCTCTTTGTTCTAAAATAATAGAGTTCTCTCAGCTCATGCCGATCATGTTAAATTCTTTTTTCTTTTTTTTTGATGTAACACTAATTTCAATAGATGTACCGGACTCCTTAGCCCATACCATTGTTAGATACCCGATTTCCATAGAACATATCACCATTCATTTGAATGAAAATACTACCTTCCATTCCTTCAACATTCTCACATGGAGCTAAAGCATTCACCAACTAATGTGTTCATAAATTGAGTTAAGCATGGATCTATGGTCCTTTCTCCAATTTTATAAAACTCTCTTGTATGAGCACATGCACCTGGATTCCTGGAGATGCTCCATCTCCCTGACTAGCGCTGTTGTGTATTTGTCTATTTTCTGCCAAAATATGCCAAAAGAATTCCTATATGAAATGAACCAGGATATGATATGCACATTTGAATGTAAGAAGACCTACACCATACAATGGAACAATCATAATATAAAACAATTCATTTTATTATTTTTATCATCTCCAAAGCTGAGATTTTAACATTAATCAACATCACAGGTGGTACGGTAATACTGCATCAATGAATTTTTATAGCTAAGATGCAATTTTTTTGTTCCCCTACCACCCGTGTATTTGCATATATTTTACCAGTAGCTTTGTTCGATTTGCTATGCTAGAGCTGGTGGTCTTGTTCGATTGTTTTCTTGAGTGAAGGCAGCTTGTTAGTCTTGCAGATGATTGTTTTCTTTTTCACGCGTGCCAAAAGAGGCATTTATCCTATTACTTATCCTCAGACCTTCTTTACCATGATTGTAATGTCTGAACTTGTTGTTCTCGGCACCAGATGCTTCCGAACCTAGTACCTTTTTCGCACTTGTACTTTCATTGTTCCTATTCAATAAATTCAGGGTGGCTATTACCTCCCTTCCAATCAAAAAAAAAAAAAGGAAAAAAAGGGATTGCCATGCTAGAGCTGTAGAAATATCTTGAGAAGCACCTTATGGTTTGGATAAGGTTAGTTACCTTTTGTACTGATTGGGTTCACAGCCTAGAGTACGAAAGTATATTACCTCACCATGGCTTGAATTCGTCATTCTGATCTCGTGGTTGCTGTTCTTCAGGACTCCAAGATGTATCGGCATATGATTTCCATTTCAATGCGGTGTTTCCTATAATATAAACTGGAACCCGAAACACATGAACCAGAAGGCAGGGTACTGAAATCATGAAGGATCTCATCCGGATTGCCACATGTGCCATGAGTGAGGGTTGCAAAGTACACAGTAGCTGGGATTCATTATCTTGGATTGGTCTTACATAAGGCCCACCTAATCCACAGGAAAATTAGATTGATTGATTGATTGATTCTATTGTATTGTATTGTATTGATCATTCTTTTGTTTTTTTAGGAATGGAAAGAAAAGAAATTATGAGGAAAGTTTTGAAGCCTGAATATGTTTTCAGTTTTAGCTGTTAATTTGTTTAGGGTAAACCATAAAATATAAATCTCTCTCTCTCTCTCTCTCTCTCTCTCTGTGTGTAAATAAGATTTGTAGTTCGATCTGTTGTGCTAGGCTGTATAATGATTCCATTGTAGCGTTGTTGATCTTTAGGCAATCATGGAAAACGAAGGTTGGATTGCTTTTGGTTTTCTTGGTTGTAAAAATAAAAAACACAATCAAATGTACTTCAAGGTTTGAGGGGTTCTAAGTGGCTGGTTCCATATTTCGAACCCGTCGACCGGATCATTTCTCACCCTCATTTTTCTTATTTATAGTAATGTAGAGTAAAAATTTTGTTTTATTGTTTCAAAAAAATTCCAGAATATATGGTATGACATGGTTAACTATTATTATCTCTCATAAATACAAAAAGAGAACCAACCTCTCTTCCAACCCTAGAGGTGGTAGTGATGGTGCTGATTGTCTTTCATGATGAGTTCTTTATTTTTTTCAAAAATCTAAAAATATTTCATCTGCTTTCATTTTAATAAAATATAATAATTATGAAATAAAAATGCTGGCATAAAATATCATATTTTTTAAAAATTTTTGAAAGGGAAAGAATAAAAATGGTTGATGTGAAATAACACTTGAGCTGTATCGTGGGATATTTATCAATTTTATAAAATTATAGTGTTTAAATTTATGGTAGGTTGGTACTAAAATCTCTTTCTTTTTTCTTTTTGGAGGGGGGTGGGGTTTGATGTATTCTTTCAATTTTAAAAAACTTTAAACAGACTATTTAAATTTCTAAATCATTCTAAAGTGGCTTTCCTGTTCATCTTCTTCGAGCGATGGCACATGAAATAGAATGGAGTCTCAAATATCCTTTTGTGCCATCTAGATCTCAAAGCATCTTTAATATAGAGCCATAGTTAAGAAGCATCATTGCATTGATCTTAAAGCACTTTAATTTTTTTATATATTCTTCTATATAAATCTCAAAGCATTTTTTATATGTGGACTATAGTTAAGGATCACTCACTGCAAAAATTTCAAAGCAATCCAAACCTTTATCAAAGCACTGCTAGTATATGGCTAAGGCTCATCTCCATGGTTTTCAAAATACTCTGAACTATGGGTACAATCGAGCCAAGCCGAGCCAAGTAGCTAGAAACTTGAGTATACTTGGGCTGCAAATTTAATTCGAGATCGATTGAGCTTTAATATCTAAAACTTGAGCTCGACTCCATGAAGAATAGACAAAACTTGAGATTGACTTAAGTCAAGTCGAATATCAATCGAGCCATACTTGAGCTCAAAATTGAGTCTTAATCTACTAATATAACATACACATACATACATATAATAAAATTAATATTATTAAATATATATATAAATTTGAATAATCTTATAAGTTTTTAAGCTGAATATCCTGTTACTTAAGCTCCACTTGAAAAATTATTTAAGCTACTCAAGCTCGACTCAAGTTAGATAATAATTGAGTTGAGTTCGAGTAGCTCAACTCGTTTGCACCATTATCCTGAACTTCATTCATCTGTTAAAAGATGACATTTGCTACGGTGCTTCTTTAATAGTATTTTATTATAAAAGATATTTAAGACATCATCCTACCACCATATTTTTTATATTTTTTTTAATTTTTAAAAAATATTTTATTATTTTTTAAAATAATAAAATATTTTATTATTTTATTATTTAAGACATCATCCTGAACTTCATTCACTCGCCGTTGCACCGTCGCTCACCTCCCTACTACTACTGCTCGCTTTTCAATCCCTTTTTTCTTTGGCTGGTCACCTTCCTGTAGCCACATGCCGCCACCTTCTTCCTCCTCTGTTGCTCAAGCCTGTTGCTCACCTCCCCACTGCCACATGCCGACCTTCAATGAGAAGGGATGGTGCTCTATCGAGGAGGAAGGAGGGTGGTAGCGAGGTTAGGGTGGTGAGGGGAAGAAGCGCAATTTTCAGAATGTACTACTAACTTTTTAGTTTTTGGATTGCACTTAAAATTTGAGTTATTTATAGCATCAACCATGCACATAATCAATTAAAACTAGTTACTGATAAATTGTCCATCTTAAAATGGATGATTAAACAAAAAAATCAATAATAAAATAACTAAAAGAAGACTTTGAAGCATCGTAGCAAAGCACTTAAAAGACATTTTATAGATATCTGAAGAGAATGTGGGTATTTTGATCATTTTGAGTAAAGGGCTAATGGTGTCAGCTTATTGGGGAAGCTGAAGGACCACTTGAAGATTCAAAAATTCGAAGGATTGATTTGAAACTTTTTTAAATTGAGATGGTGTCCCTAGGTAGGGATGTTATTATAATACTTCTTTTTCTTTTTTAATGGTAAAACTTTAGCTTCATTCTTCAGATGCTGTGCCTTAAAGAGGTTGTAAGTTCGGGGTTAGACATGGGCTTGAGCCGATACCCGGTTTATCAGGCCAAGCTGGCTTTGGATTGATTGGATTTGAAGTAGCTCACGAGAGTAAGTGCTCGGTTTTTTATTACAAAACGCAACATAAAGACCCAACCCGAGCCCTCAAGCCCGAGTCAAAAAGTCCACACCATGTCTCCCGCGCCCCCACGTCCTCTCCCGCCCCGGCCGCAATAACGATCCCCTGCTTCATCCCAACCATGCAGAAGCAACATTGGCATCGCCACCGTCCATCAGAGCACCCCCTTATCTGAGATTGCTCTTAAAATGGTGGATGTTGGGCGACCCCAATCTCTCATTCTTAAAGCCGCGCATCTAATTATTCCAGAGACCCTCTAGCTATGGAAAAGAAATCCTCATTTTCAAATTCTAATCTTCACTTTTCTGAAAAATTATAAATGAGATCAACAAGAATTATAGGACACCAGAAGGAGAGGAAAAAAATTTGTGAACGCTCAATATAATCTTTTTTTTCTTATTAGAGCCTGTTTAGATATTCTATCCAACTACCCTGGAACTCAAGCTTGTTAACTTGCCTAGCCTACAATCTTCTAAAACCCCATTCAAGTCTTATCATAATTCTCAGTTCCATGGGGGAAAAAATCCATGAAGATGTCTTTTTCCCTCCCACAGAATTTTGGCTACAAGGATATTGGGTTGATGCAGTCCCTATTCAAACAGACTGCTCAATCCTGAATCCAATAAAAAATTCAACCCAATCTTGCTCAAAGATCAAGTTTATTTGCGTACTCAACTGCACAATTTATCAAGAGCCAATCCAAATCCTAATCTGTAACCCTATTGATTTACAAGAACAACAAAAAGATCCATGAAGGTTATTTTTTCTCATACACAAACTTGGACATTGGATTGCTGTGGATTTTAACTAAGCTGTCCAATCCACTAATCCAGCGCAATTGCAAGATTTCTCACACGCATGTTTATGAATTTTGAAAGCTTGGAGGAGGTTAGCAGATACGAAGAAAAATAAATTACATTAAGTCTAGATCAGTTTCAAGTTCAAATTAGATTTCATAAGATTCATCTAATAGCCTGAAACGGGCAAAATGTTCAGTCAATCCCAAAGATACCAAAAACAAGGCAATCCAATCCAACTCCAGCTCAAGTGACAACTTCGTAGATAGGAAATTTTTCATTCGATCCTATCAAGGGATCAAAGAAAAGCCACCGCACTCCCAACTCCAGCACAAAGTACGACCATATGGAAGAAAAATGAGTACAGCACAATATACACTTAACACTGTCCTAACACTATATCGCATCCTCTGCACATCCCAAATCCAAGTACTAAGACAATTTTTTTTTTTTTTTTAAAAAAAATGTAGCTCCTCTCAGCTCTACTTATAATATTTCTTTTTCATAACAAGCCTCCAATTAAATCATAACGGATTAAAGATTTGAATGCCACGTATCACTTAATCAATGCTATAATTCAAGAAAACAAATGGCCAATAATCGTTAGAAAAAGGTTAAGATTCGCTTCGTTCAGAATTCCCAGGTCCACATTACAATCTAATCTATCCAACTGGCGGGCGACCCCAAGAACCCCCCTACAATACATCATGGCAACCCACCACCAAAAAGAAGAAGAAAAGGGAAGAAAACTAAAAAGTATTTAGCTCTCATCGTCGGCGGACTTGGAAGAGCCGGTGCCGGTCTTCTTTGGGAGCAATAGGTTGTGGATGTTGGGCATCACACCGCCGCTAGCGATCGTCACCGTCCCCAAAAGCCTCGATAGCTCCTCATCGTTCCTCACCGCGAGCTGGATGTGCCTCGGGACAATCCTGGTCTTCTTGTTGTCCCTCGCTGCGTTCCCGGCCAGCTCCAAGACCTAACCACAAGCGAAATCCGTGATCAATATAAAAAATTTATGAACAAAACCTGATAAAAATCGTAATTTCATGCAGTATGATCGATGCCAAAAAGGAAATTCCGAGAGATTCGGACCAACGTTGGAATACTCTTAAAAGTATGAAATTTCTTCATCCAAAGATGAGTAGGAGGAAGCAAACGGAGGGGGAAGAGCGAAGATTACCTCGGCGGCGAGGTACTCGAGGACGGCGGCGAGGTATACCGGAGCACCGGCACCGACGCGCTCGGCGTATTTACCGGCCTTGAGGAAGCGGGCGATACGGCCGACGGGGAACTGAAGACCGGCCTTGCTGCTCCTAGACGTGGCCTTCTTCGAGGCGCCGGAGCCGATGGCTTTCCCTCTTCCGGCCATGTTGACAGGAAACTAGGGTCTAGGCTTCGGAGGGGGCGAGCAGAGCCGAGAAATTTCGCGGGACTGGAGCTGGGCGGCGGTTTTCACGGTGGTTCTTATCTCTTATTTATAGGGTCGCGGTGAAAGGGATTGTTTGACCAATGAGAAAGGATTACTTGGATCGCAATCCCAACCGTGGATTAGTAAGGGTTTTGAACGGTCCGATGTGTAAAAGGCTCGAGGAACTTTTGTCCATTCCAATCATTCATGGTATATTGAGGTGGCCCGCATCAGATCATAACTGTAGACGGTGTCTAAACGCCTATTTAAGTCCCTGTCATATCGAGAATTTTATTTACGAACAAGGCACTAACGTCCAAGTGGAGGCGGCAATCAGATAGCGTCAATGGATCAATCGGATGGTAGATCAAAAATAAATTCAAATTAAATAAATAATTTAATTTAATTTATAATAAATTAAAATAAATTAAAAATATTATTTTTTAATGGATGAATATTATAAAAAAAATTGATGAATATTTTTATCGATCAACTTATTAATATTTTCATGATTTTAAAATTAATAAATTATTTTTTTATGAATAATATTCATCTATAAAATAAGAAAAAATCACGCATTCCTTTTTCCCACGGAGCAAATGGAGGATCGTTTACTCGGAAAAATTCTCGCATTCCTCTTTCCCACGACACCACCAGGAAATGGCTCCAACAAGCATAAGAATCATGGCCGAGTAGACTTGGAGGAATTTCTTCTCGTCCATTCCATACGAAGCCCTTCGAAAGAATTGCAAGAAGGAAGAACCCCCAAGGACCTACAAACTTCTCTCCTGATGATGGTTTGAAAGAACGGACAATCCAAGAACCAGGTAATCCACGTTTTCAGATCAATTGGAGCGGGCAGGAGGTCCCTTAAAAGGTTCAACTGATTCCGACGATCGCTTGATGAGAGACAAGAAGATCCGAATTACCACTTGTTCGAATATCTATTGAAGAATTCATCCATTGTTCCATTCTTCGTGGAGCTTCGGGCATAAAGAAGCATAAGCATCACACGGCCAGCTATCTTTCCGAAACAGGATTTTTTTTCCATTGCCAATCTTAAAGAAGACACGATTCCAGTGATAACATCATTCCATAAATTTGAGCACCCCCGTGGTGGTGGCTTCCAACACCTTGAAAGTTTCACCTTTTTTTTGTGATATGCCAGTTCAATCTTCTTTCTCCACGTACCAAGGTCGTTAATGATAAATCCCCATCCCCATTTTGCCAGCAACGCACGATATTCTGCTGATTTATATCCTTGATCCCAAGGCCCCCATCCTTTTGAAGAAAAGTACCAGTCCAATTAACCTTGCAAGAGAGTGAATTTGTCCAAGAGCAACCTGCCCAAAGAAACGACCTTCCAAGCCATGAGGTATTGGTATAGGGGAAGCTGGGTAATGACCGAGTTAATCAAACAAGTCTACCTCCAAAGGAGAGATATTTGCTCTTCCAAGATGCAAGTTTATTTCCAGTTCTTTGAATCATGAGTAGCCAATCTATCTTGGATGGTTTTGAGCCACTTAGAGACAATCCCAGGTATTCGAAAGGCGGACCAATCTCTTGACAAGACGACCATATTGGTATTCGAAAGGCGGACCATGACCAATGAAGGAGAAAGAGCCTTTCTGAAAATTGATAGACAAGCCAAAAATAAGCTCAAAAAAAATGATCTTTAGAACCACAAAATACCCTTATCAAAGGCCTTCATGTTCAAGTTTGGAACCAACCCCTTGTGAATTCTTTTTTTTTAGAATGATGTAGGATCTTAGTAGCGCACAGAATGTTATCCAAGATGCACCTCTTTTTAATGTAAGCTATTTGAGATGGGTCAATAAGATGGCCAAGGAAAGGTTGAAGGTGATTTACAAGTATCTTTGTGATGATCTTAGTACAGCTATGAACAAGACTAATAGGCCGATAATTACAAGGAGCTTTTCCTACGTCTTGTTTAGGAATCAGTGACAGGGTGGCATGGTTCGGTCTTCCTAAATCCAAGTTGCGCTAATGAAGTTGATAGAATAGAGCAAAGATATCTTCCTTCACGACATCCCAGAAGCATTTCATAGTGAAGCCGTTAGGCCCAGGACTCTTGTCATCTTTAAAACTATAAATAGCTTCCTTCACTTCATCAAGCGTAAAGGGGAAATCAAGAGAGGCAAGATCATTTGGAATAGAGGGATGCAGGCGCTGCCAATCCAGATCCAAGGGTGAGTCCTTGGACTCGTAAAAAATTCCATTGAAGTAGTTGGTAAAGATCCGTTTTATGACATCTTTGTCGCCATCCCCCTCGACACAAGAAATCTAATTGAGCTTTCTTCTAAAGTTTGGAATCTGAGAGATGCATGGCATTGGATCGGATTTGTGATATAAGCGTTAGAGAAATTATCAATCCAGACCTGATGTATTTATTCAATAGAATAGAATGATCTTTATCATGGATCGTATCTTTTTTATTGCATGGATATCTTCATTTGCCGTATAAATTGTTCAAAGTAAACTGTCTAGTTGGGTTAGATCCATGCCAATTGATTATATAGATTTTGAGCAGGTTAAACAAGTTTTAAATAATTCGAACATGAGAAACAAATTATTTTAAAAGTATTGATCTGTAAGTGTATTGACTCAATCCATTTACTAAAGGAATCAAAACAACTTTGACAGATTTGAATTTTATTTTTCTTAATATGAAAGAGAGGTAGTATTCACCCAATTTTTATTGGTTGATGAATGGTATTTACAAAGGGTGAGAGAAAAACCAGCTGACCATCACTGTGGTGACTAGATATATTAGAATTGTAATCATAATTTTAACCTATTTAATTGATTAGTTAAGCCGGTCAATCTTTTTATGATCTAGGTTGGTCACCCAAATGTATTTTGTTGTTGCTAGATTCTAATGTTGGTTGAAGTTGGTGTGAATATGAGATGCTAAAGAGGTTGGTCAGCTTCTGATATAAAATGAAAAAGGGTGATGAGGTAGAGGCATCTAGAGATATGCTTGTCCCGACTCTATTAGAATAAGGCTGATGTGAAAATCAAGTCCATTTGCCAGAGATTTTTCGATAGAGGACCCTTCAAGTTAGTCAAATTCTAGAAAATTAATGGAAAAGAGAGAAAGAGAGTGTTAGTAAGAGAATATAGTCAGAATAGCTAACTTAAGAATCTCTCAGTTCCTCCTATTTACAGAGGAAAGTCGGTATTCATTACCAAATAAGCAAATCTTGCATTAACCCCATCACATAATAATTGCACAGTGATGAATATCCATATTATTTCTGCAATTCTAACTACTTTAATTATATAATCATAATCATGAGGACATAACTGCTATCGTGGCTGGGATATGAATGGGCATCTATTGCTTTCCATCTATTTTTACCTCATTAGGATTCAAGGTGATATACTTTGGATAGCTTTGATATCAGTTTATTTTGAGGTCATATAGGCAAAGTATTAATCACATCACATTTATCTTAGATTCCCTATGAGTTGGAGGAGCATGTTATATTATAAATTGCTGCATCTTATTTACATTATAAATTTGGATGAATGCTAATAAATTTGTTCGTATATCCCCCCCTTCCTCTCTTTTTTTTTTTTTGAAAGAGAGATGGAGACTAATGGTATATCACCGTTACTCATCAGATTTATTAATATAAAAATAAAATTTACAAATAAGAAGAATATATAGGTTAATAAGTACTTTAACAATCACGTCCAATAAAAGACGAGGGCTTGCCAAAAAATGAAAAAAATTAAAATAAAAACCAAGGAGAATATACATTCCCCATTCCAAATAGTATAGTTTATAGTTACACAACAATAATGGGTGTCCAACTCTACCAATTTGATACAAATCCCTTAAAATATAATGTTGAATTGGCAATAATTTAACTGAGCATGTGCAAGCTTTTTGGATGCGTGCAATTCAGGTCAAACCATTGTAATATTAGTCTTAAAATTGAATCAATTTAAATTAATTTTCTAAATCAAAATCAAATTGGTTATCTGCAAAAGAAGGTCGAAACTCAACTTTTTGGTTCGGTATTCCGCTCTTAAAGAAAATAAAAAGATCTTGGTAAGAAAAATCACGTCTCCCGTGGCACTCATCTCTGTCTCAAGCGCACTTAATAAAATGACACTCCCGCCCACCCAAAGTAATCATTGCTACGGTATGGAGTTATAATATTATACTTGAAGCTTTACTGAATTGGATATGGATAAAAGTAAATTTATTAGATTGAAAAATCAAATATCTATCTACATACGTATATATTTATGCGAAGGATAGAATATTTTTTTTTTAAAAAAAAATTTAAGATCCATATATATACACACGTTAAAGCAAATATATATTCAATGGACTTTTATATTCCTACTTTTATCTATTAGAATTGGAAAAGAGAAAGAAAAATAGAAAAAGAAGGAAGATGAAGAATATTTATAATTTTTTATTTTCTAAAATGGAAGACTACTTTCTTTGTGTCGTAATCCTATGGTAACATGAGGTTTAGATAATTATATATATATATAGAGGTAGACTGATCGAAGTCCAGTCTAGATCTGATCGAATTTTCGACTATTTGATCAACACGCATCTTCGAGCGCGCGTCTAAAAAGACACGTCGACTGAAAAAAAACAGACGCGGATATGTGCTTGAAAAAAAAATAAAAAAAAATTAAATCTAAAAAAATAAAAAAATTCAAAAAAAATCTGAATCTGAAAAAAATTAAAAAAGTTTTAAAAAAAATTTAAAAAAATTACATTATTATTATTATTTATTTTATTATTATTTTTTTAAGTACCTTTTTTTTTAGCCCAAAAGCGTCTTCGGGATGCCTTTCATGTTGAAAAAAAAAAAAACTGAAGAACTAAAAAAGAAATTTAAATTTTTTTTTCGGATAGGCCCAAAAAGTTCAAAAAAAATCAAAAATAATCTTAAAAAAAAAGGCAAGAAAGAAGGCATCTTCTTTTTTTATTTTTTAATTAAAAAAAGAAGGCGCCTTCTTTTTATCTATTATTTTTTAAAAAAAATTAGAATTTTTTTAATTTTTTCATGTTCAAATTTTTTTAAAAAATTTTTTAGATTTAATTTTTTTTTAAATTTTTTTTTCATCTATTTTTTTATATGTACGTCTATATTTTTTTTTAAGTTGATGCATCTTTTCAGACATATGCTCGAAGATATATTGGTCGATGAATTGAAAATTTGATCAAATATAAATTCAGCTTCGATCAATTAAAATATAATATATATATATATATATTGCTACGTAGTTATAATAATAAATATTATTGCAGGCGATTCAAAAAGCAAGAGATTTTTGTTGCCCCTTGATCAAATGTCATGTCTGCCATTCAAAATCTAAACCTTAAGCCAATAGACTTGCTAATGATAGCGAAGTCAATGTCCTTGGCAATGATCGAGGCGAAGATGCCGCCCTCAAAGTCTGCGGTCTACCAATGTCACCATGAGGCCGACCGTTGGACACGCGTCACCACGTTCAAACGTCGAATTCTCAGCGGTCTCATCCTTGGGGTTCAAGATCATTTTTTTTTTATTATTATTTTGATAAAAATCCAAGCTCGTTTTTTGAAGCAGAAGATTGTTGCGTTTGTTTTCACAGTTGTATCGTCATTCTTCCGATCTTTTCTCAATTTTATCCACGTTGCACAAACATTTTATCCATCTTAAAAATTATAATTTGATGAATAACCACCTATAAATAATCAAAATATATCACCGTTAGAGCCATCAAAATGAGTCTTAGTCCATGAGCCAATCCATTTAGGCCATTTAAATAGTAAGGCTAAGCCAATATTTTGATAGCCCATTTAATATAAAGACTTTTTAGTTTGATCGATTCATAAAGAATCGATTCATTTATTTAAAAAAATTATTTTAAAATAATTTTACTATTTAAAATAATCAATAAATAATTAATTATTTTTAAAATATCTTTTTTTTCATTCCTATACCTCATTAATCATTTGTTAATATTTAATAACTTAAATCATTTTTTTCAAATTTTTGTTCATCCTTCCACTATCTATCTAATCGTTATCATTTTCTTCTTTCTTTAAATATTCATGATAATTTTATATTTCTACTTCTTTAAATTCTCAAAAATATATCATATTATTTTATTATTATTATTTTAATTTATTAATATTTAAAATAATTTTATGGAATGAAGCCACGGAGAAGATGTGATGTTTTTTTTCGCCTTCATACTTTTTCCGGACCACCATAGATGCACACGTGAATCACAAGAAGGATGTAATTTTTTTCTGCCTTCATAATTTTTTTGGATTCACTGGTAGATGCACGCACGAATGCGGACGCTAGGCGAAAGGGAGGACGCGGATGGAAAAAAAAAAAGCAGGAGAGAGAGAGAGGGAGGAGGATGCGGATGTTGGGGGAGAGGGGGAAAAGACACGGGAGAGAGACTATTTTATTGCCGGAACTTTCTGCTTCCCATCTGTCTCTTTTTTTAGTTTCGTTACTAAACAAACAAATAAATATAGTATCAAATCTAATGAAATGACCCACCGTTGCCTCTCACCCTCGGTACCACCCATCCATCGCTATCAACGTT
Source organism: Cocos nucifera (assembly GCA_006176705.1). NCBI lineage: Eukaryota > Viridiplantae > Streptophyta > Magnoliopsida > Arecales > Arecaceae > Cocos > Cocos nucifera. The sequence goes on along the minus strand of QRFJ01000139.1, from coordinate 55,411 downwards.
TAAATTTTATTGCTAGCTCTTTCTGATTCCCAGAGAGAGAAGCATACGGATGCATCATGGGGACACACATGGACGTGGAATATGGTGGAGCAGAAAAAAATTGATGGATTATGTTCTTTTTATTTTTTATTTTATAATTAATAAAAATTTGATAAAAAAAATTAGAAAATTAAATATAAAATTTTATTTTTTATTCAAACATAACTACTTCGTATCTTTTCTTCCAACTCAGGGAGGAAGTCAATACTTATTTTACAAATTATAATATTTCTATTCTAATAGTGCTATCTTATTTCAAGTTGCTCCTATATACATCCACTATCTACTATTTTACTATCTCTAAACTACATATTTTTATTTTTTTTATTTATTCAAAAATAAACATGCTAAAATATTAATGGGTTAATCATTGGATGATTGAATATATGATACTTTAATTTGATTTTGTAGTATCGATTCGAAAAATATTAATCATCGCATAAATATTGATGACGATGAATTAGAAATGTTGGATGCACCTAAAATTTCTCATAGTCAACAAGAAGGCATAAATAATAATTTTAAGAAGAAATCAAGTAAAAGAGCTAGATCTACCAGCTCACAGGTATGGAATTGTTTCACTAAAATAGGTGTGAAAAATGGTAAAGAAAAGGCAACATGTAATAGGTGTGGAAAAGAGTTTGTTGCGGGTGGTGCTAATGGAACTTCTCATCTATCTCGTTACATATTGAGTTGTAAGCTTCTACCTAAATTTTTTGATGTGGGTGAGATGATATTAGATCATACTGAAAAGTTGAAATCTAGAAAACTTTATCATAAGCGTATATATGAAGTCATATCCATTGCTATCATTAAGCATGATCTTTCATTTTCATTTGTTGAATATAAATAGATTAGAGATTGCTTATACCAATGAGGGGTATATTTATTTGACTGCACATTTTATTGATGAAAATTAGAAGCTAAATAGTAAATTTTTATCTTTTTGTAAAATGGAACCTCCGCACTCTAGGGTTGAATTGACAAGAAAGATATTTGATTATTTGAAAGATTGAAAAATAGATAAAAAAGTATTCTTTCTTACTTTGGACAATGCCTCTACTAACGATAATATGCAAGGTATTTTGAAAGAACAACTTGCTTTGCAAAATAGCTTACTATGTGATTGTCAATTCTTTCATGTGAGATGTTGTGCACATATCTTGAACCTTATAGCTCAAAAGGATTTGAAAGTAACTAGTAGGGCTTTGCACAAAATTAGAGAGAGCATCAAATATGTAAAGGCACCAGAGGCAAGGAAAATACATTTTCAAGAATGTATTCAACAAGTTGGTGGTATTGATACTTTAGTTGGTTTGCATTTGGATGTGTTTACTAGATCGAATTCTACTTATATTATACCTGAAAGTGCAATTAAGTATCGACGTACTTTTGCTAGTTTTCAATTGAATGATAGAAATTTTAAGTTTTATCCATCAAATGAAGAGTGGAGAAGAGGAGAAAACATGTTTCAGTTCTTGCATCCATTCTATGTGATGGCCAACTGGTTTCCGGCTCATCCTACCCAACCTCAAACTTGTATTTTATGGAAGTTTGAAAAATTGAGTATTTATTGAAAGATAATGTGAACAGTGAATATCCAATTATTAAAGACATGGCTATTCGGACGAAAAAAAAGTTTGATAAGTATTGGAGTGATTACAGTATTGCTCTTGCACTTGGGGCTATTTTTGACCCATGCACGAGGTTTGATTTGCTAAATTTTTGTTACTCAAAACTTGATCCCACTACTTGCCAAGAGAAGTTGCAAACCATCAAATGTAAGTTATATATGCTTTTTGAGGAATATAGAAAAGACAAATCCTCTAGTGATCCAAGTGGATCAAGTGATTCCTAGATTTATTCTTCTAATCTATAATCTACATATACGCCCATTGGAGGAGGACAAGATGAGGAAATACAATTAGAAGGCTTGGATGCATTTGATGTAAGTTGAATGTATTTGATATTTTTTTAAAAAAATTCAATTACATGATAATTTTTTCTTAATTATTTCTTTGATTAATAATTCTTTGTTGCCAATATGTTTGAAATGATGCAGGAGTATGTAACATATGTGAGCCAAAATAATTCTACAATTGGAAGTCACAATTAGATCTTTACTTGGAGTAGCCAAAACTTGAACCTAACTATTTTTCAAAATTGAATGTGCTATAATATTGGAAAGATAATAAATATCGATTTTCTAATCTATCAAGAATGGTCTATGATATACTAAGCATACCAATCACTACAGTGGCTAATGAATCAGCTTTTAGTATTGGTGCTCGTATTTTAAATAAATATAGATGTTGCCTTCTTGGTGATCATGTGCAAACTCTTATTTGCACCCGCAATTGGTTACATGGCTTTATTCATGATGGTAATATCTTTTTTTATAATTTAAGATAAGAATTTGAATTTAGTTGGATGCAAAATAGCTTTTTTCTAACTATTTATTGATCTTTGTTATTTGTTACTTGTGGATTGCAGATGAAGATGATGATTCAACTACAAAAGTTGATGCAAATTTGCCAAAACAAGATTGTCAAGATTTTAATGTTATAATTGACGAAGATGAGGATGATTATTGATTAATGAAATGTTGGTGGCAAATATCTTGTGGCAAAAATCTTGAGAATAGAGACTAAATTTCAATAGTTGGACTCAATGTTATTTGAACAATATTTATTGCTTCTTGGTTTGTTTGATTTTGTGGAGTTTAATTAGTTTATGGTGTTTTGCTTATGGAGAATGGAGATTATGATATTATTACAAATTTTTTGAAGTTATTTCATGTTAACTTTTGGTGTTTTAAAATTTTATGTAGGGATTGATTTTATTTATTTATTTGATGAAGTATTATATTTGAAAATTTTTTAATTTATTATATTTTTTTAATTTTTATAATTTTTATAATTATTTTAATTTTTTTGTTGAGATATAAGGGCTGGCCCGTTTAGGTCCTTTACTTATAAGGGCTAAGGCTGGGCTGCCTATTTGATGGCCCATTTATCAAAAGAGCTTTTTTGGCCCAACCCTAATGGAAATGGCTCATGAAGAGCCAGCCTATTTTGATGATTCTAACCACCGTATTATCTATTCCTCTTCTACCTAACTCTCTTCATTTGCTTTTTCCCCTCTATTATACATATAGAGAATAATGCATGTTGGCTCTACCTTTATTAAGGCCTATTATATTATGGGCCGGGCTTGAATTGGGTAGGCTTGGACCAGCCACTTGGGCTGTTATACATGCACTTGGCATGTGAGATTGGGGGATGAAGACTCCCAATGGGAGTCATCTTACTCCCAAAGTTCGATAAGGAGAGGGATTCTGAACTCATAGGACCTCTAGATCTTGGTTATAAAAATGCTTCCTCTCTTTTCTTTAGCCATTTTGTTTCCAAACCTCGATCGACTGCCTTTGAGATTCCTTGAGTAGAGATAAGATATTTTGAGCTTCTGTGGAGGATGTTGTTTAATTGCAAGATCTCGTTGGCATCAAATGTTAGGTTGTCTAAATTTTTTTCCCTTTCTTCCAATTCATAAGGGACTCATCGTCATTTGGATTTAGGCCGATAAATTATTGGATTTATAATGGAATAGGGCTTTTCTATTTCTTTATTCTTCTTTTCTTTCACTAAGCTAGCGACTACTACTAGACATGGCCCTACTAAACTACCAAGTGCCAGAGCCATCGGCAATTCTCACCATCAACTGCCCCAAACTTCCTTTGTTGAGATTGCATATAAGCCACCCTTCACCTATTTTCTAAGAAGAAGAGGAAGAAAACAAAAATAATATTTTGACTCTCTCTTTTGTATCTCCTCTGTTTTCTTTGCTTATGTACTCTTTCTCCCTCTACATGTTTAGGAGACCAATGTGTTAGATGTGTGCTCTAGAAGCCAGATTGGTTGTCACTTATAATAAACTTCTAAAAAAATTTTTATAATTTTGACTGTAAATTAATAAATGAATTATTTTTCTATCACATTGTGTATGTAAAAGTGTCTGTGATACATCCTTTGAGTTAATGGTAATGATAATTTATATTTTTAAGAGTTAAAAATTTAAGACATGAATTTTTATAATTAACTCATAAAATGCTTCCAATCGGAGGATCATCATGAGGATGATGATCGATCCGAAAGGTTGGTGTACGATCACTTTCTTAGGATAGACGTATCTTGAGTCTACTGTGTGGAGACATTGGAGTGAGAATACATATACTTATTAGAGAATGAGGATACTGAGTGTGACCACCTCGACTAGTCATAAGAAAGTCTACCTTTTCGTTGATGACTGACTCGATGCTGCAGTAGTGTGTATGATTCTTTGATCTGAGGTGCATCGACAGTTCATCTTGAGGATATTATAGTTTAACTATACCATAACTCGATCTTCTAGCTATTCAAAATTTTGAGGTATATGTTGATTATAGCATGTTCATTGTAGGAATTGGATTACACTAATAAGAAGATCTATCTACTTCGGTAGATGAGGAGTAGTCCTATAATAATCATGAGATTGAGTCTTTAAGCTCATGGCCATGGTAGAGTGAAGATGATAGAAAGAGTTTCTATTAGAATTTTACATTGAACTCGAATCGAATGATTAATTCATATGACGGACATTGGGTTTGACGAGTTCATCTTAACCCTAATCCTATCGGAGCTCAAGATAGAAGAACCCAATTACATAGGCAACTACACCGAGAGGTTTGCTTTCAGTTCGGATGGATTGCCACCATATACTGCTAGGTGTCACTGATAGATTTTGAGAGCAATTAGAATAATTTTAAAGATCAATCACTCTAATTATATGAATCAAAAAAATTTTGATCTATCGAAAGGTGTTTCGATGATGTCGATGATGGAGATCGTGATATATCTCATTACCATACAAAATTAAACCTAACTTGATCACACAAATAGGAATTTGGATCTGAATATCATCAATTGAGCTAATCTAGTTTGACTGATTTGGATTAGATCCAATCAGGTTTAAGATAATTGTGCTAGCATACGGTTGAGCCTGACTTTTTTCTTCTAAAATCTTTCTGATTCATCGCAACCAAGTCAAATTTGATTTGACACATTCTTATATTTTGAATGAGTTTATTTTTATCTAACTGTAACAAGTTCAGTTTAAATTAATTATAGAAATTAAATTCATTCATAGTCAAATTGGACTAGGGTCAAAAGTTGACTTGTTTGAGAGAATTAAGAGTCACCTGATTAGATACTTCTAAAAATTTTTTTAAAAATTATTTTGATCTAATTTTTGGATATGTGATAGAGTATGAATTATACATTGGGTGTACCAAATTTTATAATTTTTGAAGATATCTAGACTAAGTTATGATAGAGTTTGATTTGGATCAAACTCTTGAGAGAAGAGTCCTAGGCGCAGTGGACTCTTCTTTATCTACTCATGCCACCATCTTCCAGATTGATTTTTGGTATCAAGTAAGATGGGATTTGAGAATTTTCATGGAGATCAAGTCTAGAAGTCCCAATGATCGAAAAGAATGAGAATTTTGGTCAAAGAGGGACTTTAACTTAGGCTATGCTTTTGTCTAAGAATCCTTGCTTCAAGGCTCTTCATGGAGAAATATTTTTCATACCCAAAGACTGCTATTCCAGATATCCCACACCCTCTCTATCCTCTCTCTCTCTCCTCTCTTCTATATGCCTAAAAAGTTAACCACAAATCTGAGAAGAAGATCCAATCGAATTTGTGAAGAGTTCAGCATCTATGCGACGGTGTTCGTAAGACAGACACGTTGTCTTTAGAAATTTTTTTTGAAGAACTTTCAAACTAGATTCAGATCTTATCTTTAAAAAAAAGATTTATGAGGAGAAAACATTCAGATTTTTCTCGAATGAATACCGATAGAGGTCAGGTGCGTGCGTGGCTCCTTTCAGAATCTCAGAAAATATCAGGATCATCGTAGGATAATCAGATTACCCAAACAAGATATAAAATTAAATTAAATTTAATTTTTATTTTAATTTTTAATATCAAATCATCATGATTAGATCTAAAAATTTTTAAATTAGATCGAATCATTTAAAATTTTTTTAAAAAAATTATCTCAGATCTGATCAGATCTGCACGATCCTATAGTGGAAAACATGATTTTTTCTTCAATTAGTATCAGAGCTACTTTAGCAATTCTTCAGATCTACCTTAGATCTGATTTTATTTTCAATTATGATATGATATTAAAAGATTTTAGATATCACATCAGATATGATTAGATCTAAAATCAAAAAATTAAAAATTAAATAATTTAGATCTAATATGTATGGGATGTATGACTAGACTAGGTATAGAATAGTTTTATGTGTAGTCTAGTATAATCATATATTTATTTTAATTAAATATAATTTTAGATCTATTTAATTTTTATTTTTTTTATGTTATAATTATTTTAATCAGATCTAAAAATAAAAAATAAAGTTTTTAATTTTTAATTTATTCATATGTGATATGAAAGATGCAAACTTAGACTAGTCATAGAATAGTTCTATAAGATATCTAAAATAATTTTATTTTTGATATGATCAAATTTAAAATTTTATTTTTATGTGATATTTCAAATCTGAAAGTATGCATAGTAATGATACATGAGATATATGCAAGACATGTATTAGTTAGATTTTTTTATATGTGATATATGATCTAATTAGTTTTATAGTAAAAATTATATTTTTGATTAAGAAGTTTTCCATGGCCGTCTGGTCATAAAAATAAAGTAGAATTTAAAGGCTCTCTCCTCCCATTTGATGGAATATTTTTATGGCATGTAGGGATGCTGTGCATTCATCTTTAATAAAAAATTAGAACTTATTTTTCTATAAAATTCTAGATCCTGAAACTCTAGAATTTTTATTACGTATTTTATTCATGAATCCAAAACTTAATTAAGAATTAAAATTATAAAATTAATTAGATCTAAAAATTATGAATCTTCAGATCTAAGACATATTCATAAAATTGGGTTCGGACTTGGATAGCTCAATTAAGTCTAGCAGTTGATTAAATCGAATCAAGAGTTGATTAGGTGGGATCAAAGAAAGCTTAGATTTGACTAGCCTAATAGAATTAAATCTGGATCAAGATCGAATCATATTGAGATGTGACTCGATCAAGTTAAGATCTAATTTGACTCCACAGTTCGAGCCTGGATTGTAGGCTAACCCAATTAGTTTTGATTCGATAATTTAGTATCTAAGATAAGTCTGACAAATATGACCGACTGATTTTTAATTGGAAGCTACTCGATCTAAATACGTTCTTGTCGAGTTAATGGCATATCCCTTCCACTGGTCTCACTTACCTAGCTATTTATATCAATCCAGTTCTGATTTAAGGTGGCTAACAATTCGAGCCAACCCATGCCACTAGGTTAGTCATAATTAATATGACTAAGTCAAGTCAAGTTTAAAGAGACCTAAATTAAATCATTCTAAAAAAAAATATTAAGTCTAAGATCTTCCACCATTATAGATGTGCAGACTCTTTTCGGGGTTGATTATTCTCGACTGAATATAGTGGTTCAGTTACATCAGAAAGATGCAACCATGTCTATTAGACATTGGATGCTATGGATTGGAGGATGGATTGGATTCAATTTCAAATATGGTGAGGGATTCAATCAGGAATTTAATCTGTACAAATGGTGGGTCTGACTTAACTAAGGAGTGAATCAATATTTTGACTATAGTGAGATTCATAAATTAGAGATCAGGTTAAGGTGTACTATGATTAGAAAATTATTGTATAAGAGTTATCCACTCATCGATTGATCCATCATCAATAATTGTTAGGTGAGATAGTGAGTCAGTTGGTGGGACCGTACCATTCATTAGAAATCAATAATCGTTGAGATTTTTGCATTTTTATCAAAGAAGTGTAGGGATTCGAGTAAATAGTGAAAACCTAATTTATTTAAAAATAAAATTCTTAAATAAATTGGTTAAGTCTAATTATAAAATCTAATTAAAAAATTTAATTTTCTACAAAAAAATGTCTGCGTCCAACCTACTAGCCCGTATCCTGGATATTCGTAGACTGATCGGATCCAACTATAAGGATTGACTTTGAAACTTCAAAATTATTTTAGATTTTGAGAAGCTAACTCATATGTTGGGACAGGATCCTTCCATCTTACCAGTCCGTCCATCCACTGATCAAAAAGTATTTCTCAAAAAGTGAATGAATGAAGATAACAAAGCTAGGTATTACATGTTGGGCTCGATGTCTGATGAGCTTCAATACCAACATGAAGACATTAAAACTAGCCATCAAATATTGGCTCATCTACAAGAGTTGTTTGGTGAACAGAGTCGCGTAGCCAAATATCAAGCCACTAAAAGACTGTTTAAGACTCAAATGCATGATGGACAGTCGGTCCAAGATCATTGTTTGATGATGATCAAGAACTTAGAAGAGCTTGAGAAGCTCGATGTCAAGTTAGATTAGGATCTATAGACTGATATAATTTTATAGTCCTTGACTGATGCATATGGACAGTTTATCATGAACTATTATATGAATAAACTTTAAAATATCTTGACTGAGCCCATGAATATGTTGATTATTGCTAAGCTTTTTATGAAAAATTGTAAAGACTCAATACTTACTGTAGAGCAGATTTCTTTTGAGAAAAAGTCTTTTGGAAAGAAGAAAAAGTCCATGAAGAAGCAAAAGATGGATGGTGGGAAGAAGAGGAAGGTAGAGCCAAAGAAGAAAGCCGCTAACAAAGAAAAATATTTCTATTTTAACACTGATGGTTATTGAAAGTAAAACTGCCATCTTTACCTGGCTAGTCTGAAGAACAAGAAGGAGACAGATCCTTCTGGAGGTATGCTTATTATAGAATTTAATCTTACGATTTCTTCTGCATTCAGTTAGATGCTTGACTTTGATTCTAGTGCTCACTTGTGCACTTCTATACAGGATCTTGAGGATAGTAGGAGGCTAAGGGATGGTGAGATGATCCTATGCATTGAAAATGGTAGAAGAGTTGCTATTGTAGTCGTGAAAATCTACCCTCTACGATTACCATTAGGATTAGACTTAATACTTAGGGACTATTTTTATGTGCCTGTAACAAGCAGAAATTTGATTTATGTTTCATATTTAGCACAGGAAGGCTATGTAATTAGTTTTCTAAGAACTACTATAATATCTTTATGAAAAAATAAAATTGCAAGTAGTTTTCTTATAAATGATCTCTATCAGTTATATATTGATGTTTCTATTTTTAATATTGAGTAAAACATGAATGCCATAGAATCAAAGTGATCTAGGGATAGTCTAAACAATAGGTATCTTTGGCACCTTAAACTAGGTCATATAGCTGAAGACATGATTAACAAATTGAAGAAATCTAGGCTGTTGAGTCCATTGACTTTCGAGTCATATCTGATTTATGAATTATGCCTTCATGGCAAAATGATCAAGCTCCTTTTTATGGGACATGGGGAAAGGGCCAAAGACCTGCTTGTCCTAGTACATACTGATGTATGCGGTCCATTTGATGTGCCAGCCAGGGATAATTACATCTACTTCATTATCTTTATCGATGATTTATCTCGATACGGGTATGTATATTTGATGTGACACAAGTCTGAAGCTTTTAAAAAGTTCAAGAAATTCAGACTTGAAGTAAAAAAATAAACAAAAAATTTCATTAAAGTTCTTCGATTAGATCGAGAAAGTGAATACCTTAGTCAAAAATTCCTAAACTATCTTAATGATAATGACATAGTCTCTCAATGGACTCCACCTGGAATGCCTCAACTCAACAGCATTTCAGAATGGAGAAATCGGATCCTATTAGATATAGTTCGATCCATGATAAGCTTTACAGTCCTTTCTAAGTTTCTTTGGAGATATAGTCTGTTGACCGCTATATATCTACTGAATAGGGTTCCATCTAAAATCATTTCTACCATATTATATGAGATATGGCATGGTAAGAAATCAAGTCTAAGTCATCTTAGAATTTAGGATTATCAGGCCCATGTCAAGAGACAACAGGCGGATAAATTAGAGTCTGGATCTTTTAGAGCTTGATTTATTGGATATCCCAAAAAGTCATTAGAATATTTTTTCTATCTTTTGGAAGATTAAAATATGATTATGAGTTGACATGCCATGTTTTTTGAAAAATAATTTATTTAAGATGGTGGCATCGGAAGACAGATTAGACTTAAGAAGAAAGTCTTCTAAGAGCCATGAGCCAAAGAACCTATGAAATCTAATCAGATTGAGCTAGTTCAATCATTATCTCATCCACCTCGTAGATTAGAAAGAACTTTTTGTCTTCCTAAAAGATACTTAGGTACTATTTCAGAGGATGTAGAGAAAATATTTCTCATAGAAAAAGAAGTTCATGATGATAATTCCAAAACCTATGACGAGATGATATCAGATATCAACTCTAAAAAATGGTTAGAGGCAATGAAGTCAGAGATTGACTCGATGCGCTCGAACTAAGTCTAGATCTCGGTAGATCTATCTGAAGGTATAGTATCTGTTGGATGTAAATGGATCTTCAAAAAAAAGATAGATGTCGATGAAAATATAGAGACATTCAAAGCAAGGCTCGTAGCAAAAGGATATAGTCAGCACAAAGGCATTGACTATCGGGATACTTTTTCATCAATAGTCATGCTCAAATCCATCTGCACATTGCTTGTTGTTGCAGTCTATTTCGATTAGAAATATGGTAGATGGATGTAAAAACGACGTTCTTAAATAGATATCTTGAGAAAGATATCTATATGGAACAACCGTTGGATTTCACATCCAGTGATACTGATCATAAGATCTGCAAGTTACAAAGATCTATATATGGACTTAAGCAAGCATCTCGAAGCTGGAATGCTCATTTCAATGATGTAATCAAATCATTTGGATTCATCAAGAATGAGGAGTTCTATATTTTCAAAAAGATCAGTAGGAGCGCTGTTATCTTTCTCGTACTGTACGTGGATGACATCCTTCTAATTAAAAATGATATTCTCATATTGACTACGGTCAAAATATGGTTGTCTAAAGAATTTTTCATGAAAGATCTAGGAGAGATATCCTTTAATCTAGAAATTAAGATTTATAGAGATAGACCAAATAAGATGCTGGATCTCTCACAAAAGATGTATATAGAGGAGGTGCTAAAGAGGTTTAGCATAGAAAACTCTAAGAGAAGATTGGTGCCCTTTAAATATGGCATTCATCTCTTCAAGAAGATATGTCCCAACACACCTGAGGAGATTGAACGTATGAGCAAGATCTCTTATGCTTCAGTAATAGAAAGCCTCATGTATGCTATGCTATATACATAACCTGATATTGCCCATGCTGTGAGTGTCACGAGCAAGTATCAGTCAAATTCAGATGAAGAGCACTAGATTTCTGTGAAATGTATCCTTAAGTACTTGAGAAGGACTAAGGATATGTTTCTAGTTTTTGGTAATGGAGAACTCTAGGTCTAAGAGTATATAGACTCAAATTTTATGTCTGATACAAATGATCAAAAAGTCAACATCTGAAAGTCTGTTTATTTATCATGGTGGTGCTGTTAGCTGAAAAAGTTTCAAGCAGACGGTGATAGCAGATTCCACCATGGAAGCAGAGTACATCGCTACATCGAAAGCTGCAAAGGAGACGTTCTGGTACAAGAAGCTCTCTACAAAGCTCAGAGTGATGCCATTAGATGTCGTTCCTTTATACTTTGATAACAATGGCGCCATAGTCCTAGCTAAGGAGTCGAGGTCTCACAAAAAATTCAAGCATATCGAGCAGCGATACCACCTCATCAACGATTATCTCGAGAAGGAATACGTTGAGGTCAAGAGAGTCGACACTATAGATAATGTGGCTGATCTGCTAACAAAATCATTGAGCCAACAGAAGATCGAAGTCCATCTTGAGAAGATGGAATTTAGATTTGTAGCCAATTGGCTTTAGATCAAGTAGGAGTTTGTTAGATGTATGCCCAAGAAGCAAGATTGACTGTCATTTATAATACACTTCTAAGAATAATTTTATAATTTTGATTATAAATTAATAAATAAATTATTTTGCTATCATAGTGTATATTTAAAAGTGTCTATAATACATCTTTGAGTTAATGATAATGATAATTCATATTTTTTAAGAGTTAAAAAATTTAAGACATGAATTTTCATAATTAACTCATAAAATGCTCCCGATCGTAGGATCATCATGAGGATGATAATTGATTCGAAAGATTGATGTACGATCATTTTTTTAGAATAGACATATCTTAAGTCTACGGTGTGGAGACATCGGAGTGAGAGTACAGATACTTATTAAAGAATAAGGGCACTGAACGTGACCATCTCAATTAGTCATAAGAAAGTCTACCTTCTCATCGATGATTGACTCGATGCTGCAGTAGTATGTATGATTCTTTGACCTGAGATACATCGACAGTTCATCTTAAGGGTGTTATAGTTTGACTACACCATAACTCAATCTCCTAGCCATTTAGAATTCTGAGATGTATGTTAGCTATAGCATGTTCATTATAGAAATTGGATTGCACCAATAAGAAGATCTATCTATCTTGGTAGATGAGAAGTAGCCCTATGATAATCATGAGATGGAGTTCTTAAGTCTATGGCCATGGCAGAATGAAGATGATAGAAAAAGTTTCTATTATGATTTTACATTGGACTCGAATCGAATGATTAATTCATATGACGGACATTGGGTTTGACGAGTTCATCTTAACCCTAATCCTATCGAAGCTCAAAATAGAAGAACCCAATCACACAGACAACTGCATCGAGAGGTTCACTTTTAGTTCTGATGGATTGCCACAATATACTGCTAGGTATCATTGATGAATTTTGGAAGCAATTAGAATGATTTTGATGATCAATCATCTAATTGTATGAATTAGGAAAGTTCTGATCCATCAAAAGGTGTTTCGATGATGTCGATGATACAGATCATGACATATCTCATTACCATATAGAATTGAATCTAACTGGATCACATAAATAAGTATTTGAATTTGGATGTCATCAATTGAGCTAACCCAGTTTGATTGATTTGGATTAGATCCAATCAGGTTTAAGGTAATCATGCTAGTACACGATTGAGCCTGACTTTCTCCTTCTAAAATCTTTCTGATTCATCGCAACCAAGTCAAATTTGATTTGATTCATTCTTGTATTTTGAATGGATTTATTTTTATCTGACTGAAATAAGTAATTGTAGAAATTAAATCCATTCATAGTCAAATTGGACTAGGGTCAAAAGTTGACCTATTTAAGAGAATTGAGGATCATCTGATTAGATACTTCTAAAATTTTTTTTAAAAATTATTTTGATTTGATTTTTAGATATGTGATAGATCATGAATTATATATTGGGTGTACCAAATTTTATAATTTTTAGAGATATCTAGACTAAGTTATGATAGAGTTTGATTTAAATCAAACTCTTGAGGGAAGAGTCCTAGGCGTAGTGGACTCTTCCTTATCTACTCATGCCACCACCTTCCAGATTGATTTTTGGCATCAAAATTAGACAAAATCTAAGGACTTTTATGGAGATCAAGTTCAGGAGTTTCAATGGTCGAAAAAATATGAATTTTGATCAAAGAGGGACTCTAACATGGTGCTATGCTTTTGTATAAGAACCCTTGCACCAAGGCTCTTCATGGAAAAATATTTTTCATACCCAAAGGCTACTATTCTAGATATTCCACGTCCTCTCTATCCTCTCTCTCCCTCTCTTCTACATACCTAAAAAATAGAAGTACAAATCTGAGAAGAAGATCCAATCGAATTTGTGAAGAGTTCAGCATCTGCACGACAGTATTCGTGAGATGGACACGCTACCTTCAAAAATTTTTTTGAAGAACTTTCAGATCTGATCTTTGGAGGAAAGATTTATGAGGAGAAGACATCCAAATTCTTTTCGAGTGGATACCAGCAGAGGTCAGACGCGTATGTGGCTCCTTCCAAAATTTCAAAAAACATCAGGATCATCGTAGGATGATCAGATTGCTCAAACAAGATATGAAATTAAATTTGATTTAATTTTTATTTTAATTTTTAATATCAGATCATCATGATCAAATCTGAGAATTCTTAGATCAGATTAAATTATTTAAAATTTTTTAGAAAAATTCATCTTAGATCTGATCAGATCTGCATGATCCTGCGGTGAAAAATAGGATTTTTTCTTCACAATATTGGGTTCAGAGATATTTTGTAGGTTCAGGTTGATTTTGAGAGGAATCTCAGATCAGCGTTGTGAGATTTGGAGTCCCAAGCTAGTATCGTGCAACCATCTATCCTAAGTTTTTATAATTTTCCACCATGAACCTTAACATTTATAATTTAGTCTAATAATGAGGCCTAGCTCTATAAGTGAGTAATTATCAAGGCAAGACAATGTTGAGTCGAACACTTTGCCCTCAAGTTTGTAAACTGAGGAGGTCGATATTCGTCATACTTAAATCAGTCATTACTAGATATAAAAGACCTTCGACAAAATTATCTATATAATTATAAATATATATATATATAATATATATATATATATATATATATATATAGATGTACCTATATAATTGTTGTATATTTTATGTATATCAATGTATATAATGCATTAAGGAATTGATATTATATGAATTATGATTAAATTGGTGCTTAATTATAAATATTATGTAAAGTAAGGCTTAAGTTAAGGTGCAACATTATATTTGGCTTACCACAGGCTTGAACATGGTATGATTAATCTAATACCAAAATCAAATCATAATTTTAACATAATTGATGGGGCATGGATGGCTTCTAAGTTGGTTGGCCCTGCAAGAACCATGGTATATATGTTGGTCAGCCTTGGATTAGGGTGCAGCATTATATTTAGCCCACTATTAACTAAAGCATAGTTGTGACTAGTCTCATACTAAAATTAAATCATAAGTTTAATATAATTGATAGAGCATGGGCGGCATCTAGATTGGTTGGTTATACAAAAATCATAGTGTATGCTAGATCAGTCTTAGGTTGGAGTGCAGCATTGTATTTGGTCTACTATGAGTTAAAGCATGATTGTAACTATTTTAATATCGAAAATCAAATAATGACTTTAATAAAATGGATGGGTCATATCATGAGCGATAATATTTGGACTGATTGGCCATACAAGAATCATAGTATGTGTTGGATCAATCCTGGATTGAGCACATGAGTATTGTGTTTGGTAGATCAGCCTTAGGTTGGAATGTAGTATTGTATTTGGTCTATCATGAGTTAGAGCATGATTGTGACTATTTTAATGCCGAAAATCAAAATACAACTTTAATATAATAGATGGGGCATGCCATGAGCGACATTTGGACTGATTGGCCATACAAGAATCATGGTGTGTGTTGGATCAATCCTGGGCTAGGAATAATTTATATTTGGCCTGTCACAAGCTAGAGCATCATTATGATTAGCTTAGTATCGGAAAGATAATTTCAAGTAATAAACTATTCTTAATCATAATTGTGATATGATTTTACATTATTGTAAAAGTTGAAAAAAGGGAAGCATGTAGACTAATAAATATGGCATATCAGTGTATTGAGATATGATATTGTAATTGTCGACCATGGGCAGAAACATTACACATGTTTGGCCTACCATAGGTTGAAGCATGGTTGTGAATAATACAATACTAAAATCAAATCAAGATGATAAACTATGTTTAATTGAATGGTGTTTGGACTAATCGGTATGTATGAAATGTAGCATACATAATATCAGCTGTGGATTGAGATGCAATTATTAGCTACAAATAGAAGCATGATGTTTGTTTGGTCTGCCATAGGTTAGAGTATGGATAGGTTTAATCCAATGTTGGAAGGATAATGTTATCAAGATCCAACTTATGTTAACTAGCTAATGAAAAGTAATCTCACTGAATTACTTTTGAATAGAGTTATTGATTTGGTGATATATGGCGTATTTAATAGAATTATGGTGATATTATTCAGTTATTTAATTATTGATATATAAATCTTAATTACTATTTTTCTATTAGCATATATATTTGTTAAAGGATATTTTTGTATTTATGGTAGTGTACATGCATGGGGGGGGGTCTGACTGAGTTGTAAAGCTTAAACTCCTTTCTTTTCTTTTTTCAAAGTTACATAATGCTTAATATTTGATGGTGATTTGGGTCAATGAGTGAAAAGATTGAATAGATAAAGCATCATTAATACCCGTTATATGATTGAATTTTGTAACTATACATATTTTGTTATAAATTAAGATTTTTATTATTCATTAATATTGAGGTTGTAATAGATTTTGAGATCTTGTATTCTTTTTAGAGCCTTGTCTTGTAAAATATGCAGCATGGCCAACCTAAATGTTGGGTCTGGGGTATGATAGTCTTCTCATAGCTCATGAAATATACATGCTTTTCACCACCAACACTAGCCACCTCTCTCTCTTTCTCTCTCTCCTCTCGATGGTTGGCTCACAACCAACTGCATCATTGATAACATTATGAGTCGATTGTCTTCCCACCGTGATCGCCATTACCAATAGGTGGCATACACTTTCTCTTTGTGTTCGTGTACATGCACATTATTGGTTTATTTTTGTCCTAATTTAACTTGATTACATTCTTAGTTGTTATTTATTCTACTGTGATCCTGCTTAGTTAACCCCATATTATCCAAATGAGGCTAAGCACTTTATCATTTAGTGGGATAGTTGGAGCTAAATGTTGGCTTCTAAGTTTTGATAACCTTAGAAAGATTTTATTTTAAATAGGCAAACAATAATACCCTTGTTTGAGTTTGAAGAGGAGTACCCTTTAGTTTTTCAGTGGTTTACTAGAGGTAGAGCGTTGTGGTTCTTGGTGTGTGCGTGCGCCTTGTTGGAGAAAGATTTTATAGGACATTCTTGGACTAGAAGCTGAGATATTGAGTCTGCCTTTTATAAATTTTATTAATTAATAAAATTTATATTCCTTGTCTTAATTAACCATTTTATTCTTCTTGCAATCATCTTCTATATATTATTGATGGTGCTTATTCATGATGATTAATCCCCGATCATAAATGACCATATCGTTCCATATATTATCATCGAATACTCCATAAATTTTCTATATGATATGTGAGATTCTCTTTATTTTTCCATGAATGAACGGGAGAGTTTTGGATCTTTGATTTATTAGTTTTTAGATGGACATCATCCTCCCAATGAGCAATTTGGCACTTGCAGCAAATGATGCATCCAGGTATGGTAATAATGAATTTGAGTAGAAAGATAATTGAAACATGAACAGCTAATTAGAATTGGTGCATTGCAGGGCATGGTTTTGTGAGCTCATGCAGCATGGAATGTAAGATTTGGAACTTTGAGGATCGGTTACTGGAACTGCCGACCATCTCTGGTTACTGGCATGATTACTTCGAAGTTTAGTGGGTCGATGTAAGCCGCATAGACCGTGGTTTTCTTTAAGCTGTTTGGATTGCGCGGTCACTGAGCATTTTAATTGTAGAATAATTAGAGAAACACTCCTCTGGCCTTAGATAATGAGAAATTCCTGCATAAGAGGCTGATCGTTTCAGGTCATATTCGCTAAATTGAGGGCAGAATAAGAGGGTCGTCTTGTTTATGCAATAACTAACTTCAAGCATGTCATATTATTTTGGAACAAGACTCCAAAACAATTGTCTATTGGATTTCTATGAAGGCAGAGCACTAGATACGTATTCACCCTTGGATAATAAATATTCGAAGATTCGAAGCAAATATCACTTCCTCCGTGGTAGTTCTCTCTCTCTCTCTTTAATTGAAAGGACATTTCTTATATAGTTAAGCATGTGTTTGGGAGCACTCATCAGTTTTACCCACTTATTTTTGGGATGTTATATTGATCCATGCGAGTGGTTGTATTTACTCCAGGACTTTATTATATATATAAAAGAAAAAAGAAAGTAGCCACTGGAGCTGTCGGACTTGGTATGTCTTTCTATGGTGAGCGGTATGAAAATTATCACTATATTATCTGAACAAGATGTTCTGAAGTTTTGCGAGTCTGAGATTTCAAGCAGATCCGGTTTGATTCCATCAAATCAGAGGGGCCCGGTTTAGAATCTTCGGACACGGGGCGATATCTGATTTGTTGCAATATAGTTGCAAATTCACCCTGATTCGTTACCGGAGAGTAGCGACTACATTTTTCTTCTAAAAATTTAGATTTGGTATTACAAATTTTGGGCCCAGCACAGGTACATATCTGGACAGGAGGAGACAAACTTTCGCGCATTGAAAAAAAAAAAAAAAGCTCACTAAATATATATATATATATATATTTATACATCGCATGTGGTAAAGGAAAAATGTCTTGCTTCACCGGATTACGACCCTAATTAGAGACAAGCATTTATTATAGCTTAGTTTTGCCTCAAATTTTTTTAACCAAAATAACTTTTTCTATTGAATGCTATGATATCCCAAATAATGTTACGACGTCCTTTTACTTTTTATATAGGATGCAACTGAAGGTCATAATATTATCATGATATTTTATTTATTTTATAATATTTTGATAATTATTTATATGATACAATAAAACATCATAGGATGCAAATAGGATATTATAATATTATTATGATATTTTGTTCATTTTTATAATATTTTAATAATTATATATAAGATACAACAATATATCATAGGATGAAAAAAATATGTTATAATATTATTATGACGTCATGTTTATTTTTATGACATTCTAATTAAGTAGAAATAAAATAAAATAAGAAAAGAGGAAGGCATTTTGATGAGAAAAAATTAAAAAACAATTAAGTTGTATTAAATGCTTGACTTCTTATTAATTACACTATGGTTTAATACCATGAAATAGTGTATTTTTTCTCCACCATCATAAAGAATTTTTAAGGAAAAAGAAAAATGAAGCCCGACTCGGAGCTTTACTGCTTTAGTTGCCACAATCTCCTAGGACCGCACTGGATGCACAACTTGGGCCAGCCTACGTTTACATTGTCATCCGGGTCTACGTTGACAAATTTCAATTGAGACTGGGCTCAGCAAGATCGCATCATGCTCGACCGTACCATCACAACCACTTCAAACCGCACCCTATCTATTTTCCTACTCTCTTCTTTCTGAACTCCACAGCAAGAGCACACAAAATGACCCAAGAAACACCAAGGAGATTAAAAAGAAAGGGGGCGCCCCCGTTGTTGTGAGAACCAAAAAGGGCCGAATATGAGCATGCAACCATGCTCATGCATCCCGGCATGTAAAAAATTGTTTCCATGTCTCGAACCATAAAATAGAGCATGCTCACCCAGAAATTATTACATGCACCGGGTGCAAGTGAACCAGGGCAAATCCCCAAGCATATGCACGGTGGAGAGCGTGCATATCCCGCATGGAGTCACCAGATTTCCACCAGAGATCTACATCCAAATCATTCCAAATATCGTACCATAAGTATTTGGGTTGTATCGAAAGAGTGATCAATCATCTTTCACGATAGCTTTCAAAGATCTCCGATCCCTTCTTTCCATCATTAGCATCGATTACTATTATGCTTCGAAAGCTGTGTAAAATATAATCAATGGTTCATGTTATGTTGTGAAAGAAGAATAATTATTATTATTATTATTTTTAATGTGGAAGGTATATTCTGCATCCATTAAAATCTATCTATGGTGTTAACAAACTGGATGCCAGACCATTCTTGCCTGTATCCATATATGATAACAAATCACCAAGCAATGGATGTAGTAGATAAGCTCCAGGTAAATCTCTCTCGTTCTAAATTTTCATTAAAGAAGAGAGACAAATTAAAGAGAGGGGAGTCAACAAACGCATGGGGAATTCACAAGAAAAGAAATCCCTAATCGACTATGAACACAATCTTCAACCCATACGATCGGCATAACCTAAGCCATATTCACAACCATGTCCATCTGACAGCTACCGTGCCTGCGTCCACGATCGAACCCCAGACTAAACTACACTTCTACATAGACCAGAAGACCAGGCACCTAATTAAAGAGAGCAGGTGGGGCCCATAGGAGAGACGAGGGAAGCCGAGCTCAGGTGGTCAGCTCTTGCCAGGGGAGGAGCCCTTGCCGGAGTCGCGCTTCTTCGGGGGAAGGCTCTTGCCGGGGGAGGAGCCCTTGCCGGAGTCGGGCTTCTTGGGGAGGAGGATCTTGCCGGGGGAGGAGCCCTTGCCGGAGTCGGGCTTCTTGGGGAGGAGGCTCTCGCCGGAGGAGGAGCCCTTGCCGGAGTCGGGCTTCTTGGGGAGGAGGGGCTTGTGGATGTTGGGCGCGACGCCGCCGCTGGCGATGGTGACGGTCCCCAGCAGCCGAGACAGCTCTTCGTCGTTCCTCACGGCCAGCTGGATGTGCCGCGGATTTATCCGAGCCCTGTGATTGTCACGTGCCACGACTCCCGCCAACTCCAGCACCTGACCAAGCCTCCAATATTAATAATTCTTTAATTAAAAGAAAAGCGTTCGAACTGCAAGAATTTGTTGCTAGACACGAGCAAAGCGAGTTAGATGAGGTAAAGGCGAAGCATCGATATCTCGGCACGTCATGTACCGACTTTCATCGAAATCGCTTCCCCCATGTAACAAGAGAGTTTTCCCTTACTAGTCTGGTAAAGACTAGGGAGGAAACCTATGTGAACTTGTTAAGTATAACGAGCTTCCAAAAACTCATTGGAATCTTTTGGCATTTAACTGCGTCAAGAGGTATAATTAGGTAAAATCTATTTAGCGCTTCGGGAGGGCAATTCCGAAGTTTAAGAGAGGAACTTCAAATAAATTTTTCTAATTTGGCATCAGAATTATACCCGAAGAAGGGAAAGAACAGACGAAATAAAACAACGCAAAATTGCTGAAGAAATCCTGGACACTAATCAGATAATCATAGAAAGCTTAGCAACGATTTCAACAAAACCCAGAACTCCATATAATGGATCCTATAGATGCTGGCAAGAAGAAGAAGCAGAACCTAAAGCACTAAAAAAGAACACGATCTCACTCACCAAATTTACCAAAACTACGATTTCTTGAACAAATTGACAACACATTATACTACAATCCAGAAACAAACAAGAAAAGCAATGACGAACAAGAAATTTGAGGAAAAAGAACCGAGGCCCTAACAAGAACAACCCATGTGCAAGAAAGCCAGCAACTCAAAAGCTTAAATGGCGAAGAGAAAAAGGGAGGAGAAGGACCAACCTCGGCGGCGAGGTACTCGAGGACGGCGGCGAGGAAGACCGGAGCGCCGGCGCCGACGCGGTCCGCGTACTTGCCCTTCTTGAGGGAGCGGGAGATCCTCCTGACGGGGAAAGTAAGCCCCGCCCTGCTGCTCCTCGACTTCACCTTCTTTGAAGGAAACAGGACCGCCTTCCCTTCGCCCGTCATTGCTCCAAGAAAGAAACCGAAATCCCGAAGGGCAAAGCAGCGACGCCGAGAGCGGGCGAGGGAGAGCGCAAAAAAGTAGGTTCGTGACGTTATCCCGCCATCATATGGTGTACCGGATGAAAGGAGGGGCCGATGACGTCAGAACACGTGGTTCGCGACATCCGCCGTCGGATCGACACGTATTGGGACCACCGGATCGCGATCCTGGAGGGGGCGTTATGACCGCTTTGAAAACTGTGCTAACAGACGAAAGAAAGGACTAGCGTGCTTTGTCATCTGCGTAAGGTGCACATCTGGCATCGGGTGCATCCTTTCTTATTCGACAGATATAACCCGAATCATGGTCTAGAGGGGCTTTATTTGGAAATCATAATGGATCGGATATACACCAGATTGGCAAATATCCATATCTATTGTATGATTAAAAATTTTATATCTATATCTATCCTTAAAAATGAGTAAATAATTAAAATTTGAAAAAATTCATCCAATCCGACTCAATAAACATCGATTTCGATCGATTAAAAAATTTAAATTAAATTAAAATTTTATAAAAAAAATTGATTAATTATGATCAGATTTAATTTGTATATTCTTAACATAATCCATCTGAATCCAATACAATCCATCCAAATCCGACACAATCCTTCCAAACTCGTAAATAAACTTAAGTATTCTAATATTAGATTTAAAATCAACATTGAGTTAATATTAAAATCTAAACCAATATAATCCATCAGAATCCGCAACAAACTGCTTATTTTGATTTCAAATGGTTTATACATGATAAATGGTTGAAAGTTGGTTAATTTTCTTTAACTCCAGTGGACTCGATTAGGTAAAGTTTTTCTCTCAACCCAATCGAATCCGACCCATGCTCAATCCCATCCATCTTGTATCCATTTCAGTCGGATTGGATCAGATAAAATAGATAATACGAGTTGGATCAGATCAAATAGATAAGATGAGATAAATTAGGTCAGATAAAAAACTCATCATATAAATATTCTAGAATAATTATAATTTTGAAAGAAAAAATTTAGATTAAGATTATTTAAATTAGATTTAGGGTGGGGTATATTATTTTTTATACTCGATCTAAATCTAATTCCAAAATTTTATCAAAAAATCCATAACTACCCAAGATTAAAATGGGTTGAGTTGGATTGAAGATATGATGGATCGGCTATAAGTGCCATCCCTAGCTTTATTATGTTTATGACCGTCGCTCCATAGACAATGATTTATTTATATCTTGCTAGAGCACTAGATCTACGATTGTGATGTATAGCAATCACCTAGGGCAATGCAAAGAGTTGGGCCTAAGGGTGAACACTGTGCTGGACCGACTAATGATATTTTACAAAGTGGCTCAATCGTTTATTGGACATGGAAAATACTTTCTACACCATGGACGGTGTATCTCCGCGGACATCGCTTGCAGTGATTCGTGAGCACGTGGGCTCAGGCATAAAAGAAAAATATATGGGGCTCTGTGCAGTTTTTGCATTCAGGCCCGTACACTCGCGAATTACCACGAACGATGTCCATGGAGCTACAATGTCCGTGGCATAGAAAGTATTTTTCTTATTAAGTATAATACTATCTAGAATGAAAAGTGATCCGAGAAAATTAGTTGTTACTAATTCTTAAGCCCAGCCAATTGCATTATATGTGAGTCTTTCTTAATATATATATTTTTAATAAATTACTAGCATATTAAGCACAATGCACATTGACAAATATTCAATGTATAAATTTTAATATGCTAAAAAAAATATTAAATATCCATGATAAAAAGTAGAAGTATATTTAATTTACCAAAGAAAATTGATCTTTTCAAGCTGCTGTAATCTAAGAAAAAAATTGCAATAACTTGAGTCACTACTTCAATAATTTTGAATAACAAATACATAATAAATAAATTTTAATTAAAATAATTTAACTTAGTATTTATCTCTCAGATGGTAATAGGAGAAAATATTCTTTACGTAAGTAAGCTTAAGTAAAAATCTCAATTTAGAGAAATTAGAAAAGAATCTATTATTTAAATATCTATAAAAAAATTTAAAAATAAAAAATTGCATAGAAATAATTTAGAAAATATATTAATAATTTTTTACTAAGAAATGAATTTTCTTGTCAAATAAATTGGAGAGAAATGGGTTCATGGAGAGCTGAAGATCATGGAGAAAATTTTCATTTGTTCCAATAGCTTGAATAAAATCTTGGGAAAAAAATAAAGCTATGCTTCTATAATTGTTTCATGGATTTGCCAAAATTATTTGATTTTGAGTAAAAAAAATTCCATATAAAAAATTAGACTTGCCAAGAAAGGGATGGAAGTAAAGGGATTTTTGGAAGGATTTTTTATAAAATTTGTCAGACATCTTCAAAAAGTCGTGAGTTTATAAAAATCTAATAGATAGGCTACAATAATTTGATTTTGAACAAACATTCTAAAGAAATTCTTTAACAAATTTTGAGGACCGGCTCCTAATGAAACTTTTCCTTTTATGATACATATTCTTATGAATATCAAGTTTTGTAAAATTATTAACCTAATAATAAATATGGAAGTTTATCAACTTTCTCATAATTAGAATTCTGAAAGTTTTTCTCGCATTTTTATTTTCAAATCCTTCCAAATATCAATTTTCTAGAATTATTTGATTACAAATAAATTCCAAATATAAGAGATTTTTGGAATTTTAATAGTGGGTGGAATTTCAAATTATTTCAAAACATCATAGCAATGCGTACATGAAAAGTGGAAGGATGGGCAATCTGAAAAAAATTATTTCTGGATTCTGAAATCAACATTTTTATATAGTAGGAATAATATTCAAATAAAATCCATCAAAATAAATATATCCATGTGAATCTATCAATTAGATAGCGTTGTTGGTATCTTGTATAAAAATTTCTATGCACCTATATTGAAGACAACATTGTCTTTTTCTAAAAATTTTAGCCATGTGATTTAGCAAGAGTTGCTCAATTTTGATGCTTCTTGCATCCTCATGTTGGGCTGCCTCTAAGAGCACCATATAAATTTCCATGTCAACAAAGATGTCAACCCAAAGCCTTTATGAGAAAAAGGAATATTAACCACCACCATCCACTTTTATGCCTAGATTTATCACCCTAAACTTAAAAATTGTCATATTCGTGGGATTGTTTTGAAGAAATATGGCATAACTATTTTAGTTATGCCATAGGCTATGCAAGTCAATAATCCCCACTCTTCACCAAGTTCTACTTACAATCATAAAAGATGTCTAGATCAAAATCATCCTAATTGGGGTATTCGCAATCCTTGAAACAAACCAAAATCAATCATGGGGATTGAAATTACAAATTCAAATCCTTTTATGTGATGTGAAATTATATTTTTTTTGAGTTATTGTAAAATCAAATTAAAACATGGTATCGTGCCTCACTAACTTGCTTCAAAGGGCTTAGTCCATAGTCTGTTGGATGATTCCAAGATACTTTCTTTTCAGCTAGCAGAGGAATTTATGTTTTATATTAAAATAGGTTAATTGACATCTAGCAACCTCAAGGTAATTTTGGCTTGGCTCCTAAGAGTTCACAATTAATTACCGGCCACTTGTATACTATCAAGCATCCGTATATTTACTGTTAGAGATAAATTTCACTTCCATCAAAGTTTAATCTGATGCTTAGCCTAATATAACTGGTAATCATAGAAGAGCTTCGATCAAAATTTTTTTCTTTCGGACTTCTCCAGTAGCTGAATTCCTTCCGGACTCCTCCAGCGATCAAACTCCTTCTGAACTCCTTCAACGGTCGAACTTCTTTCAGACTGCTCCAATGGCCAAACCCCTTCCAGAAAGATCTCTGTACGAGTCCGGTCTCGTACACGGTATGAACCGACCCACATTCGGACTACCTTAAAGAAGTTCGAACTCCTCTAGAATTGATATAGCTCAAAGGTCATCACCAACCGACGTCCACCCTTCTGAACTTTTACTATTAAATCTCAAATGGACTGGCACCTCACGACAACAAATACTATCCTCCATAATAAACTCCATGTGGCCCCGAGCGGCCCACTACTCGATAATTATGGCTGTCACTATCAGTTTGTTATAGACTTCATCTATAAAAGGGATCCTCCAGATACGTTTTCTCTAGGCTCTCTTCTTTCTTTCGAAATTCTGCAACTTTCTTGACTGAGCACTCCATTTATATTGGTCGAAAAAGCTAACTTGACCGTCGGAGAATCTTGCCGGAGCCACCACCCTGAGCTCTAGATGAGACTTATTTTGTAGATCACCGACGGCGATCTCATTTTCTCCGACTCCAGCACTTCTCCGATAGTAATCAGATTTCGCACCAACAGGATTGGTACTAGAAGAAGGGCCCTATGTTCCTAAGGTTTCCTTATTCTTAAAGGAGTGCTCAGCAGCGATCTCTCTTCTTCCTCTCTAGAGTTCTTCCTATAAAAATATCCCCTAGAAAAGCTTCGATTCGGCGGTCAACGGCTTCTACAGCCAGATTCCATTCAGATCTATCCACTTCTGCTTTAGCTCTGGCAACTCAAGCTCCACCTACTGTCATGGTGGATGCGGAGTAGTTCAACATGTTGGTCCAGCAGATTCGTGGTCTCATGGAGGTGGTGCAGGTCATGCATCGGCAGGCTCCGATGCCAATTTGATCAGAGCAGGCTTCTTCAGAGCCCTATGATCTGGTCTGGGGATGGTTGACTTGGGCTAGCCGATCGGTGATCTCCGAAAAGGAGAAGCAGTGGGTGGAGAGCCCTTGCTCGGACCATGACTCGATCCGGAGGGAGCTTTGCCCTCGTTCCATCAAAAAATTCTAGAGATCAACGATCGTGAAGATCACCTGGATCAAAGGCTCCACGAAATGAGCCGATGAATCGAAGAACTCCGTCATGCTTCTTCCTCCCATGATAACGATATTTGCACTGATCCTTCTTTTTCTCAGAAGATTATGTAGGAACCAATCCCATCGAACTTCAAGCTCCCATAGTTTGAGAGTTACGATGGGACCATCGATTCGGTCGACCACTTGGAGGCTTTTCAGATAATGATGCTGCTCCATGATATGCTAGATATCATTTTGTGCCGGGCTTTCCTGTCCACCCTCAAGAAAGCCGTCAGGAACTGATACTCAGCATTTAAGTCGGATACCATCTTTTTCTTCGATCAAATGAGCCATCAGTTTATGGCTCATTTCATTAGCGATCGACATCCCCATCGAGGTTCAAATTTTCTAATAAATATCAAGCAGAAGAAGGAAGAATCTATCCAGACTTATGTCATCTGATTTAATGTTACTGCATTAGAGGTCTAAAATCTAGACTAGTCTGTTGCAATGGTCGCACTCAAGGACGGCCTTCAGAAGAATGATTTGCTGTTCTTTCTAAAGAAGAAGTACCCCAGGGACTTTGCCAATATGCTGGCTTGGGCTGAAGGTTATGCCTGAGCTAAAGAGGCCTTTAAGGCCAGAGATAATGAAGCCGCCCAAGAGTGGCAGGCGGATGAACTAAATGTGCCCGCGGTTGGAGAGAAATCGAGCAAAGCTCAACCATGCTCCTGAACTCCTCCGAAGCGTAAGTGGGCCCAAACCCCTACCCAAACCCAGAGGCGAAGAAGCTCGGATAGAAGGGTACGACGAAGCTCTTCCTTCAGAAAATTTTACAACTACACCCCTCTCAATGCTTCAAAAATTTAAGTATTGATGGAGATCAAGGAGCAACTATCGAGACCGAAAAGGATGCGCACTCACCCTAGCAAACGTAATCCTAGCAAGTTCTGCCTCTGCCATCGCGATCACGATCATGATACAGAAGAGTGCATCCAGCTCTAAGATGAGATCGAGGAGCTCATCAGGCACAGTAGGCTTGGTCGGTTCCTGCGACATCGATCGAAAGGATGAGAGGATCGATCGAGAGCACCCCCACCATCAGAACCACTGAGGGGTGAGGAGCAGTGAGAAGATTGGCCTCCGATCGGCATCATTAATACCATCTCTGGAGGACTTCGATAAGGGAAGGCTAGCGGGTCAGCCAAGCCCGGGAAGAGGTGAAGAACTGAAGAGTCCATCGCTTTCATCGATGAGGATGCTCAAGAAATCCAGTTCCTGCACAACGACGTGGTCGTAATCTCTTTGAATATTGCTGATTATGATGTACGCCGCATTTTGATAGATAATGAAAGTTTCATTGACCTTCTGTACTATGATGCTTTCTTTAAAATATCCATATCCGATAATCGCCCGGGATCTATGAGCTTCCCGTTGGTCGGCTTCACTGACGACACTGTGCCAATGGAGAGAATGAAAACTCTAATCGTGACTGCAGAATAGTATCCAAAGCAGGCCAAGATATGGATCGACTTTTTGGTGGTAAAAGCCCCCTCCGCTTATAATGCAATCCTCGACCGACCTGATCTGAATGCATTACGAGCCATAATGTTGACCTATTACCTGAAAATAAAATTCCTAACAAACAATTGAATAGGTGAAATCAGAGGTGATCAAGCATTAGCCCTGCTACTCCATCGCCTTACAAAACGGCACTCGACTTGACCCCTGCCCAGTTGACGGGCTTGATGTCCGCGATGATCTTGCCGAGGAACGGGATGAGCTCCTAGAAGATCTTGTGACCGTCCCCCTGAATGATGAAAATGTAGAGCATACGGTGCAAATTGGCTCCAATCTGGAAGATGAAGTTCAGGAGCAGCTCATCACCTTTTTATGGAGGAATACCGACGTCTTCACTTGGGTTTCGATGGATATGCTTGAGATTGATGCCGAGGTTATGGAACATTGGCTGGCCGTCGATCCCAAGCATCAACCAGTGAAAGAAAGAGTTTGGGGCCATGCACCAGAAAGGCAGAAGGCAATAGCAGAAAAAATTGACAAGCTTCTCAACATCGAATTTATTTGAGAAATCGGCTATCCAACTTGGATCTCTAACATGGTCCTGGTCAAGAAGGCCAACAGCAAGTGGAGGATGTGTATAGACTTCAAAAGGCTGAATAAAGTCTGTCCAAAAGACAGCTATCCTCTATCCAAAATTGATTAACTGGTAGACGCAACCTCGGGCCACGAGCTCCTCACCTTCATGGACATCTTTTTTGGCTATAACTAAATATGGATGGCACCGAAGGATGAGAAGAAAATTGCTTTTGTTACTGATCGTGGTCTTTACTGTTTCAGGATTATATCTTTTGGACTTAAGAATGTAAGGGCAATGTACCAGTGCCTAGTCAACAAGTTCTTCAAGGAGCAGATCAGCCACAATATGGAGGTGTATATGGATGACATGCTCATCAAAAGTTGAACTTCAATAAACCACATCGTCGACCTCGAAGAGACCTTCAGTGCACTCAAGAAGTACAAGATGAAGCTGAACCCGACCAAGTACGCATTTGGTATGATTTCAAAAAAGTTTCTAGAGTTTATAGTGTCAAGGCGCATGATTGAAGTAAATCCAGAGAAAATTTGAGCTATTCAGGAGATGACTGCTCCAAAAATAATCAAAAAAGTTTAGTGCCTGACTAAAAAAGTGGCATCCTTAAATTGCTTTATCTCAAGATCGGTCAAGCGATGCATGCCCTTCTTTCAAGTTCTCAAGCAACCAAAGAACTTCTGCTAGATGACGGAGTGCCAACGAGCATTTGAGAAGCTTAAAAACTACTTCGGCTCACCTCCACTACTGGCAAAGCCTAAACCTAGAGAAGAATTATTCTTGCACCTAGCAGTCTTTCCGATGGCCTTGGCAGCAGTCCTGGTCAAGAAGAAAGTAAAGATGCAGCGATCAGTCTACTACATAAGTCGGATCCTGAGGGATGCAGAGATCAGGTACTCTAAGTTAGAAAAATTAACTTATTCTCTTCTAATTACTGCCAAAAGACTCCGACCTTACTTTTAGGGATACACCATAACGGTCCTCATGGATCAACTAATAAAAGCAATCCTTCATCGAATGGATGCTTCCGAAAGAATCGCAAAATGGACAATCAAGCTCATGAAGTTTGACATCAATTATCAACCCTGACCATCAATCAAAGCTCAGATATTGATAGATTTTGTAGTAGAATATACCATTTCAAATGAAATCGAGCTTGAGTAGAATGAAATCGGCATCCCATGGTTGCAACTGAGTGTCCTTGAAAAGAGTGCCGACCTTTTTGAAGATTTTTGAGCTCTATACATAGATGGTTCATCCAACTCCATTGAAGCAGATACGGGATTGGTCTTAGTCAACCCCGAGGGAGTCGTCGCCGAATACGTGCTACGCTTCAAATTTTTTGCAACTAATAATAGGGCCGAATATGAAGCACTAATCATCGGATTAAAAATAGCAAGAGAGTTAAAAGTAGATTGACTTTAAGTCTATAGTGATTTTTAATTAGTGGTCGGCCAAGTTAGTAGCAACTATGAAGCATAGAAAAAAAGTATGATGAAATATCTTGAGAAAGTAAAGAATTTGACTCCGATCTTCGACAGTTTTGGCATTCGACAGATTCCGAGGGTAGAAAATTCAAGAGCTAATCTTCTCTCTAAATTGGCCACTTTAGCCCCAACCGAACTATCCAAAGAAGTATTTTTTGAAACTTTAAAATATCCAAGCTCAAAGGAATCACAGCTTGTTATGTAGATGGAGCTCGAGCCGAGCTAGATTGACCCGTTAGTTGCCTATCTCAAAGAGGAAGTTCTTCCTCATGATCCAAAAGAAGCTCAAAAATTCAGGAATCAAGCCTCCCGGTGTGTTTTGTATGAGGGCAAGTTTTATAAAAGGTCATATTCGCTACCACTATTGAGATGTCTCCGACCTTCAAAGGCTGACTTCGTATTATGAGAAGTGCATGAAAAAATTTATGAAAGTTATGTAGGAGCCAGATCTCTGTCACAAAGACTACTTCGACAAGGGTACTATTGGCCAACCTTGTACCACGACTCTATAAAGTATGTCAAGAAATATAACCACTATCAGAGAAATATAAATATACAAAGATAGCCGACCTCCGAGCTTACTCCACTAAGCACACCTTGGCCATTTGCACAGTAGAAAATGGATATATTTGGCCCTTTTCCAATGGCATTCAAATAATGAAAGTTCCTCCTAGTTGCGATCGACTACTTCACCAAATGGATCGAAGCCGAACTACTAGCAAAAATTACTAAGACCAAGGTACAGGACTTCATCTGTAAGTCAATCATCTACCAATTTGATCTATCTCGAACTTTTATAATAGATAACGGATGATAGTTCACTGGGACGAGGTTCACTAAGTTCTATTAAGATCTAAACATCTTCCATCACTTCACATCGGTAGCTCATCCATAGGCAAATGAGAAAGCTGAAGTGATCAATCGGATCCTATTGCAAGGCATCAAGATAAGACTCAAAAGAGCAAGAGGGACCTAGGTGGATGAACTTTATTATATTCTGTGGATATACCGCACTACCCAAAGACTGCCAATTGGAGAAACACCGTTCGTCTTGGCTTTTGGAATAGAGGCAGTCATCTCGATCCAGCTTAAGCTTCCATCAGTGCAGGTAGTGGCTTTCAATGAGCAGCATAATCCACGGGACCTAAGATCCAACCTCGGTCTACTAGAAAAAAAAGGAGAGAAAGCCCAAGTTCGGATGGTGGCTTACAGATGAAGGATGGCCCGATACTATAACTCCAGAGTTAGAGATAAAATATTCAGAGTGGGAGACTTAGTGCTTCGGCGAGCCACCATCTCTCAGCTTCAGAGCTAGGAAAAGCTTGCCCCAAATTGGAAAGGATCCTACGAGGTTATGAAAGTCATCCAACCCAAAATGTACTACTTGAAGAAACTCGGGGGGCAGACCTATCTCGATCATGAAATTCAAAAAATCTATGAATGTGTTATCAATAATTTAATTATAATGAAATTCTCTAACTTCAACATCCTAATATTTATTGTATATCGGTGATAAAGAGGGACTACCCCCCGAACCTAATCTCACGATAAATACGGCCATGTTAGAAACAGAAGAAGAACCTCGTCCTAATATGAGCAAAGCCAAAGGTCTCATTCATTTTAAACGAGATAAGGAGAGAGGCCCTGACAATGGTCCTAATGTGCCCCTACAGTTCGTTAGAAATAGGAGGAGAATCTCGTCCTAACATGAGCAAAGTTGAAGACCTCATTCATTTTAGACGAGATGAGGAAAGAGGCCCTGACAATGGTCCTAATGTGCCTCTACAGTCCGTTAGGAATAGAAGAAGAATCTCATCCTAACGTAAGTAAAATCGAAGGCCTCATTCATTTCAGATGAGATGAGGGGAGAGGCTTTGACAACGGTCCTAATATGCTCCTACAGCCCATTAGGAACAGGAGGATAACCTCGTCCTAACATAAACAAAGTCGAAGACCTCGTTCATTTTAGACGAAATAAGGAAAGAGATCCTGACAATAGCCCTAATGTATCCCTATATTCCATTAGGAGCAGGAGGAGAACCTCATCCTAACATGAACAAAATCGAAGGTCTCGTTCATTTTAGATGAGATGAGGGGAGAGGCCCTGACAACGGCCCTAATATACCCCTACAGTCCATTAGGAATAGGAGGAGAACCTCGTCCTAACATGAGCAAAGTCGAAGACCTCATTCATTTTAGACGAGAAGAGGAGAGAGACCCCGACAATGACCCTAATGCATCCCCATAAGCTGTATTAAGAAAAAAGGAAAGCCTCATCCTAATATGTGCAAAAGTTGGAACCTCGTAAATCAAAGACATGGAGAAAAAAGAAGCTTGGTGGAGAATCCTTATACGTATTTTCCCACGACAACTTGACTACATCAAGTGCGAAAGATAGAATCTTATCCTGATTTGCAAAAGAGATCCTAGTTCGACATCCACAATAAGCCCAGCATCCACAACGAGCTTGGTGCCCACAACAATCATTTCATAAGAAAATGATAGAGAGAAAAATGAGGTAAAGAAGGTAAGACCATAAATAGGCCTCAGATTCATGCGACACAAAAATAGCAAAAAATATATTATTTTATTATAAAAATGAGTTCATTACAAGCAAAGCATAGATCGACAAGGTCGATTACACTGAAAAAAGAAAGAGGAGAAAGAGGCTGAAGCTCTAAGGCGAATCGGATTCTTCAAACTTCGGACTGTCGGCTCCGACCATCACCAAGGCCTGCTTTAGCCTAAGGATCTCCTCCTTGAGCTCCTTCTTCTGGAAGAGACCATCTACATATATTCTGTTGGCGAGTTAAAACTTACCCTCAAGCTCTCGCCACTATCTCCTTAAAACTTTAGATTTGGCCTTCGCATCCTCGATAGCCCGATGTTCATAGGTGAGCTGAAGCTTTAGCCGTTGAGCCTTGACCTGCTCCGATCCAACCACCTCTGAAAGCTCACCAACGGTCCTCTTCAAGGAGGCAATCTCCTCCGACTTACCACTCGTGCTGGCTTCCCGATTATTATGTAGTCACTTCCGAAGATGAGCTGCCTCATCCCTGGCAACCTTAAGCTCACCTTCAAGCCTGGACATCTTCTCCATTCAAATCATTCGGTAGCTGTTATGCCAGTCCTCAGTATCTTGCAGCTGCTTCTGAAGTTGAAAAAACTTTATTGACCAGTCCCAGTCGTACCGGGCCTTATCGGTAGACCACAACGAGCTCCCTTCTAGAAGGCAGATTTTTTCTCCGACCTTCTTCAGGTCAGCTTCAAGAGAGCTAATCTTCGCTGTCAGTGCCTAGGATTTGTCGCTAGCATTTCTTTTGAGTTCGGTGATCTCCTTCTCGAAGCTACCCTTCTGGATACTGAAGCTCACCGCTTCCTTCATATGTAAGCCTCGAAGATGAGTAACCTCTTTGGTCGCCTCAGAAGCATTTTTTCATAAGGCTCGAAGGTCGTCCTCCATTTTCTTCAACTTCTTTCTCAGAAGATAAACTTTCTTCCTCAGATTCTTTATCAAGGGCTTTATCGAAACTCCCTGAGGTAGTGGATCAGCATTGGTGGGAGACTACATTCGAAATACAAAAAGTGCTCAAGGGTACCAAAAAAATTTACTTTATTTAATCAAAATTTTTGAGTATAAAATATAAAAAAAAATATACAACTACTCGAGGATCTCAATCTCGGAGGGTGGAGTCGGATCGCTCTCGACCACCTCAAATTTTTGAACTGGTTTGGGCACCTCTGCGGTAGGTTCAGATGGACCAGAAGTGGGCTCATCGAAGGAAAGATCGACTATAGCATTAGACGGTCCCATCTTTATGTCGTCTTCCTCCTCCTCCAGAAAGTTGAGGTCAAGCTCGGAGAATCTTCGGACTATCCTGCCTTCGTAGAGCTCGAAATTCTTGATAAATGCTTTTTGGCCGAACTCGACGTTCAGATTTCACATCTCGAAGAGGTCTTGAACTCTTCCACGGCCCGGGTCATTGCCTCCGAGATCAACTTTGCCATTTGGATCTCCAGTTCGGTAATCCTATTTTTGACTTCCTTCCTCTCCTCCTCCAGGGCTAGTGCGGCCTTTAGTCCGGCTGAGGCAAACTCCTCTTTACGAAGTGCATCTTGAAGACTTTCGATATCCGCCGTCTTCTCCTCGGCAAGATGCTCGACCTCGTCGACCCTCTTTTGAAGGTGGCAGATCTCGGCTCGAAGGTCCTCCTGAGCCTTCTATGCCTCTGCCTCCTGACAACGCGCCCTTTTGATGTGAGTGTGCATTTGGTGATCCGACTGCAATAAATGATTGATGTTAAAAAAAAGAAGAAGAAAAGTGCAGAAGAGAAAAGAAAGAGTTGAGCAATGAAGCAATCACCTTGAGGATGGTTCCGAGAGAACTCCAGATGAGCTGCCGTGGGTCCAGGTCGGCCATCTAGTCCACCATCTCGGACATGGTAAACCTATCGGCAAGATCTCGGATGATCTTCGGGTTGTCGAAGGGATTCTTCCCTTATTCGTTGTCGTCACCATCCGGTCCGCCTAAGCAAGTCTTGCAGGACATCTTCACAATGACTTTCTTTTTTTTTTCCTCTTCTGTCACTTTCTTGATAGGAAGCTTCAAAATTCGATCCCCGCTGGAGGGACCTGAGGGCATAGAAGGCACCGGGCCCGTGCTAGCGGTATCAACCTCGGCAGTTGGGGCAATCTCGGCGCCGATGATGACCTCGGATGCAGCGATAATAGAGGTGAGGACTTCGAAGCTGAAAACACTGACCTTCGCCCTCTTTGAGCCATCATCTTGTGCCTTCCCCTTTCTTTTTCTAGTGAAGAGCTCTTTGATAAGCATCTTGGCAGCTTGTGTGTCCATCTCTATAGTAAGAAAAAAAGAGCGGTCAATGGCAATACACGTGCGTGAAACCATGTGGATTCAAAAATCAAAAGATGCACCAGTAGGATCGCGGAGATTCAAACTTAGGTTGAACAAGGTCTATTCCTTTAGAAGGTCGGAAAGAAGAGAAGCTCGGTACATCTTGAGTTTATCGGAAGAATCAAGGTCAGCTCCGTCTAAGCTAGGAGCTCGGTGAACTGACTCTCTAATATAACCCCATGAAAGAAGACCTAATGGCAAGGTCGGGCAATGTATAAAAAAGAACTTTTTCTTCTAGTTGTGAATGGAAGAAGGGGTATCTTTCAATAATCTCTTCTTGCCAACCTAGGGGAAAAGTACCACCAATCCTTCACGGAAGGATGGCGCTTGAAGATATAGAAATTTCTAAAAAGTGAAATAGTCGACTGGACTTCGGTCAATCGATAGAGGGAGATGAAACCTATGACGAACCGAAAAAAATTTGGTAAGATAGATGCGAAAGAGTTGTTTAAAAATCGGAAGAGGGCGACTATGAATGGGGGCAGCGGAAGTTTAAGTCCGACGTACAAAGCTTCTAAGTACAAATAAAATCGGCCGATCAGAGGAGAACTGACCCAGTCGTCAGAGCTAGGGAGTTTAAGGTTATATTCTGGAGGAATTCCGTATTGAATTTGAATCAGAGAAAGATCGTCTGGGGTAAGGACGGACAGGATGGTGTCTGGAGCAAAAGACGAACGGGACATGTTCTTGGGTTCTACCTTAATCAGGAGTACAGAATCAAAGAAGATCGGTCCGGACGAGTCCCATAAACCGATGAAGTTGGAGGTTTCGAAAGACATTCGAATCGAGATAAACCCCAAGAAACCTCCTCCTCCTCCAAAAAAAAATCAGGAAAGCAAGGAACCAGAAGTGATAAGTACGAATAACCTAAGAGAAGGATTAGAAAATTGACCTAAACCATCCAGGGAGGATGAAAGGATGATGGATGCGATGAGGATCAATTGAAAGGGTGTCTGAAGCTTAGGAAGGCGAGAGAAGGAGGAGACCCTCGGGAAGAAGGCGAATAAGGGCCGAAGGAAAAAGAAGACTCGGATAAGAATGACTTCCGAAAAATAGGAGAAGGCCTTAAATAGTCAGAGATAACCCAAAGCAGTTATGATTGCGGATCGACTTCGATCGGTCAGCATGCGCCGCATGTTTCACTCATCATGATAAAGGAGCGGCGACGAGCGGAGTCTTTATGGTGCCGTACTTAAGACAGAGTTTCGATGGAAGATTCGAAGGGTCATCTTTTCAAACTCATTTCAGACTTAAAAAGTTTTAGTACCAGCACGTTAAACACCGAAATGTCTCATCTTGACAAGTGCGGAAATTTGAGACCGAACTTCGATTGTCGTCTTTTTCCTCCATTCCTTCAAATTTCGAACTTGGAAGTAGGGAAACTATTATGGGGGATAAATTCTGCTCTCACCGAAGTTCAGTCTGATGCTTAGCCTAAGGTAACTGATAATCATAGAAGAGCTTCGATCGAAAATTCTTTCTTCCGAACTTCTACAGCGGCCGAACTTCTTTCGGACTCCTCCAGCAGCAGAACTCTTTTCGGACTCCTCCAGCGGTCGAACTCCTTTCGGACTCCTCCAGCAGCCGAACTCCTTTCGGACTCCTTTAGCAGCCGAACTTCCTTCCGGACTTCTCCAGTGGTCGAACCCTTTTCGGACCCCTCTGACGGCCAAACTTTCTGCAGTCATCCAGAAAGATCTCCATACGAGTTCGGTCCCGTATACGATATGAACCAACCCACACCTGGACTACCTTAGAGGAGTTCAAACTCCTCTAGAATTGATATAGCTCAAAGGTCATCATCAACCGATGCCCACCCCTCCGAACTTTTACTATTAAATCTCAAACGAATTGGCACATCATGACAACAAATACTATCCTCCATAACAAACTCCACGTGACCCCGAGCGGCCCACTATCCGACAGTTATGGCTGTCACTATCAGTATGTTATAGGCTCCATCTATAAAAGGGATCCTCTAGATACATTTTTTTTAGGCTCTCTTTTTTCTTCCAAAATCCTGCAACTTTCTTGACTGAGCACTCCATTTCTGTTGGCCAAAAAATCTAACTTGACCGTCGAAGAATCTTGTCGGAGCCACCACTCTGAGCTCTGGATGAGACTTATTTTGCAGGTTACCGACGGCGACCTCGTCTTTTCCGACTCCAGCATTTCTCCGATGATAATCAGATTTTGCACCAACATTTACCATAAGATAGGTGAGATATAGTTGCCCCAGATGTAGAGGAGCATGAAGTACAAAGAGGAAATTGACACCTGGTCCCTTGATTGACCGCCATTTTATGTTCAGTTCCTCTTGACCTAAAGTTTAATTTCCGTCCCATAATTCTGTTTAATTTTTAGTCGTTGGTCCTACACACTTACACCTGATTCTGCATACGATTATAAACTAATGTGGGCATATAAATATAAGTGCATGCGGGTACAATATAATTATGTGTGTCCAAGAACTAGCACAAACTCTGTATAAGTATGTGCTTTCCAACTTCACTTTTTACTCTCCTAGCTACTTTCCAATTATGATGCCAAAAAACACTACCATGCATTTTATAACCTCCCAAATCCACAAAATGTTCCCCTCCTAGCAAAGTCGGGCTTATGTTCTGGTGTTTTTGATCCATGGTCGCTAATGAAGATAAAAATCACTTGTAACTTCTCAGCTCTTCTATTACACTTAATTACTTCCAGCTCATTCACCAATATGGTTATTCTGAAGCTAAATTTGTCAATATGGTTAGTAAACAGATCTACTAAACATGCACCTGGGTGAGTTCTTCCTAATTAGGGCTGATTGGAGGATTAGGCTGGCCTACTCTAGAGGTACTCTTGGTATTTGTAAATATAAATATAGCCCGGCTTGATTTTGATGATTGTATTAGTTCAATTCATGAATTTCATGGGATTTTGGATCCAACAGAAAGAGGTCAGGATCAGAATTGGATCGAAGCTATCTGGATGGCTCATCTAGGTTACCAAAGCATCCACTTTGATTGGCCAATTACCACCTAAGCATTTGGAATCATCACTTCATCGAATCAACTATGATTATTAGCTAGCTTTCTAGATGGTGGTGTCAGATCTAAATTTTAGCATGTTTTTCAAGTATTTGATATAAATAATTCTTATATGATTTTTTGTAATGATTGGTTTATGTCTTCATTGCTCTTGTCATATATCTAGCTAGACCAAATCAAATTTTACATTGCAAACTTTTAATCCATACCCAATGAAAGTTCAATATATAAGAGGGAAAAAAAACATTTTGGGGCATGAGACTACTGCCATTGTAGAGTTTGAGAAAGATCAAATACGAAGAAGTTGTTCCAAACCCACAACACCCAAGTTACATTGAGGCAACCATAATGTTACACCAAAACTCCCCCTTTTCCAAGTTTAATGTATGATGACATTAAAAAATATAAGAATGCAAAATGCCCCAACCAAGATCGCAATAAATACTCATAACATAAAATATCCATACAGAAGTCTCCAAAAAGATACTTGGAAAATCTAACGAACAAATCATACCTCATAAGATTGCTTTTTTTTTTTGGGGGGGGGGCCTTTCTTCTTGCTTCATAAAAACTAAAAAAAAACATGCTGAAACAAAACACACCCGGAAACATGGTATATTTCATGATACTAGCAGTTTCTCTCCGAGCTAGAATGGTGGCGATCAATGATGGACCCCAACGAGAACCGTTGTTCCGGTATGTCTTTTCTTATTCTCGCCTGGCTGCGTCAGCAGAAACATAATAAGCTACACAAAATAGTCCATGAACGAAGCACAAGATCCCCCCAATGGAAAGGAAATGGCGATGGGCAAAGCCGCAAGAAACTCTTGACTTGGAGTTAGACATCGCTCCTATGATCAACATTGTGAAGCCAACTATAACAGTGATCCTGATCAAAGTGTTCAGCTTTTAGAGTCCGTAAAAATCTCAATTTAAAATCTAGATAGCAACAAGTTTCTCCATGATTTAGTACTTCCAAGATTAGTACAATAATATTCACAGGAGATTTTATGTAAAATATACAGCAGTCAATCCAGGATGAAGACCTAAATTACCCTTATAATGTCTAATCTATTTTTATCCCTTATTCTCTCTCTCTCTTTTTTGGGTGAAGGGAGGCTAAAAGGAGCCACCCAACTTTTATCAACAAAGATAAAAAAAAAATTACATCTCGGAAGAAAGAATAAGTTCGGCTAGCAAGATATCGAGATGAATAACAAGAATCTTAATGAAAATCGGTTGATAGGAAGGGAGTAAGGAATATCCCTGAAATTTTTTTTTTTTTTTCAAATTGTCACAAAGGTTGGTAGTTTTTTCGGATTTCATAGAGTAGATGGCTCATTGAAATTATGAAGACCAACATAAGTTATGTACATCATGCATTAATTGAGTATGAGTATACTCATGTTAACTTAGTTCATTTAGGTTTATACATATTGCCCATGTAGAGAGAGGTCTTTTTTATATGTTTGTTTATCTTTTTCTCTCTCTCTTTTCTCTCTCCCTCTTTCTTTTCTTCTCTCTTCTTCTTCTTCTTCTCCTTCCTTTTTTTTTTTTTTTTTTTTTTTTTTTGAGAGGGGTGGGTGGAGGAGGACTCCTTCAAATTAACTAGAACAAACAATTTTGTCTTAGTAAAATGTAACCTTTTACTCCTGCCAAGAAATCCATATATACGAGTAAATATTGAAGCCCGGAAAATTACCATGACAGAATCAGGGTGGCTGAAGCCATTTGCCTGTTAGCAGAAGACCTATCAAACTCCTCCCTGGAGCAGATACAAACACATCCACCGAGTACATTCGCAATTGCATGAGCAAATGCCAGGAGCCCAGCCGCCGCGAGTCCAAGCTTGTAAGCCTGATGGACTGGCTCTTTGCACTCAAAGAAGAACACCCTCAGGTGCTTCCCCTGAAACAAGACTCAAAAGCATGAGTAACATCATGATTGAAGACACGGTTGTTGATCAATTGCACCATAACTACAATAATCATCAAATCTTGTCTTAGGGACAGAATTATAATGTCTTGTTCTTCAGTTATGCTTGTTAAGGTTACTTTAAATCAAATATATATATTATTTTTTTTAAAAAAAAAAGAGAGAGAGGAGGGAGGCTGAGGAGAAGTACCTTGTTTTGAGCTATCTCAGCTTCAATCCCTAGTATACCAGCAACTATATCCATGATCACAATTAGAAGGCAGATGATCACACCTCCTAACCTCCCCATTGTTACAGGTTTGCCAACTGAATGATGGAGTGGACGGGGATGAGGATGAAGGGGTGTTCTTAGTAGTCGTTTGTGTTTGTGATGTACGGAAATGCTTCACGTGGAAATGTGAATAAAGGAAAAGAGGAGAGCGTGATATTGATATGTTATTATGAAAGGTCTGGAGAGCAAACTTTGGAAAGATGCTTTTTATCTCTGCTTTAGCTTCGCCTTTGCTTCTTTTTGCTTGGATTCCTTCTCATAGGGAAGAAGGAAAGCTCGGCATCACCGACCCCAGGGGTCGGTGTGAATTCGAAGACCAATTAAAGATTTGGGTCTTAGGTGGATGCGGTGTGATATCAGGAGCTCTTTCCCTGGCATGTTATTTGGTTCGATGCATTTTAAAATTTAAAGATTTGGTTGATGGTAAAGTAGGAAGGTGGTGAGACAAGAGGAATATAACTTTGCAGGCTAGATCGCAATATCTAGAAATATGTATGATTTAGAAGACAATACCCAAAATGTAAGGGGTTGCATGACGGATGATTTGAAGAATCTATACCATAGTTACCATAAGAACATATTATTACACCTGCACTCAATAATTACTTACATCCAATTAAATTAATGATGTTAGTGAAACCGTTCGTATCATATGAAAAGCCAAAGTCGCTCTTGGATGGGAAGAAGAATGCACGCGTTTCCTTATGCTCTTGGGTGGCTGATATCTCGCTTCACATTATTTTGATCATTTTTTGAAATTCTTCTAATATAATATTTAGATTCTATTTAAGATTAATAATTTGCTTAATATTCTGTCAAGTTATAGATTAAAATGTTAAATAAAAATAAATCACAAGGGAATAAATATATATTTTTTAAATTATTAGATGTAAGTATAATTTATCCCTAATTTTAGGGGATTTTGTAATTTAAGATTTTTACCATAATATTTTCACATATAATTCAGAGGACGGGGCGCATAAAATCAAGTTTTAGTTCTGGTCGGATTATATATCATGTGCATGGATAAAAACAATCAAATCATCTTGTAAATTGAATGATCTATGAGGAATTTTTGCATATGGTTCCTCTTTTCAGCTTATTCTCGGTTGGTGTTATTCTTTGGTACATACGTGTATCTCAAGATCCTCTTAAAACAATGCATCTAATGGCAAATTTGTTTAAAGTGATTGCCGGTACGTGTTATTCTCATAAGCTATTTTTTTTTTTTGCTTCTGATGGATATCAAAGTAATTTTATTAATGAAGGAAACTGAAAGAAAGATGCAACAGAAAGAAAGGGGGTGAATTTTGTCGGTCACTCTTTAATTCATAGGTCTTTCTTCATCAATGACATAAGCAAATTTGACTAAAAGAACTAATAACTTGACAAGATATCACCAAAGAGTTCAAGAGTCACAAACAGAGCTAGATGAAAAAAAATCTAAATTACCCTTTTTTTCCTTGTGCATAACTATTACTACCTCACACATCTTATGTGCAACCATCAGTTTGGTTAAGTCAAGCCTCATCACACATCCAAACACAGACAGTAAAAGGCAATACCAAATACCAATCCCAAAGAAGAAAGCAAAAGCATTTTCAGAGCACAGCCCTCATAGGAAAAAGAAAGCACATCAAAAGATTTTTTTTTTTTTTTTTTTTAAATTATTATTATTATTATTAAAAGGGAGGTGTTAACCACCCGGCTTTTATTCATCTAGCTCAAAATAACACAAACAAGTAGCAGCTACCTAGAGGCTTCGGCAGCAAACAAGGAGAAAAATAGGTTCGGATACCCTCTCAACTATCCTGCCGATGGAGCAGAGCAAGAAGGAGAGCAAAAGAGTGAGTTTAGGAGTCATAGATCTCCTTGCTTAATTTTGAATGGATGCTGCAGCAAATAGATTCCATGATCTGAATCTGAAGCCAGAGTTATCATGCAGGATATGGTGAGTTTGTTAGAGTTGTGACATCTAGAAATTGCTAATCTTGCAAAAGTAATATTATTAAAAATTTTATAATAAGAAAATTTTAAATTTTAAAAGATTTAAAGTTTGATTGGATCAAAGTGTATTAAAAATACTGGCATAAGAATGAAATTTGCCTCCCTCTTATGGACCGATGGTGAGATCGCTGCCAAGGTATAAGAAACTGACTTAAGACCGATCATCCTCTCACAAGCACAATTGCATGGGATTCTTGTCCCAATCAACTCATTGAATTACCTAGATGAAAGATTAGAAAAATAAAAAAGAGAATAGCAAATAAGTAAATGGAAAAGGAGTAGAAAAGAAAGAGAAAATGGAGCTGGAGCTTCCTTTTTCCTGGACTTAGAAACAGTAGAGCTGTTAACTTGGGTTGGGCCCGTCTGGTTGGCCCGCTCCGTCATATAAACGGGGGGCTGGGATCATATTTTAGCAACCCATTTAGAAGTAGGTTAAATAATCCGTCCCGTTTGGGTTGCGGGTTGTGATAGATTCTGGATGGGTCGGAATGCGTTGGCCCGTCTATTTTATTTTAAATATATTAAAATTATTTTTTCATTTTAAATTTCTAAATTCTTATTTTCTGCTCAATCTCAGTCCATCTGTATCTACATGACCATCTACTTCTAGACGCCGTAGCCCATCGCCCAGATGCCCACCCATGATAAGTCCTGCTCAAATAGGAACAGCCCCACCGGCCGACCAACCCCACGGCCCCACCCCCCTCCCAGGTCTCCTCGCCCCAGTCCCCCATCCGGCCACCTTCTCCCTGCCCAGCCAACCCCATGCCACGACCCCACACCCCCAAATCCCGCATCGCCCGCTTTTGCCCTACCC
This sequence comes from Cocos nucifera, assembly GCA_006176705.1. Classification (NCBI taxonomy): domain Eukaryota; kingdom Viridiplantae; phylum Streptophyta; class Magnoliopsida; order Arecales; family Arecaceae; genus Cocos; species Cocos nucifera. The sequence continues at coordinate 12,455 of QRFJ01000139.1, read as the reverse complement.
CAACCCCCCCACTTTCTCTCCGCCCCAACCGCCCCACCTGGCCACCCCCATAGGCCACACCCCCGACCCAGGTCAGTAGGCCCCCTCCGCCCGCCTTCTCCCCACCTCGGCTCCCCCACCCGGCCATCTCTACGCTTCCCTGCCCACTGCCAAGGCACCCCCTTCCCCCGTGGCCTACTGGTCTCAAATAAACCGCACCCTTTCCTTTTATTATTATTTTATTTGGTGAACTTTTGAAAGATCAGCATCTAGATCTAGATATAATTTTTATATGATCATTTTTTATATATAAAATTATGTAGATACTAGTATCTCTTATTTATATTTTTATTTTATTTAATTATTACCTTAATTTTTTTTATTGATTGGTAGATTATTAGCTTGTTTCTTCGCTATTGTATAGGGTGTGGCTGATTTCTTGTATTATGATTAAGTCTATAAGTACAATAAATCAAGTTCTAAATATAGATGATGATGAAGTCTCTGAAGAATCCAAATTAGATAGTAAAAGTGAAATTGAACCTAGAGTTGAGAAATCAAATAAGAGGACAAGAGAATATTCTGATATTTAAAATTATTTTATAAAAATAAGGAAAGACAAAGATGGTACAGAAAGGGCAACTTGTAATGGATGTAAAAAATAGTATAAATATGGTGGAAAAAAATATAGGACCTCTTCTATGACCCGTCATCTTTTAAAGTTTTCTATGAGAAAGTTGCATTATGTAGGGCAAATGATAATTGGTGCTGATTGTAGAGCAAATGATAATCGGTGCTGATGGAAAATAAAGATCTAAAAAAATAGATCAAAAAATTTCTCATGAATTATGTGCATATGCTATTATTCAACATAATTTGCCATTTTCATTGGTCGAATATTCTGGGATTAGGGCTTGGGTGAAGTATATCAATCCTGATGTTGTTCCTATTACTAAAAATACTATTTGTAGTGATATTCAGAAAATTTATTTGAGAGAAAGAAAAGTTTAAACAGCTCTTAGCTAAGATTTCCAATAGAGTTTGCCTAACTTCTGATGTGTGGATTGCATGCACTAGTAAAGGTTATATTACTCTGACTACTTATTATGCTGATGATAATTGAAAATTGAATAGTAAAATTCTGAATTTTGCTCATATGCCTCCTCCACACTCGGGGGTTGAATTAGTTCCAAAGTTGTATGAATTTTTGAAGGATTGGAGAATTGAGAACAAGATTTTTTCTTTGACTTTAGATAATGCCTCTAGTAATAATAATATGCAAGATATTTTGAAAGGATAGCTTTCTTTGAATGATAGTTTATTATATGGTGGTGAGTTTTTTCATGTATGGTGTTATGCTCACATTCTTAACCTCATTATTTAAGAAGGGTTGAAAGTAGCCAATGATGCTTTGGTTAAAATTAGGGAATCAGCAAAGTATGTAAAGGGTTTGGAGAGCAGGATGCAAAAATTTGATGAATGTATTAAGTAGGTTGGTGGTATTGACTCTTCTATTGACTTACATTTAGATGTGTCTACTCGTTGGAATTCTACATATTTGATATTGAAAAGTGCAATCAAATACAAAAAAGCTTTTGCTTCTCTCCAATTGGTTGATAAAAACTATAAATTTTGCCCAACATCCCTTGAGTGGACAAGAGGAGAGAAAATATGTGTTCCTAGAGCATTTTATGAGACTACCAACTTCATTTCCGATTCTTCTTATCCTACCTTCAATCTTTATTTCATGCAAGTTTGGAAGATTGAGTGCTTGTTGTTGGAAAATGAGAGGAATGAAGACATGATGATAAGTGGAATGTGTAAGAGGATGAAATGCAATTTTGATAAATATTGGAGTCAATATAGTGTTGCACTTGCATTTGAGGCTGTTCTTGACCCACACATCAAGCTTACAATGTTGGAGTACTTTTATTCAAAGATTGATGCAAGTAAAGCAAAAGATATGGTGAAGGAGGTGAGAACAAAGTTGAACAAGTTTTATGAGCAATATGCCAACTCTACAAATGCATCAAGTAGTTCTTTTCAATCTCCATCCATATCACATGCACATATGCCAATGTCAAGTGGAGGATTAGTTGGAAACAAAGGTAAGAAAATATTTGATGTAAGTGTCTTATCTTGTACTTTTTTTTATATTTTTTTCATATTTATATTTATTTTATTAATTATATATCTAATTTATGTTTGGAATTGATGTAGGAAACTAAAATGTTTGGGAGCCAAACTATTACAAATGCTGGAAAATCCCAATTAGATCTCTATTTGGAGGAGCTAAAACTTAAGTTTGGATTCTATGAAGAATTGGATGTATTGCACTATTGGAATAGTCATAAGCATCGATTTCCAATTCTTTCAATAATGGTATGTGATGTTTTGGCTATTCCAATTACTATTGGTGCTCGAGTGCTCAACAAATACAGAAGTAGCATGCTTCTGGAGAAAGTACAGGTTCTTCTTTGTACTCGCAATTGGCTGCATGGTTTTATTCCTAATAGTAAGCTTGTCTTATAATTTAGATGTTACTTAGTTTTTGCTCCCTACTACTTTTTTTTTGTGGTTGATTTCTTATTTTTGGCTTATGTTTAGCTTATTTTTTATAATTTTAATTGCTTTGATATTAATTCTTGATTTCTTGTTGTGGTACTTGTAGGTGAAAATGAAGATGAAGATTCAGCTATGAAAGTGAAAACATCTCTTTCAAAGGAGGGTTCTGTGTTATTGAAGAAATAATTAATGAAGAAAAGGAAGAGAATGAAGAATTGAATGATAAGGACCACAATGATGATATAGAGGATAATTTTTTGGGACTTTGATTTATCTTTAAATTAGTTTAAAAATTAGAACTTTAAGTTTTTTAAAATTTGGATTGTATTAAGTATTTATTTTGGATTATATTAAGTATTTAACTTTGATTTAAGCTTAAATTGCACATGAATTTCTATTTATATTGTTGTTTTATAGATTTTTTTTTTTAAAAAAATTGATGGGTTGGCCCGTTTAACCAGCAACCCACGATGGGTCGAGTTGGGTTGGGGTTTTTCTGATCCGTCAGTTAAACGGGCCAGCCCAACCCATCCCATTTAGAGGTGAGTTGGGATGGGTTCGTCCGTCTTGGCAGCTCTACTCAACAGGTCTAGATTTGATCTGCCAAGATTATGGACCTAGAGCCCTTTTATAGGCTCGGTCCGGTTGTTAACTGCCGTGGAGGCCCATAAAGGTCTCGATAACGGATGTCGCTAGCGCTTTACAATGGCTTGCCAGCTTGGCCCATTAAACGCGTATGAAATCTATCATGTAAATTAAGCTTAATCTGCAACATAAGCGCAAATCAAAATCAAATTTAAATTTTAAATTTAACTTAACGTGTGTGGTGAAATATGTCCTCTGTGTGGGTTGACTGAGTGGGGCCTTGAGCAAAAGCACATGTGGTCACTGACCCGCTATCCTTAAAACCTAACTTAGGCTTAAAGAAATCAAATATATATAAATGCAAGAGTGACACATTCAATATTGGACTAAATTAAAATCAAATATTAAAATTTTAAATCATCTAAAATAATAAAGAATTAAAATTCTATTTCAAAAATTTGAAAATTTCCAACAGAGTTTGATCCTCTTGAGGCCGAGATACAACACGCTAGCTGGTCGCATCCTACTCTCACGAGCACGGTCACATAGCAGGTTTGACCCAATCAATTCCTTCAACTATCTAGATGAAAGATTAGGCAAAAAAAAAAAAAAAAGAGAGAAATGGAGCTTGAGCTTTCTTTCTCAGACTTAGCACAGGATCTTAATAGATGTGCTAAGACCCTGGAGCCTTTTTACAGGCTCGGCCCTTGTAACTGCCCGAAGAGGCCCAAAAAAGTTCTCAATGGCTTTGACGCCTTATAAAGACCCCCCAATATGGGTGCATTAATTATCCATAATGTATACTGTTGGGTTCATTAACTAGCATGTTGGGTTCATTAACTAGCATCCCGATTTGACGTCCGAACGACAAGGGACAGTAGACTTCACTGACTAGTGATCGGTACTATCGACTGAACGACGATTATAATAGATTCCCGAATGATGACAGATCACTATGAGTTAGATAGACAACCTCAATCAACTTTTGACTAATCTGGCACCCGACATATAATCCGTGAATCTTATGGATGACCGATTATCGATCTACCAACCGACTGGTAGTCGGCTTTCTTCGACCGACCATCAATCAACTGGCTGATTTTCGATTGTAAATTTTTCGACTGATGATTAGTCGGTAACTATCGACCAATTCTCCAAACGGAAGGACTCCAAGAACAGACAATCACTTACTGATCGAAATAACAATCGGATGCCGACATATGATTGGTATGACCGATATATAGTTGGTATGACCTACATTCTCAGTGTAGAATGCGCGTAACGATTTTTCCATGATCATAATGGCATTAACTGCTCACTTAATGCTGGAATAAGTAGGATCCATGATATCTAACTGTTACCGATGGTTGCTAATCCATTCTCTTATAAAAAAGGATAAACTGAGTACTTTGGTAAGACAATTCTGGGCTTAATTTTACTTTGATTATTCTGTTCATCAATCCTCCTCTAACTTAAGCATCGGAGGATCTCCATCAAAAATATTTTCGGTTAGTGTGGACTTCTTTTATAGGTGACTCTCTCCGATGATAGGCATATCAAAGGATTGGCCGTAATAGATTAGCGCACCAGGTGGGGGGAGAAAGAAGCAAATTGCTCTGAAAAATGCCGAAAACATGAGCCCAGTATTCCACCAGTTCCGCCGAGCTATCTTTCCACCAGAAAGATCATCTTCCTCCACCACCAATGGCGGAGCCTAATCTTTCAAGTCCGACTATCACAGCGGATGTCTAGACTCAATAACTTGCTGCACTAATGCAGCAAATAAAGATTTTGATGGAGGCAACGCATAGCCTCCAACAACAATAGCAATCGATGGTGCAACAACCACCGGCACAAGCAGTGCCATCAAGGCACCATTGCCGTTCCCTACGATAATCTCTATCTCCTTCACCAGAGTGATGATCAACTTGACATTCTCGTCATATTGAAGTATCACCTTCGCAGCACTCACACTATGCCACCCGCCACTCTCAACGGTCAACCTCTATCTCCCTCCCTTCGACGTAGTATTCATAAGGAAAAAAGATCATGTCTACCATCAACTTCCTCATCTTCGATTTCTTCAGGGGATTCCATCCTTGGATACTCATAGCAATAGCAGTTCGACGACCATGAACGTAAGTTCAAATAGATCGACCTCAACTTGCTTGACTGAGGGTGAGTAATTGGGGGGCTCAGCGACCTCAACATTCATTTTCTTGATGAATCATGGATGAACTGATCCCATATTGGTTCAAAATGCCATAAATAGAGCCGTACAATAGCTCCACAGATCCAGTCGATCATCTAGAGAGTTACAAAACTCTCAAGATGATCCAAGAGGCCTTCGACATTCTTCTATGCAAAGGCTTCTTGGCAACCATTCGAAAAGCTACTCGAGCCTGGTATTCTAGGCTACGGTCGGAGAGCATATACACCTTTGAGCAGCTAGAAGACTCGTTCGCAGCTCATTTTAGCTCTAGTTGAAAGATGCTGCGAACATCTGACAGTCTCTTTTTATTAAATAAAGTAAAGGAGAGATACTACAAGACTAAGTGGCATGTTTCAACATTGCCACACTTGAGATCAAGGACCTAAACGAAGATATGGCTATTTTAGCCATGAAGAGAGGTCTGAGGGGATCTCGTTTCACTTACTCATTAGATAAAATCCACCCTCGGATCTATGCTGAACTTCTAGAGCATGCATTTAAGCATATCTGCGCAGACGAAGCCGCTTCTGACGGGTGCCAAGTAGAAGACAAAAGTCAGAAAAAGAAATAAAAGAAAAGTGGAATTCCTGCTGAACCAAGTGGGCAGCCGACTAATAAAGGAGTTTCGCCACCCCGATGGAGCCAAGGCCAGATAGGTACGGCACAAAATACAACTTCTACACTTCGTTGATTGTTCTTCGTACACAAATTTTGATAAAAATTGAAGGAGCAGAATATATCCGACGCCCCCCACCGATGAAAGCACTGCCAAGAAGCCACGATCAAAAGAAGTGCTATCGATTTCACCATGATCATGGTCATGATACCAAACAATGCATCCAACTTCGGAATAAAATTGAGGACCTAATATGCTAAGGGTACCTCAAAAAATATCGATGTGATCCTCCGACTCCGACTCTAGTTAATTGGCAACCTCACACTACTATAAAAATGGCCTATGACAGTAATTTTTGAAACTGCTGCTATAGGTCCTACGACAGTGATTTTTATTAACCGCTGCCATAGGTCAGACCTATGGCAGCGGTTATTATAATCGCTGCCATAGGTCTGATATATAGCAGCGGTTACAGAAAATCGCTACCGTAAGTCAGACCTATAGTAGTGGTTACAAAAAATCACTGCCATAGATTGACCTATGCAGCGGTTCATTGTAACCGCTGCCATAAGTTGGACCTATAGTAGTGGTTAGTAGGAACCGCTGCTGTAATCTGATTTATGGCAGCGGTTAATTGTAACGGCTGTCATATTTTTTTTTTAAAATATTATATAATTTTAAAATTTAATACCCATCTTCACCGTTCATTATCTAAATAATTATCATTAGAGTGTCTTCGCAAAAGATCGCCTCGATCCGATGGCCCTAGCTTTGTCGATTAGATAAATTTGATTTTGATAACCATGAACGATGATGCGATGATCTGATAGATAGAGACCTCCGATGGATCCAAAAATCTACAATGATGATCTCGATGATGTTTGTAGCATACTATCAAAGTTTCACTTCAATCGGATATTGTTATCTTAGTCAATTTAATATAGGTTAGTTTCGACCGTTAAATGATAAATGAGTGATTAAAGGATCAAACGGTGTTCGATTATGTGATAATTTTTTTAATAAATGATCTTGGCTACTACTTTAATCATTTTTTATGGTAGTGATTATAAAATTCAAATCATAAGATGAAAAATGATCTAAAACTATACGTCTTCTGATAACCATTCTGAAACTTCAGTGGTTGTTATGCTCGTGCTTTTGCAATATCTGCTTAATATGAATAGTTTATATAAAAATGATTTAAATTTTACTATCATCGTCATATAAAATATTTAAAATTATAACAAAGATCATTTAACTAAAAAGTTATCTCATAATCGAATACCGTTTAACCCTTTGATCGCTTGTTTCTAATTTAACGATCGAAATTATTTCATACTAAATTAACCATGATAACGATATCCGATTGAAGTAAAACTTTGATAGTATGCTACAAACATCTTCAAGATCATTGTTGTAAATTTTTGGATCCATCGGAGGTCTCCATCTATCATATCATCGCATCATCGTTCGTGATCGTCGAAATCAAATTTTTCTAAACGATGAAGCTAGGGCCATCGGATCGAGGAAACCTTTTGCGATGACACTCTAATGATAATTATTTAGATAATAAACGGTGAAGATGGATATTAAATTTTAAAATTATATAATATTTAGAAAAAAAAATGAGAAAAAAATTATTTTTCACCTATGGCAGTGGTTATTAAAAACCGCTGCTATAGATCTATAGTAGCAATTATAGAACCGCTGTCATAGATCTATGGCAGCAATTTTGGATAACTGCTATCATAGATCTATGGCAGCAATTTTGGATAATCGCTGTCGTAGATCTATGACAGCGGTTCGATAACCGCTGTCATAGGTTAGGTTAAAAATCTTCAAATTTTTTCTACTTTTCTTTCGTGCATGCTCGATCTCTCTCTCCCTCCTTCTCTTCATCGTCGGTGAGGCTCTTCCCCCCCAACCGACATCACCCCTCCTCCCCCTCGACCGACATCGACCCTCCTCCCACCGACCGACGTTGCCCCTCCTCCCCTTCGATCAACACCGCCCTGCTTCCCCTCCTCTCCGACCCCTCCATCCTCGATCGTCCTCCCCCCAGTCCGCCATCCCCCACCCCCCACCCAGTCCCCCCCCCGTCATCCGACCCTCCCTCGGCCCCAACGAAACCCCTCCGGCGAACCCCCACCAACCCTTCCTCGACCCCCAAAAACCCACCCTCCGACGAACCCCTTACACCCTTGCTCAGCCCCCTGCGAAACCCCACCCCCGCCCCTCCATCAGACCCTCCCTCGATCCTCAGTGAACCCCCCTCCGACGAACCCCATCCGACCCTCCTTCGGCCCCCGTAACCCCCTCCATACTTTATCCTCCTCCGACTCGTGTGAAACCAACCCCTTCGATGAGCCCCCTCCACCCTCTTCGGCTCCTGTGAAACCCCACCATTCTGACCCTCCTCCAGTCCAGTGCGAAGCCTCCTTCGATCTTCTCATTACTATGCCCCTCCCCCTGGCCCCATCTCCGATCCGCCCCTGCTCTCTCTCTCTCTCTTTTTCCTCTTTTTCTCTCTTCTCTATCTCACTATCTTGCTTTTTATTTTGCAGAGTTATCTCTAGTGCCGTCGTCCTCCTCTAGTGTCATCGTCGACGACCCTCAGAGCTTTCGATGCGATTCGCTCTCTATAGCCATAGGTATAATTTTTTTAAAATTTTATAGTATTATTTATTAATCATATATATTTATAATAATTTATAGAATATTTATAATAAATATTATAAATATTTATTATAAATATTATAATTATCTGCATATCATAGTTTTTAGGTCGTGTCGTGGTGGTAGCCTTAGGCTATTCTATGTTGGTGGCTGTGTACTAGATCTGTCAACAGATTGGGTTCGGATTAGAATCTGAATATTCAGATCCGGATCCAATTTTAATTACTGGTACTGGATCCAAATCCGAATATCCAACGGGTCTTTACTTGAGAGAGAAAGAGAGGGATTCGATCTCGTTGCCATCATTAATTATTTATGAATATAATTCATGTTGTAAAATTTATTGCATAATACTTTTTGAATATTTATATCTTATTGCTTTCATTTATTGCATTGCATAATGATAGACCCGTTAATTGATTAGTGCATATAATCTCCGACATCCGTATAATTATATGTAATTATATGGATTAGAGAATTATGTACAATGATCAATTGATTGTCCAATATGGATAGTTTAAAAATTATCGATAATTCTATAGATAATTACAGTAATTAAACGGTATGCTAAAAATTTTGAATAAAATTTTAGACAGTATTTTTCTTTTGTTCTTCCTACATGGGAGAACTAAAAAAAAATGCTGCCAAAATTTTATTCGATCCCTATTGTATATCATTTGATCATTGTAATGAACCTATAGAATTAATATAATTTTTGAATGGGATAGAACCTATCTTTACTTATTAGTTGGTGGTAGGGTGCATTTATTGCATATCTAAAAATGATTTTTAATCTGAGTTCCACACATGATTTACTTGCAGTATCATCATTTTTAAAATAGATAAGGGATGGATGAAGTTTAGTAGGCTCTCATTAGAATATAAAGCTGGACTTCAAAATTTTTTTGATTATGCTATAAAAAAATTTGGGGACTATGGACTGATCCAATGTCCTTATAAAAAGTGTATGGATGGGCCATAGCTACCTTGTCAAGATGTCAATAATCACCTTACTATTTATGACTTTAAAGTTGATTATGAAATTTGTTGGAACCAATATGGTAAGGGCAGACCGCAAGGAAGCGATCAACCTGAAGGGGGAGTGAAACAAATGATTCGTAATATTTTTTTATTTGTTGGCCATAATGACGGTGCATCCACGTCCATGTCTGATCCTGTGATTGGTTAAATGACAAACAGTGAGGATGTGGAGAAGGTCCGCAAGTTGATGGAGGATGCTAATGTTTCGATGTATTCCGGATGTGAAAAGATAGCGAAGCTTGAGTTCTTAATTTGGTTGTATCATGCGAAATGCTCCAACGGGTTTAGTAATAATGGAGTGAACTGTATACTAAAGCTTTTGGAGGATATTCTTTCGGATAATGCATAAATTTCGAAGAATAATTATGAGGCATCAAAGATTATTGAACAGCTTGGCTTTATTTATACCAAGATACTTGCATGTCCCAATGATTGCATGCTCTATTGGGAGGGGGATGTCAACAGCAATGAGTGCACGAGGTGTGGTGTATCAAGATGAAAATAGAATAAAGATGGTACATCGACTCATGTACCTCAAAAGTTGATGTGGCATTTTTTTTTGATTCTGAGACTACAAAAGTTATTTATGTCAGCAAAGACATCGAAGGACATGAGATGGTATGAAGAGGACTGAACAAAAAATGATGCATTGAGGCATCCAGTCGATGGAGAGGGATGGTAGAAGTTTAATGAATTATATCTCGACTTCGCACAAGAGATACGTAATGGGAGGTTGGGCTTATTGTGCGATGGTTTCAATCTATTCAAACATATGAATACTGTCCATAGTGTATGGCCAGTATTTATTCATGTTTACAACCTTCTACCATAGATGTGTATGTCCTTTGCTTTCATGACAGTGCTCATCCCTGGACCGATAGAGATAGGTAATGATATTGATATTTATTTACAGCCTCTTATTGTCTAGCTGAAATAGTTATGGAGCATTCAAGGTGTTCCAACTTTTGATGCTTTGCTGAATGAGTCATTCTCCATGCATGCAACACTTTTATGGACAATAAATGACTTTCCAGCCTATGTTCTAATGTCGGATTGGAGCACCAAAGGTGAGCTAACATGCCCGATCTATGGAAGAAACACCTGATCTAGAAGGTTGACACATCGGAGGAGCTTTAGCTATATGGGGCATCGACGTTTCCTCCGTCGAAACTATCCATATAGAAGGGATGCACGCACCTTCGATGGTACTGTTGAAGAAGGTGAGGTGCCTAATCGGATGTCTGGGAGTGAAGTACTTAGAGAGTTGGATGGGCTTAGTATTGAATTTGGAAAAGATGATTTGATTGGTGATAAAAAAAGAAAGCATCGATCAAAGAAAGATGACACACATTTTAATTTGAGGAAAAAGAGCATTTTTTTTAACTTGCCATATTGTGAGACAAACTTATTGTGCCATTGCTTAGATGTAATGCATATTGAAAAGAATGTGTGTGAGCTCCTTTTGACAACAATCTTGAATATCAGGGATAAGACCAAGGATGACTTGAATTTTTGACTTGACTTGAAAGAATGGGATATTAAAAGATCACTTCATCCAGAGCCGGTAGAGGGAGAACAGTGGAGGCTTTTTCATGCATTCTATGTTATGAATGCCTCCGAACGGTCCATATTTCTTCGTGCATTGGAGAACATAAAGATCCCAGATGGATACTCAAGCAACATATCAAAGCGTGTGAATAGTAAAGATGTCAAACTTAGAGGATTGATGACTCATGATTATCATGTACTGATGCAGAAATTAATCCCAATAGCTATTTGCCACGTGTTGTCAAAAAATATTAGAATGATGATTATTCATCTTTGCAACTTTTACAGAGATATTTGTGCAAAGAGGTTGCTTAAGAAAGATGTGAAGAAAATGAAGGCAAGGATGGTGACTATATTATGTGATCTAGAGAAAATATTTCCACCATCATTTTTCACAGTTATGATGCATCTCACAATGCACCTTGTAGGAGAAGTTGCAATTGGAGGCCCAGTGTTCTATTAATGGATGTATCCTACTGAGAGAAATATTCAAACTCTGAAATTTTATGTAAGAAATATGAATCGCCCGGAGGGATCTATAGCAGAAGGTTATTTGGATCAAGAGTGTATAGATGTTTATACCATATACTTAAACAAGCTTGAGATACGTTGTAATCGACCAATGAGGAATCAGGATGATCAGTATGAGCTAATTAAGTTGGCATTTAAGTCCATTCCATAGTCAGATGGATTTTTTACTTCATACTGCCTCACTAATTTGAGCATTGAGGAAAGGGATAAGGCATATCGCTACGTGCTCTTCAACTATGATGTCATTGAGCCATACATAAGGTGAGTCACTCAGCATTATTTATTTTATAATAATTAAAAAAATATTTAATTATATCTAAATTTATTTTTTATGTATGCAGCAAACACAAGAAGGTCATAAGAGTAAAATATGATGCTCTAAGTATACGAAAGAAAGAGAAAATGCATAGCAACGAATTTTCTGAATGGTTCAAAGATCATGTAAGCGATTATATATTTTTGTCTGGTATAACTTGTTGGAACATGTTTACTAATTAGGTGTCATCTTCTTAATTAGGTGTGAAGATTGCCGCTCAGTGATGTGAGCTCTAAAGTGCATGCTCTTTTAATGGACCCTAATCGTACCGTGCGCGAGTATAAATAGCTCATCATTAACGGCTATAGGTTTAATATTCATAGCAGGTTCGTAAATATGGCAACATAAAATAGTGACATCATGTTAAGCACCACCATTGGGTGTTA
>QRFJ01000138.1:998522-1157521 GCA_006176705.1 Cocos nucifera | reverse complement strand
CTGAAAGTCTGTTTGTGTGCAATGATGGAGCTGTCAGTTGAAAAAATTTCAAGCAGATAGTGATAGCAGATTCTACCATGGAAGTAGAATATATCACTACGTCAGAAGCTATAAAGGAGGCATTCTGGTATAAAAAGTTTGCCACAGAGATCCGAGTAATACCATCAGATGCCATTCCTCTGTACTGCGATAACAATGGCACCATAGCCCTTGCTAAGGAGCCGAGGTCTTATCAGAAATCTAAGCACATCGAGTGACAATACCACCTCATCCGCGATTACCTCAAGAAGGATTACGTCGAGGTCAAGAGAGTCGACTCCGCAGACAATGCGACTGATCCACTTATAAAGCCGTTGGGCCAGTAGAAGATCGAAGCCCATCTTGAGAAGATGGGACTTAGATTTATAGCTAATTGGCTTTAGGTCAAGTGAAAGTTTGTTAGATATGAGTACCCAAGAAGCCAGAATTAGCTGACACTTGTAATACACTTCTAGGAGCAAAATTATAATTTTAACTATAAATAATAAAATAGATTATTTTCTATCACATATGTATATTTAGTGTTTGTGATACATTCTTTGAGTTAATGGTAATGATAATTCTTATTTTTGAGAGTTAAAAATTTAAGACAAGAATTTTCATTATTAACTCATAAAATGCTCCTAACCATAGGATCATCATGAGGATGGTGATTGATCCGAAAGATTAGTGTACAATCGCTTCTTTATAGTAGATGAGTCTTGAGTCTATGGTGTAGAGACATCTAGAGCGAGAGTACAGATACTCGTTAGAGAACGAGGGCACTGAGCGTGACCACCTCGAGTAGTCATAAGAAAGTCTACCTTCTCGTCTGATGACTGACTCGAAGCTGCAGTGGTGTGTCTGGTTCTTTGACCTGAGATGCATCGATAGTTCACCTTGAGGGTGTTATAGTTTGACTACACCATGACTCGGTCTTCCTAGCCATTCGAAATCCTGAGGTGTATGTTGGCTATAGCATGTTCATTGTAGGAATTGGATTGCACCAAGATGGAATCTATCTACCTCGGTGGGTAAGGAGCAGCCCTATGATGATCATGAGAATCAAGTCCATAAGCCCATGGCCATGGCAGAGAGTGAAATAATAGAAAGAGTTTCTATTAAGATTTTCACATTGGACTTGAATCAAATGATTAAATCATATGATAGAAATTAGGGTTTGACGAGTTCACCTTAACCCTAATCTGATCGGAGCTCAAGATAGAAAAACTTAATCACACAAGTAGCTACACCGAGAGGTTCATATTCAGTTTTGATGGGTTGCCACCATATACTGCTAGGTGTCACTGATGGATTTTGGGAGCAATTAGAATGATTTAGATGATCGATCATTCTAGTTGTCGGAATCAGAAGAGTTCTGATCCATTGAAAGAAGTTTCGATGATATTGATGATGGAGATCACTACATATCCCATTACCATATAGAATTAAACCTAATTGGGTCACACAAATAAGTGTTTGAATCTGGATATCATTTATTGGACTAACCTAGTTCAATTGATTTGAATTAGATTCAATTAGGTTCAAAAAAAATCATGCTAGCATACGATTGTGTCTAACATTCTTCTTTTTCTATCATTAAAAGTTATCTGGACTGAGTTAAATGAGTTTGTGCTCACTTAGGTACCTTTACCTAATCTGACTGGAGCTTGTCCATGTCAAAAAATGACTGTCTTAATTTATGAGATAAATTTGAGACAATACCTGCCATTTTTCGTCACCTACTAATTCTTATTCTTTGACTTTGGTCAAACGTTGACCTTTGACGCTTGGATATCTATCCATGTGTCATGCACTTATTGAAGAGCAGATAGGGGATTATCCCCTTACTAGATTTTGAAAAGGAGGGGGTGCATGCCTAGGATGGCGTGCACCCATGGATAGGGACGTCTGGAGTTCCATATGGATGGGACTCCAGGTTGCTTCTTGGATTTAAACTAGATGACCCTCACCTATAGACTTTGACCAGTCTTAGGCGCCACCTTAGGATGAATCTATGGGTCTCTCATCTAATTGAATTAGGTGATGTCATCTCATCAATCAAATTTAGATCTGATTGAACAAAGCAACGTAATTGGCCAGGGTGATGTGGCACTACATGGCGCAGTAGGGTCTATATAAAGACCTGTCTATGCCCATTTTTCATAGAATTCTCTCCTAGCCATGCCCCAAGACTTCTCCTCTCCCTCCTCCATGCCATCTTTCTGATCCTCTCTCTCCTCTCCATGCTCAAGAAAGTTGGGCCTTTAGATTAGTGCGATTCAGGCAAGAAAAGGCTGACGAGAAAGGAAGAAGGTAGCACTATTGCAAAGAGGACTGCTGATCTTCAAAAGAAGTTTTGAAGATCCTTCAAATCAGATCTAGATCTAATTTTTGGAGATAATATAAAAAAGAAGAAGATCTCTAGATCCAGTTCGAGTGGATACTGGTAGAGGCCAAACACTTGCGTGGCTAGATCCAGAACCTCAGGGCTTCAGCATGATCATCAATGGATAATCAGATTATCCAAAATCAAGATAAAATTAATTTAGATTTGATTTAATTTAATTTTTTTGATTATCAAATCATAAAATTAGATCTAAAAAATGTCAGATCTGATTAGGATCTAAGAAAAAAATTTTGAAATATGCCTCTCAATCCAATCAGATCTGAACGAATCTGACCCCAAGAAATCAGGATTTTTCTTCATCTATTTCTTTCTTTTAGTGAATTTTAGATTTGGCTTGCTCGTATTATATTTATTATAGAGAAAAGCTATTTGACTCTCTAGAGAGTAGTGAGGATACTATTTATTTGCTGAATGGATCGAGCTGTGTGATCAAGAGCGTTGGGATAGTCAACTTGCAGACATATGATGGAGCATTGAGAAAGTTGGATGAGGTCCGATATATACTCGATTTCAGGAGTAATCATATTTCACTGAGTAGACTAGATTCAAGCAATTACAGATGAAGAGATGATGATGGAGTCCTGAAAGTTGTGCATGGTAGTAGGATTGTCTTGAAGGGGAAGAAGTATGGAAGACATGACTACCTCTTAGTAGGGAGCTAAGCGCAAGGTGGAGCTTCAGATATAGATGGATTAGGCATGAGATGGAAGACTTAAGAGAATGACAGGCGACGTCGCAGAGTAAAGTTCTTATTGCTGTAAGAGACTATCTCGAGCAGATCTCAGGTTAGACAGGTCATGGCATATAATAAAGATGGGATCGAGAAGTCTGGCTCGACTCCTATGTTTGTCCATCCATGAGTAGCTAGGCATTTGCCCTAAGGTATGGAGATGAGATCATTTACGATCTCTCAAACTGTGTGGAGGCCGAATATCTAGTCAAGGTGGAGATTTATCGGGTTTGACACCTCGAATTCGATCTTAGTTGGTTGATTGAAGCCCAAGAGTCAAGGATTGATGGAGAAATCATAAGATTATGCTCAATTTGGCTCAAACCGAAAGTGAACCAATGAAGAATTAGCAATGAACTAGGTTGAACTAGCCCAAATCAGGGCTCAACCGACCACTAGATCAATTTCAATGCCCCTAAATCGGCACTAGACCAGCGCTATTATGGGAGAATTCTAGACCATCTGATTAGTGTGATTGGATGGTTGGCGATGGGGGTCCACTAAGGCTACTGGTGGAGATCCAAATTTGGTGTGAAGGCTAGCGAAAGAAGGTGGCAATCAATGATGATTTGTGCATCAGAATGGTGATCAGATGGTTGAGAGTTGTTCTAGTTCAAATGAGCGTATCTTGGTGGTTTCTTATCTATTTTAGATATTCTTGGACTCTATAAAATGCTTGCAATGAGCCCTACGATGTGGTGGTAGAGTTTATGATGGCTGGAGTATCTCTTTAAGGATTTTAAGAGTTTTTTATGATGGATGTGAGCATTTTATTGAGAGATTGATGCATAAGAGTTGAGAGGATGTGATCTCCTCTTGTATTTATGAATTTCTCTCATAGTGAAGTTGCATTCCCTATGAAGGTAAGCTTTAAGCTAATCCATATTATTTGATTGTACTTTCGTGCATTTTTCTTCATCCTTCCTCTTGTGGTATTGATATCGTCAATGGCGTTGCGATCTTGGACGAGGATCTATGGAGCCTGAATAGTGAGGAATTCTCCAACATATATTTGCATGACTAACTAAGATTAAAAAAGAAGATGAGAAAAAATTTTTAAAAAAATTACATGCATTGCATTGATCCTATGGCATCTGATAAACATCATAAATTCATTAATAAAAGTATTAATTTATTAATTAATTTATATTAATTTTTAAGAATTATTAATCAATTTATATATAATTTTTAAAAAATTCATATTTTTATTAATTAAAAAATTAATTTAAAAATAATAAAATAATAATAAAAATTAAAAAATAAAATTTTATTATCAATAGAAAGAGCTCATTTTTCTGATCACAACAAAATAAATTTCAAGTAAAACGGAGCTAAAATGAAAAAGATATGAATTTTTAAAAATATAAAATAAATAAAAATTAAATAAAAAAAGAAAACGGCTCAGCCGGCTCCGCAAGCCGAGCCACCAAGCCAAGCCGAGCCATCAAGCCGACTCAGCCGTTGAAGCCATCAGCCGGTCCACGATCCAGGCGTGGACCGCCAGCTCAGCAAATTCCGACGAATCAGAGATTGCCACGTGGTGGACCTAGACCCCTTAAGGGTCTACAGAAATTTATCGCGGCTCACAAGGGTAATTTAGTCTTTTCGTCCGACAACAGCGGCGCTGATTGGTTGCGGTGTGCGGTGCGGCCGGTCCACGCGGTCCATGGGAACAGTTATTGCGCGATCGGACGGATGTGGTTGTTTGCGGTCAGGATCGGACGGCTGTGGTTGCTTCCGAATTTTATTCAGATACAAACATCACGCGGATCACCATCGGACGGCAGCGCTCGATCCAGGCGATGATCCGACGGTCCAGAACGCTGCCGGCGGTGATCAAGACTCCCGAAGCGCGATTTGCGGCCAGATTTCCTCGATCAAGCGCGATCCAACGGCCAGAATTTAATCCGACCCGATCTGAGCTTATCTGCATCCGATTTTGATGATTTTTGGACCGTTGGATTTCCTGTTGAATGGCTGGATTTTATCAGATTTATCAGAGTCATATCAGAGCTATTTTGATTCAAATTTTATCCAAATTTCTTTGTATTTTTATGATTACAAAGGCTATTAGTCCCATATTGCCTTTAGAAAAAATATCCAGCCCTCCTAGCTCTATAAAAAGGACCCCAGGCCATCAGAAATCAACATCTCCGATCAAGGTGAAGCTTTGGTACAGGGCGAAGCCAGGCTATGGGTTAAAGGCTGCTTCGAAGCAACGGGTGCCGAGAAGAAGAGCCGAGCTTCTACACCATCTTTCTGCCAATGCGATCCAAGATCAGAGATCAGGCTATTTTATTTTATTTCTTTTTAAATTTTATGTATTTAAATTTTAAAATTTTAATTAATAAAAATTTTATTTTTGCATTTTAATTTCTAGCTTTTTATTTTTATTGTAATTTAATTTCTGCACTTTAAATTATTGCTTTGCAAGTAGATGCTAAGATCTAACTAATAGATCTTAGTACCAAGTTTAAATTCCTGCATCTTTTAATTTTTACTTTTTTTTATTTTCCGACTTCACTTTTGATCTCAAAACTCTTCTTTTTTTATCTTTTTCTTTTATAAAATCAAAGATTTCAAATCTAAAAACACTACCTTCCCTGTGGATTCGACCCGACTCACTACTATTTACGTATTTTCAATAATTTTAAGAAGTCGGATTAAACTGATAAACACGATGTCTTAACGACAGCATCGCGTCCCTATCAAGTTTTTGGCGCCGTTGCCGGGGAAGGTTTTTGATTTTTGATTTTGATTTCTTTGATTTATTAAAAATAATTCCGGCAAACGCACCAAGTTTTTGGCGCCGTTACCGGGGAAGGCACGGATATTAAATTTTTGATCTCTTTGATTTTTCTATAAATAAATTATAAATAAAATTTTTATTTTCTTACTAATTTTTTTTATTATTTTGCAGGAAAAAAAAAAACAAAAAGAATCAGAAGTTTTGCCTGGTGAGATCAATCCTAACCCTAGTTCTCTTCTCTTTTTATTTTATTTATTTATTTATTTTACTTTTAAATTAATTTAAAAAAATATTCATTTAAACCTAATTAAAAAATCTCATAACAAGATTAGAAATCTTAACTGCATCATATTAGTTTTATTTTTATCTTTATTTTTATTTTTATTTTTTTTTTTTTTGGTGATTGCTGGAGGCAAGGTAAGCCTTTCATAATTTAATTAGTTGCATGCATCTAGTTTAAGTTGCATAAAACCCTTTGAATTTTTTTTTTTTTCTTCGTGCATATTCATATTAAATCAAATTAAGGGCACAATCCAATTAAACAAGATAAGGTGGGGATTTGATCACCCTTCCTTAGCCCACAAACAACCAACCAGCATCCTGCATTGACCTAAACCTTTAAATTTTAAAATCAATTAGACATCAACCCTAGGAACTCGAGCTCAATAGGACAAGAAATCCTAAGAGTTGAACCGGGTTAGGATAAGTCAATTTGACTGGTGTCTAGGAAAGTGGTTCAGGGACGACTGCGCCCGAAGGAAGGTGGTTTCTAATTGGTTCCGTTCGCTTACCTGGCCAAGCACAATTGGTGTCTAAGGTAAGCAACGGGGGGACTCCCACCAATCTTACACTTACCTGGCCAGTTGATTGGCTAATCCTACACTTGGAGGGCTTGAAGGTGACCTTGGCAGTTAGGAGCTGTCTAGATCTAGGATAACCCTTAGTCAGGATTGATTGACCAATTTGATTGCTAACGAATATCAAACCTAATTAAACTTAATTCTTCTCTCTCTTCTTAGTTCTAGGACTCCTTAGGACCTCTTCTTTAAAACTCTTCTTTCTTTCTTTTTCTTACTCCTCTAAAAATAAAATAAAAATAAAATAAAATAAAAATTCAACTAACTAAAAATTAATAATTAAATTAAATTAAATTAAATTAAAATTAATAAATAAAAATAATTAAAAAAATTAATTTTTAATATAATAAAATAATAATAATAATAATAATAATAATAAAAATTTAAAAATTTTTAAACCATACATTAGGGTTACACTAATACATGCATGGTAGGAAATCGCTTTTTCTGATTTAGTTGAACTTAATTGAATGGTTGATTCACATTAAACATAATAATCAAATGGCTAATATAAATCTAATAGTTCAAAAATTAGATAAAGTTGACCTTCTTGATCAGAAAATAGATCAACTCCTAATCCTAGGTCAACAATCTTCTAATTATCAGGAGAATTATTCAATCTGTGCTAGTCCAACCCATCATGTAAGTGAATATCCTATAACTGCACAGTTTCCACATTTTATCCAAGAACAAGTTCAAGCTACTCAAGGATACTCCAAATTGATTAATGATCCATTTTCAAATTCATATAATTCAGATTGGAGTAACTTTAATTTTTCTTGGACATCCCAACAGACTCAGGCTCAGACCCAAATTTCACTTGAGCAAAATTATCAAAATTATGCCTATAATAATGGTCAGCCTAGTCAGTTTAACCAGCCATCATATTATAATCAGCCTTCATACCCACCTCCTCAACAGACCAATCTAGCTGATGATAGATTTAACCAACTTCAACAATTAATTCTAACTCAACAGCAATCTATCGCCAGACTAGAAGCTCAAATAGGACAATTAGTTGAATCTAACATGAGGAGAGAACTAGATCAACTACCGAACCTACCAATTTCAAATAACCCACCTAATGACTACCAACCACCTGGATTAAATTATCAATCTAATGTTTCATCTAAGAATCTTCAATTTGAGAATACCAAAGTAATTCCTGAACTTAAAAGCTATAGGATTCTTATGGACCCATACCAAGATCAGGTGAGAGAGGCTAGTACTGATGCTAGCCAAAATGAAAATTTAGAGAAACTGGTTAGTACTGAGACTAACCACATAGAAGAACCCAAGCCGGGAATTAGTACTGATGCTAGTTCCAGTTTAAATGAGATAGAAATAAGAAAAAAAAGAATAGATGATTTACCCCAGACTTATAAACCTAATATCCTATTTCTTTCAACCCTAGAAGTTGGTTCTTCTTATAAAAATCAAAAGGCATGTAATGAAATGTCAATGGAGTTGTTTAAGCAGGATCACATTAATTTACCTCCAGAATTAAAATCGCCTTTAGTCACCATTCCAGCATCCATTGAATCAAACTTAACTCCTAAAACTCCATTCATGAGCATTTTAGAAGAACAAATAGGAGTAATTCTTAATAAACATGATCTGAGAATGGAATTATAAAATATATCCCAAAAATTAACAGTGAATATATCAATAATGGGATTAAAAATCAACATCAACTTTCTGAGATTGGCAATCCAAAACCATTGGAATTTGTCAATCCAATATTCGACATAGGATAGTGAGCTACATTGTGTCTGGCTGAAGACGGTAAACTTAGCGCTTGTTGGGAGGCAACCCAATATTTAGTTTTTATCTAATTTATCTTATTTTCTTTTTAGGATAATTTAAATAAATTGGAGGGAGCTCAAATTTGTAAAGGCATGTGCTGGATCAAAATAAATAAATAAATAAATAAATAAATAAAATATAGGTGTATTCTTTCATTTTTTTATTACATCCTTTATTTTTTCTTCTCCATTGAGGACAATGTCGATTAAGTTGGGGGAAGAGAAAAATAAAAATTTTAAAATTTTAAGTCCTCGAAAAAGTTAGTATTTAGTATTTAGATACTTGATTATGCTTAAGAATCGAATTAAACTAAGCACTTTAAAAAAAATTGATGCACAGATTAGAGAATCTATGAGATATTGAGGAATCAAGTATTAAGAAAATTCAATAAAGAGTTAAGTCCAGAACATAAAAAATTTTTCTTTGGAGCATTTCTAATTATTTTTACTAGCATCAAAGAAAAGTCTACTTTTTATAGGCTTGTGTAGGGTAACTATACATTTCTTCATATAAAAATTTATTTTAATAAAATAGTTTCCAAGTACTTCTCACTGAGTAACCGGGCCTCTTTGCCTAAGCAAGCATTGAGTTTCGCATTAAAAGGTGGGAAGGGCAAAGAAGCTCGTTGTAAAGCTAGTCTTAACTCGTAGCCTATTTGATTCGAGCTAGTAAGCCCGAGGGGTATTCTATACCTAGTGCCCTAAAGCCAACTAGTTTGGGAGTCATTGGCCCAAGACTCGCTACATGGATCAAATAGAAAGCTTAAGGAGTTAAGACACTCAATAGTGGTACAACGTTAAAAAAAAAAAAAAAAAAAAAAAGAAACATTGGTTTCCCACCGAGTAACCGGGTCCCGTTGCCTAAGTAAGCAATGATATTCGCATCAAAAAGTGGGCAATGTGAAAATAAAAATTAATAAATGAAGGATGAAAGTAGCAATACACCTGCCTATATGAAAGTTTAGATAAATCAGAGATAAAAGTGGAATAATTTAGAAAAAGTTCTGAAAAATTTAATGTTCTTTACTTAATTTTTCTATTGATAAGTATTAATACCCCAATGATATATCTCATTTAAGCTCTACTGAATATCAATGGTCATTTTGAAAATTGCTTAAGTAAAATTCGAAACTCTAAAGTTAAAAAGGTATTTAAAACTAAATTCTTTCTTTACTCGAGGACGAGCAAAGCTTAAGTTGGGGGGTGTGATAAATATCATAAATTCATTAATAAAAGTATTAATTTATTAATTAATTTATATTAATTTTTAAAAATTATTAATCAATTTATATATAATTTTTAAAAAATTCATATTTTTATTAATTAAAAAATTAATTAAAAAATAATAAAAAATAATAAAAATTAAAAAATAAAATTTTATTATCAATAGAAAGAGCTCATTTTTTTGATCACAACAAAATAAATTTCAAGTAAAACGGAGCTAAAATGAAAAAGATATGAATTTTTAAAAATATAAAATAAATAAAAATTAAATAAAAAAAAGAAAACGGCTCAGCCGACTCCGCAAGCCGAGCCACCAAGCCAAGCCGAGCCATCAAGCCGACTCAGCCGTTGAAGCCATCAGCCGGTCCACGATCCAGGCGTGGACCGCCAGCTCAGCAAATTCCGATGAATCAGAGATTGCCACGTGGTGGACCTAGACCCCTTAAGGGTCTACAGAAATTTATCGCGGCTCACAAGGGTAATTCAGTCTTTTTGTCTGACAACAGCGGCGCTGATTGGTTGCGGTGTGCGGTGCGGCCGGTCCACGCGGTCCATGGGAACAGTTATTGCGCGATCGGACGGATGTGGTTGTTTGCGGTCAGGATCGGACGGCTGTGGTTGCTTCCGAATTTTATTCAGATACAAACATCACACGGATCACCATCGAACGGCAGCGCTCGATCCAGGCGATGATCCGACGGTCTAGAACGCTGCCAGCGGCGATCAAGACTCCCGAAGCGCGATTTGCGGCCAGATTTCCTCGATCAAGCGCGATCCAACGGCCAAAATTTAATCCGACCCGATCTGAGCTTATCTGCATCCGATTTTGATGATTTTTGGACCGTTGGATTTTTGTTGAATGGCTGGATTTTATCAGATTTATCAGAGTCATATCTGAGCTGTTTTGATTCAAATTTTATCTGAATTTCTTTGTATTTTTACAATTACAAAGGCTATTAGTGCCATATTGCCTTTAGAAAAAATATCCAGCCCTCCTAGCTCTATAAAAAGAACCCCAGGCCATCAGAAATCAACATCTCCGATCAAGGTGAAGCTTTGGTACAGGGCGAAAGCCAGGCTATGGGTTAAAGGCTGCTTCGAAGCAACGGGTGCTGAGAAGAAGAGTCGAGCTTCTACACCATCTTTCTGCCAATGCCGATCCAAGATCAGAGATCAGGCTATTTTATTTTATTTCTTTTTAAATTTTATGTATTTAAATTTTGAAAATTTTAATTAATAAAAATTTTATTTTTGCATTTTAATTTCTAGCTTTTTATTTTTATTGCAATTTAATTTCTGCACTTTAAATTATTGCTTTGCAAGTAGATGCTAAGATCTAACTAATAGATCTTAGTACCAAGTTTAAATTCCTGCATCTTTTAATTTTTACTTTTTTTTATTTTTCGACTTCACTTTTGATCTCAAAACTCTTCTTTTTTATCTTTTTTTTTTATAAAATCAAAGATTTCAAATCTAAAAACACTACCTTCCCTGTGGATTCGACCCGACTCACTACTATTTACGTATTTTCAATAATTTTAAGAAGTCGGATTAAACTGATAAACACGATGTCTTAACGACAGCATCGCGTCCCTATCAGCATCCTAGCTAGAACTTTTCCAATATATTTTTTTCATATACCATATTTTCATGATGCAGACTAGGAGGCTAGCATAAGCTTTAGAGCAACATATATATTGGAATGTAAAAGCAAATAAAATAAAATAAAATAAAATAGAAGGTGATTTAGAACCAAAAGCAATGCTAAAAAGTAAACTAGAAGATAAAAAAACCAAAACTAGAAGAGTAAAGGCTAGAAACTAGAATTGAAAACCAAAAGATCTAAAGGAACTCATAGCTTTTAAAATTCTACCAAGAGGTTTCAACATCAAATGGAATCCACCAAACTTCAAAGTGAACCATGGCCAAAGACTCCATCAATGCACATTGTTGAACTAGGAAACCATTGTGGTCACTCCAAAATCTATTAGAGTGCATGCACTACATCTACTATGCAAAAATATTAATGTAAGTCTAAACATAAGTCAACATGTACTCTCAAGAAACATGCTTTCATCGATATAAATTTTGAGTACATATGGAGGGTATTTAGAGCTTAATTTCTGGGGCCTCTTATATTGGTAGACTAATAGGGTACCTATAAAAACTGATTAAGACTCAAATAACCTACAAATTAAGGCTTCTAGAATTATTTTTGGATCTTAGGGGCGCTTTTGCATCAACATGGCAATCGGGTCAGGTCAGATCATAAATAGGTCCGATTAGATATGGGTTGAGTTAGAAAATCCTAAATCTAAATTTGATATATTTATTAAATATGTCAGATTTTAAAATTTGAACCTGCCATATTTAATAAATAGATAATCCAACCCATTTTGTTTAACTTGTTTATTTATTGTTAGCCTGTTTACCTAATTTGACTTAACATATTTTACATGTTTATTTAGTGTTTATTTATCTATTGGACCTACTAACCCAATACAAAATCAAACAGACCAACATCATAATAAAAAAAATAATGCTCATATTCTCCTCAGAGCATAACATCTTGAAAAATCAAAATAAATAGAAGCACATATCTAGACTCCATTTCAAGATTCAGTGAACTTCTTGTAATAAGATCTAAAGAAATTGAGAAAAAAACAAAAGGGAGAGAGAGAGAGAGGGAGAGAGAGACCTGCAACTATGCTGCTCTACACCATGGATAACTCCCACAGCCCACACTTGAGCCAAGAGAACTCCAATACAAACCTAGAAAAACCCTAGAAAGGAGAAAATCGAGAGGTAATGGCAATCATGGTTTAGGCCTCGGAGCCCATGACACATGCTCTCACTACCCTCCGATACTGGTCCTCCATGATTTGCCACCGGAGCCACCTGGAATAGTGCTCAGGTGGTGTTCCTAGCACACCTAGCTAGGCAGTACTACACCCCACCACCATTGGTAGCATTGACAAACCTGAACACCATCACTTGAGGAGTACAGTGATGAGGAGGAGCACCACTAGGAGATAGAGCCATAGTGCCCATGTCACGCTAAAACATGCCCTTACGAACCCCATTTCTATGTCTTGTTCTTGCCTCCTTTCTTTACCTTAGAGTTTGGAGATCCTTTGCTCTTACTGAAAGGATTGAAAATCGAGAGAAAGAGGTGAGGGATTGGAATAAAAAATATTAGGGATTGAGGAAAGGAACTCAAAGTCAGCCAATGGAAGGAGCAAAGGGTTGGTAGGGTCACTTAGTCAAGAGAAGAAACATCCATGGAGAAGAGAAACCCTAACTTAAAGCCTTAAACAAAAGTTGAAACCCTAAATATTAGGTGGAATTAGGAAGGCAAAGAAAAGGGTGATTTGGAATTTTGAAGACTCTGGAAATTGGAGTCATCTTGAGTCATAGATTATGGACCACGTGGGACAGGGCGCATCAATATTCAAGTTAGGCCATTAGACAAGTGGGCATTGGTTTCAAATTTTAAACAAAGGCAAGCTTTATCTTATACAAGACAGGTATTAAATGGGTATCCATCCCGACCAATTTAATAAATAGGTTAAACATATCAGAAGGGCAAAATCCAAACATGATTCGAATAGCAAACAAGTTAAATAGGTCAATCCATTTATAATCCGGATCTATTAGTCAAATCCAAACCTGCTTATAGCGGATCAAATGCAAGTCAATTTGATAGGTCAGGTCATCTTTTAATACAAAAAGAAAAAAGAAAAAAGAAAAAAGAAAAAAACTTTTGACATCATGAATTGCTGTTGGATATTTTTCCATTTATTATGGGATTGGATTAATATAGAGCCAATTTGATTTAGATTCAAACAATATCTACACTAATGGACCATCAGGTCAATCTGAAGCACAATCGATTCAATCGACTTACAGTCACCCGCCATCTCACACATCATTGAATCAGGGATTAGACTACTCTAACATTGCTTCAGTATTTTGAGCATTTGTTCTTCATCCAAGATCTAATTGAGACTATTCAAAGTGCTTGGAAAACTTACTTGATGTTTAATGCAATGAAAGTGATTTGAGATTGAAACTCACTTTATGTTATCCATGGTGAAGCCATTTTGAGACCATTGTGCACCAGACTACTCCTAAAATTGGACCCAATATTGGCCTATTTTGCAAATATGCTTATTGGACACTGATGTGTCAAGTGTCACTTCATGTATCTCCTAGAAGTACTATTGAAAGGTTCGAAGGTTGTCTGGCATTTTTGTGAAGGGTTCAAATTCAATCTTTCATCTTATTCCAACAGTATATATGTGGCATATTCATAACTACTCTCTTTGTTGAGAAAAAATGCCTCAAATTTGATCCACAGGTGAATCTATAACACAAAGAGGAGCCCACAATGAAGTCTATAGTATGGAGAAGCCTAGAAAGGTACCCACGGCCCGCAGGAGAAGCCAGGCTTATAGCAGGGCTTGGCCTAATGCACTGGCATGGCCCAGGTGGGCGCCGACCAAGCACGAGTGCAAGCCCAAGCACGTGGGCATGGCCCATAGGGCGCATGCTCGCATGGCCTGCATGCCCACATGGTGTACCATGGTCTAGACTCGGTTTAAGGCCTTTAAAAGATCCTATGGGCAGCAATAGAGGCATGGTAGCAAGCGTGAGGCATGGCAGATCATACGCAATAGACCTACAGGGTGATGATGGAGAGCAAAAGTAGGAGCTTTGGGTAGACTGTCAGGCATCAGATAAAGCTATAGGGGTCTCCTAGAAAGAGAGCTTTTCGAGGGACAGTGCTTTTTGTTGGGAGAGAGGGATTGATGTATGAGAGTTGAGGGTGTGATATTTTCTTATAATTTTTTTTCATAGTAAAACTTACATGCCTCATGGAGGTAAGCCTTGGCTTAATCTATGTATTTGATTATTTTTTTTTATCTATCTCTTCTTCTTATCTGTTGCAGTATTGACATCATTACGGGCATATTGATCTTGAACTTAGGGGATCCATATTCTACACAAGAAATCTTTTTAAGAGATGGTGTCAGAGCAAGTGGTATCATGATAATTAGTATTAGAGTAGCTCTGGTCACAATAATTGATATCAGAATCAGATCATGTTGAAAAATGTATCCTAAAGTCAATCATTTAGGTTATAGATGGTTGAGCTGAATATAATTTTTACTTTAATTATAAATAAATAAAATTATTATTCTAACTTTTCATCACTCTTATACAACTTTTTTTAATGAACTCTTTTGTGATTAAGTCCTTAGGACTATTTAGACTCAACAAACAAAGATTTATCATTTAGTTCTTAAACTTGATCATGATCAAATGATACGTTGTTATCTAGGATGACAACGTTTATTGAGTGTAGGTCATTGCATGCTATATGGATTGGTTGTCCTCTTAACTAAGAAGTATGGAGATACTGGTATGGCATGCAAGTAAAATATAGGGATATATTTTACTGATCGTGATCCAACTATGGAGCTTTTTGCTGTCAAGAGTTACTCACGAAGAATATGGGTATAAGTATCCCTTAGACCTGAGATCACCATGGTGACTTACAAGTAACTCACTGTACTTTAGTACCGGACTATCTGAATTTATAATTCAATGATCAAAGGCTACTGAATACAATCAAGTACTTGTTTAGTCGATGTATGAGTCAAGATGAGATTGATCACTCCAAGTGTTAGAATAAATGCATCACTGTATTTCAATATAGTAAAATCTCGACTGGGATAGTTCATACGATGGATATTAAAATTTAAAAAATAATATAGATTATTTTTTTAGAATTGATAGTTAAATCTTAAGTCATCTTTTGAGCATTTGGATCAAGAAGATGAATTATATGATAACCATATGCTATAGCTTGATTGATGCGTGCTAATCTATAGCTATGATAAGTATACCAGTCGATCAAATAATAAAGTAAGTGAGTAGAGTATCGTCCCTAGATGATTGAAAAATAAGTACTGAAAAGCTCTTTTCTATGCTTTATTTAGAAGATCAATTTACAGAAATAAAAAAATTAAAAAAAAATAAAAAATAATTAAAAATTATAAGAAAATAGAGAGTGTGTAATTATTAGAGTTTTAAACTTAAGAACAATAGGTTACTAAGTCAATCGGTTCACCAACTCAGTCAATATAATATTCAGATTATTAGATTAATTTTATTTCATATGACGGTGGAGTCTCCTAGTTTATTCACTACCCTTTGGTCCACGTATAGCAAAACTATCAATATTTATTAATTATCCTTCGATCCAGGTGTAATTTAAATAAATATCAATGCATTAAGTTTTGTGAAATCCTCTAATTAAAATACGCTACGTCCAAAGCATACTAAAATTTCTACATACATATGAATTCTAATTCGATTCATAATACAAGATATATAATCAAAAAGTAATAACATATAAGGTATATAATAACAAGGTATCATCTATGTTTATCAGATCAATTAAAAGATGGCCAGTAATCTAAAAGCATTAAGATCAGATTTATATACTTTTCATGAATAAAATTTAAAATTAAAAATAAATCATACTGAATATTGCATCAAAAGAGTGGCTACATCTTAGCCTTAGTAAAAGAAAATTTAGTTCATAATAACAAGTTCAAAAGCAGTAAATAAAATAAAAAGCATGAAGAAATTAGACTATTTATTTACTGAAATTGATTGTCCGTTGCTCTTGGTGTGAAAAACTCGATGAAGAAGAAGAGAAGCCCCTTGATCAATGTCCTGATTGTCGGAAGAAGAAAAGAAGAAGAAAAATAATAAAGAAAAAATAAAAGCTCTTTCTCTTTTCTCTCCCTTAAAACTCTCTCCCTCAAAACTCTCTCTCAAAACTCTCCTCTCAAAACTCTCTCCTCCAAACTCTCTCTCAAAACTCTCCCCTCAAAACTCTCTCCTCCAAACTCTCTCTCTCGACAACAACAGCAATAGGATCTTTAAATAGGCTAAGGAGAAGAGTTTCTATCGAAATTCCTAAAAAAATGCTGGAAGAATTGGGTTTAAAACTCCTAACACAACTCAGATTAAAATCTGGATCATTCTGACTGTTGGATGATGATCAAACGGGCCAAAAATCACTCAAAAATTGGTTTAAAAACCCAAATCAAGTCAAAATTCATTTGGACCGTTGGATCAGCCTTGAAGATCAAATCTGGGCCATCAGATCACGCACAAGAGAGCTTCAGACATTAGTTAAAATCGGGATGAACCTCAATAGTTGGATCTCGATCGGGAGCTTCATCCGCCGTTCGTCGGTACATAGATTTTAGTCATTCGATCAAATTTTAGAGAACAACATCCATCGGATCAGGCAAAATTCTTAGAATATCCTCTATAAATCGTGTGCGAGCCCGGCGTTGCATGGACCATCGATTGCTTCAGCCAATCAGAGCATGCTTGTCCCTATGAAATTCTCGAAATGCCCTCGCCTAGTTACTGTAGTGGTCCACCATGCACCATAAAAAATTCTGACGTCAACGTGGCATAAGTCAGGCGTCAGTGGGTGATCGGTCTGGGTGCAGTCATCGGGATGAGCTGGAGTGGAGGAGGATGAGGTCACCGTTGGTGATCTGCAAAATAAAGTTCCATCCAGAGTCGGTGGTGGTGGCTTCGGTAAGACCCTCCGACGATCAAGTCAGCTCTTCTGACTAACAAAAATGGAGTGCTCAAGCACGAGTTCAGTAGAGTTTTGAGAAGAAGAAGAGAGCTTAGTGCTTAGAGAAAACATATCTGGAGGGTCCCTTTTTATAGATGGAGCTTGATTAATGGTGACAACTGTAGCTATCTGACAGCGGGCCGCTCGAGGTCAGGTAGAGTTTGGTAGGAAGAGGAAGGTGTCATCAGGCTGATAGTGATAGCCATACCATCCAGTAGTGAGCCGCTCGAGGCCTAGTGAAGTCTATCATGAAGGAGGGCACCACCTATAGCATCGTCTGTAGCAGACTGATGGCGATCGATCATCAAGATTTAATAGCCGTAGTTCAGAGGATGCAGGCATTGGTTGGTGAAGAACTCCGTCATACATCAATTTTAGAGGAGTTCAGACTCCCAAAGAGAATATGACTAGAGAGGATCATTCGAGAGGAACGCTAGCTGAAGGAGAGATCCAAAAGAAGTTCGACTTCAGTAGAAATCTAATCGAAGGAGGAGTTTGGAAGGAGTTCGATCGAAGGAGAGATCCGAAAGAAGTTCAGCTTTCATAGGAGTCCGACTGAAAGGGGAGTGTGGAGGGAGTTTAGCTCTCGTAGGAGTCCGACTAAAGGAGTCCGAAAGAAGTTTGACTTCTATAGAAATCTGATTGAAGAAAGAGTTCGGAAGGACTTTGGCTCCTCTAAGAGTTCGGCCGAAGGAAAGATCTGAAAGGAGTTCGACTCCCATAGGAGTCCAACTGAAGGATGAGCACGGAGAGAGTTTGGCTTCCATAGGAGTCCGACTGAAGAAAAAGTTCGAAAGAAGTTTGGCTCCCGTAGGAGTCTGACTGAATGAAGAGTCTGGAAGGAGTTCAGCTCCTATAGAAATCTGACTGAAGGAGGAGTTTGGAAGGAGTTTGGCTTTCGTAGGAGTCTAAGTGAAAGGGGATTCGAAAGGAGTTTGGCTCCTGTAGAAGTTCAACTGAAGAAGTTCAGAAGGAGTTTGGCTCTTGTAGGAGTCTGACTGAAGAGGATCTAGAAGGAATTCGACTCTCGTAGGAGTCTGACTGAAGAAGTTCGGAAGGAATTTGGCTCCCATAGGAGTCCGACTAAAGGGAGATCCGAAAGGAGTTTGGCTCTCATAGGGGTCCGACTAAAGGTGGGATCTGAGAGAAGTTCGGCTTTCGTAGGAGTCTGACTGAAGAAAGAGTTCGGAAGAAGTTCAGCTCTTAGAGAAGTCTAACTAAAGAAAGATTCGAAAGGAGTTTGGCTCCCGTAGGAGTTCAACTGAAGGAGTTCGGCTTCCATAGGAGTCCGACTAAAGGAGGATCCGGAAGGAGTTTGGCTCCCGTAGAGGTCCAACTGAAGGAGGGATCCAGAAGAAGTTTGGCTCCTATAGGAGTCCGACTGAAGGAGTTCGAAAGGAGTTCGGCTCCTGGAGAAGTTCGACTGAAGGGGCATCCGAAAGGAGTTTGACTCCCATAGGAGTCTGACTGAAGGAGTTCGGAAGGAGTTTGGGCTCCCGTAGGAGTCCGATTGAAGGAAAATCCGAAAGGAGTTCGACTCCCATAGGGGTCCGATTGAAGGGGGGATCCGAAAGAAGTTCGACTTCCATAGGAATCCGACTGAAGGAGGAGTTTGGAAGGAGTTTGGCTCCTAGAGAAGTCCGACTGAAGGAGGATCCAGAAGGAGTTTGGCTCCCGTAGGAGTTTGACTGAAGGAGTTTGGCTCCTGAAGAAGTGTGGATCCTGGGGAAGTCTGACCGAAGGAGAAGTCTGGGAGGGGTCTGAATCCTGGGGAGTTCGGTAGGAATTCTACCATTGAGAAGTTCACCGAAAGAAAATTTTTAATTGAAGCTCTTCCATGATTATCGATTGCATTGAGATAAGCATCAAACTAAACTTCGATGGGAGCGAAATTTATCCCCAATAATAGTTCCTCCACTCCTGAGTTTGAAATTCGAAGAAAGTACCAAAAAGGCAACTACTGAAATCTCTTTCTGAGCTCTACACCCATCGAGGTTGAAGCTCAGGAGAGATCAGTCAAAATTGATGTTGAAGCTCGGGAGAGATCTTGTCTCCAGTTGAGGTTGAAGGAGATCTTATCTCCTGTTGAAGTTGGAGTTCAGGCTCGGAGGATATCTTGTTTTCTAGCCAAGGTTGAAGGAGATCTAATCTTTTATTGACGTTGCGGTTGAAGCTCATGGGAGATCTTATCTCCAACCAAGGTTGAAGTCAAAGTTAAGGCTCGGGAGAGATCTTGTCTCTAGCCGAGGTTGAAGGAGATCTTATCTCCTATTGATGTAGACTCTGGAGCTCGGGAGAGATCTTATCTCCAGTAGTTGAGATTGAAGAAGATCTTATCTCCTATTAACGTAGACTCTGGAGCTCGGGAGAGATCTTATCTCCTGCAGTTGAGATTGAAGGAGATCTTATTCTTCTGTTGATGTAGACTCTGAGGTCGGGAGAGATCTTATCTCCAGTAGCTAAGGTTGAAGGAGATCTTATCTTCTATTGACGTAGACTCTAAAGCTTGAGGGAGATCTTATCTTCACAACCGAGGTTGAAGAAGATCTTATCTTCTATTGATGTAGACTCTAAGGCTCGAAAAGAGATCTTATCTCCAGCAGTCGAGATTTGAAGGTTGAAGCTTGGGGGAGATCTTATCTCCAGCAGTCGAGGTTGAAGGAGATCTTATCTCCTATTAACGTAGACCTCGGGGCTTAGGGGGAGATCTTATCTCCAGCAGTCGAGGTTGAAGATGGAGCTCGGAAGAGATCTTATCTTCAACAGCCAAGGTCAAAGGAGATCTTATCTCCTATTGACGTAGATTCTGAGGCTCGAAGGAGATCTTATCTTCAGCAGTCGAGGTTGAAGAAGATCTTATCTTCTGTTGATGTAGACCCTAGAACTCAGGAGAGATCTTATCTCCAGTAGCCGAGGTTAAAGAAGATCTTATCTTCTATCGACGTAGATTTTGAAGCTTGGGGGAGATCTTATCTTCAGCAGTCGAGATCGAAGGTGGAGCTCGAAGGAAGATCTTATCTCCGACAGTCGAGGTTGAAGAAGATCTTATCTCCTATTGACGTAGACCCTGAAGCTCGGAGGAGATCTTATCTCCAGCAGTCGAGGTTGAAGAATATTTTATCTCCTATTGACGTAGACTCTGGAGCTCGGGAGAAATCTTATCTCTAGCAGCCGAGGTTGAGGGTGGAGCTTGGAGAAGATCTTATCTCCAGCAATCGAAGTTGAAGAAGATCTTATCTCCTATCGATGTAGACTCTAGAGCTCGGAGGAGATCTTATCTCTAGCAACCGAGGTCGAAGATTGGAGCTCAGGGGAGATCTTATCTCCAACAGTCGAGGTTGAAGATTGAAGCTCAGGAGAGATCTTATCTTCAGCAGTCGAGGTTGAAGGAGATCTTATCTCCTATTGATGTAGATCCTAGGGCTCGGAGGAGATCTTATCTCCAGCAGCCGAGGTTGAAGGAGATCTTATCTCCTGTCGATATAGACTTTGGAGCTCAAGAGAGTTCTTATCTCTAGCAGCCAAGGTTAAAGATGGAGATCGGAGGAGATCTTATCTCCAGCACCTGAGGTTGAAGGAGATCTTATCTTCTATCGATGTAAACTCTGGAGCTCAAGAGAGTTCTTATCTCTAGCAGCCAAGGTTGAAGATGAAACTCAAAAGAAATCTTATCTCCAACAGTCGAGGTTGAAGATGAAGCTCGGAGGAGATCTTATCTCCAACAGTCGAGGTTGAAGGAGATCTTATCTCCTATTGATGTAGACCTTGGGGCTCGAAAAAGATCTTATCTCTAATAGCCAAGATTGAAGAAGATCTTATCTCCTATTGACGTAGACCCTTGAGCTCAGAGAAGATCTTATCTCCAGTAGCCGAGGTTGAAGGAGATCTTATCCCCTATCGATATAGAATCTAGAGCTCGGGGAAGACCTTATCTCCAGCAGTCGAGGTCGAAGGTGGAGCTTGGAAAAGATCTTATCTCCAACAGCCGAGATTGAAGATGGAGCTTGAAAGAGTCTTATCTCCGACAGTCGAGGTTGAAGGAGATCTTATCTTCTATTAACGTAAAAGCTCGGAAGAGATCTTATCTCTAGCTGAGGTTGAGGGAGATCTTATCATTATTGTCGGGCACAATGGGGCTGTTGTTGGAGCCTTTCCTCTCATTCCGTCTAAAATGAATAGGACCTTCAGCTTTGCTCACATTAGGATGAGATTCTTCTCCTATTCCTAATGGGCTATGAGGGTACATAAGGGCCGTTGTGAGGGCCTCTCCCCCATCTTGTCTAAAATGAACGAGGTCTTCGACTTTGCTCATATTAGGATGAGGTTCTCCTCCTATTTCTAATGTGACTATGGGGGCACATAAGGGCCATTGTGAGGGCCTCTCCCTCCCATCTCGTCTAAAATGAATGAGGCTTCGACTTTGCTCACGTTAGGATGAGGTTCTCCTCCTGTTCTAAACGGCTGTGGGGGCACATAAGGATCGTTGTCAGGCCTCTTCATCTCGTCTAAAATGAATGAGGCCTTCGACTTTGCTTACGTTAGGATAGATTCTCCTCCTATTCTAACGGACTGTGGGGGCACATAAGGGCCATTGTCAGGGCCTCTCCCTCCATCTCATCTAAAATGAATGAGGCCTTTCGACTTACTCATGTTAGGATGAGGTTCTTTCTTCTGTTCCTAACATAGCCACTATTGATTGCTTCTTTCCTATCATCAGATAGTTTTTGCACCGAAAAATAATAATATTGAAAATTGAGGAGTTTTATTGAAAAAAATTATCGACAGTACATTCTTGGATTCTTTGAGTCTTAAGGTCATGGGAGCATTGTTCCTTCAAGCTTCTTCAGGCGGTAAGTCCCAGACCTGACAACCTCCTCTATTTTATGCTAGCTTTCTCAATTTGGAGCAAGCTTCTCTTGGCTTTGATGGTGGGAGATGACAGCCTATCGAAGTACCAAGCCCTCAAAGATAGCATCGATGATGTCCAGAAGGCAGTCGATCTTCTTATTGTTCCTCCCTCATTGATGGTTCTAGTTGTGGTAGCGCCATTGGCTTGCTTCAGATCGGTGTATGTAGAACATTGAGAGGGGCATAGTTGTGAAACCTTCTGGAGGGAGGACATATTTTCATGCCCTTTCTGTCGGAGCTTCCTTGATGATGAGCTCGAGAAGAAGTTCGAGCTCGCTTGCACTCGGGGGAAGGGTCCGTGAGCGTGGTCGAGCTTCATTCAGTCCTCCTATGAAACCTCCTGGGGGAGAACTTCATGCCCTTTTATTAGAGCTTCCTTGATGACGAGCTTCGAGAAGGAGTTCGGCCTCGCTTGCGCTCGGAGGAAGGTCGTGAGCACGGTCGAACTTCATTCTGCCTCCTATGAAACCTCTTGGGGGGAGAACTTCGTGCCTTTTATCGGGACTTCTTTGATGATGAGCTTGAGGAGGAGTTCGGCCTGACTTGCACTCAGAGGGAGTTTGTGAGCACGGCCAAACTTTATTTCATCCTCCTATGAAATCTCCTAGGGGGAGAACTTCGTGCTCTTTTATCGGAGCTTCTTTAATGATGAGCTCGAGGAAGAGTTCGGGCTCGCTTGCACAAGGGAGGAGGGTCCGTGAGCACGGTCAAACTTTATTCCACTCTCCTGTGAAACCTCCTAAGGGAGAGAACTTCGTGCCCTTTTGTCAAAGCTCCTTTGATGACGAGCTTGAGGGGGTATTCGGCCTCGCTTGCACTCGAGGGGACGGTCCGTGAGCACAGCCAAACTTCATTCCATCCTCTTGTGAAACTTTCTGGGGGGAGAACCTCGTGCCCTTTTGTCGGGGCTTCTTTGATGACGAGCTCGAGGGGGAGTTCGACTTCGCTTGCACTCGGGGGAAGGGTCCGTGAGCACAGTCGAACTTCATTCTGCCCTCCTATAAAATCTCCTAGGGGGAAGAACTTCGTGTTCTTTTGTTGGGGCTTCTTTGATAATGAGCTTGAGGGGGAGTTCGGCCTCGCTCGCGCTCGGAGGGAGTCCGTGAGTACGGCCGAACTTCATTCCATCCTTCTGTGAAATCTTCTGGGGAGTGAACTTTTGCGCTCTATTTTTCTTTCGAAGGAGAATCATGATCTAAATACGGATGCTTTGCTCTCTATTTCTCCTTCCTAAGGGCGACGGATATGCTAGGCCAAATGCTCTTCCTTAAGACCGATTTCTGGCATCCTAATGGAGGGTTTTCTGGTGGAATCGCTATCGGAGACTGCCGCATGGCCTGCACTATTTCGATAAGATTATGAACCCGCTGCATCAGTAGGTTAAACTACTCCGAATCTATCATGACCGTCGGTGGAGGTGGTGGTTAAAGCACCGATGATGGAGCAGGAATGGATGGATCTAGCTTAGATCTAATGGCAAAAGCGGTAGATCTCTGAGTAGCTACCTTCTTTTAAGGCATTTCTTGGGATCAAGGAGGAGGATGGAGATGAATCTTGAAGGAGAAGGTTGGCAGGTCAACTGAGCACTCCTTTAAGAATAACGATACCTCAAGAACAGAGCGTCCTTCCTCTAGCATCAATTCTATTAGTGCAGAATCTGATTGACGTCAGGACAAGCTGAAGTGGAGGAGGACGAGATTGCCGTCGATGACCTGCAAAATAAAGTTCCATCCGGAGCCGGTGGTGGTGGCTCCAGCAGGACCTTTCGACGATCAAGTCAGCTCTTCTGGCCAACAAAAATGGAGTGCTCAAGCATGAGTTCGGCAAAGTTTCGAAAAGGAGAAGAGAGCTTAGAGCTTAGAGAAAATGTATCTGGAGGGTTCCTTTTTATAGACGGAGCTTGATTGATGGTGACAGCTACAGCCGTCTGGCAGCGGACCGCTCGAGGCCTGGTGGAGTTCGATAAGGAGAGGAAGGTGTCATCAGACTGATAGTGATAGCCATACCATCCAGTAGTGGATCGCTCAAGGCCTGATGGAGTCTGTCACAGAGGGGGGCACCATCTATAGCGTCGCTTGTAGCAGACTGATGGCGATCGTTCGTCAAGATTTAATAGCCATAGTTCAGAGGATGCAAGCGTTGGTTAGTGAAGAACTCTATCATACATCAATTTCAGAGGAGTTTGGACTTTTAAAGGAAATACGGCTAGAGAAGATCATCCGGAAGGAACGCTAGCTGAAGGAGAGATCCAAAAAAAGTTCAGCTCCAATAGAAATCTAACTGAAGGAGGAGTCCAAAAGAAGTTCGACTCCTCTAGGAGTTTGGTCGAAGAAGAGATTCGGAAGAAGTTCGACTTTCATAAGAGTCCGACTGAAGGGAGAGTGTAGAGGAAGTTCAGCTTCCATAGGAGTTCGACTGAAGGAGTTCGAATGGAGTTCGGCTCTTGTAGAAATCTGATTGAAAGAGGAGTCTGAAAGAAGTTTGGCTCCTCTAGGAGTTTGATCGAAGGAGAGATCTGGAAGGAGTTCGACTCTCATAAGAGTCCGACTGAAGGGGGAGTGCAGAGGAAGTTCGGCTTCTATAGCAGTCCGACTGAAGGAGAAGTTCAAAAGCAGTTTGGCTTCTGTAGGAGTCCCAGTCGAACTCTGAAAGGAGTTCGGCTTCTATAAAAATCAGACTGAAGGAGAAGTCTGAAAGAAGTTTGGCTCCCGTAGGAGTCTGACTGAAGGGAATCCGGAAGGAGTTCGGCTCCTATAGAAGTCCAACTGAAGAAGTTCGGAAGGAGTTTGGCTTCCGTAGGAGTCTAACTGAAGAAGATCTGAAAGGAGTTCGGCTTTCGTAGGAGTCCGACTGAAGAAGTTCAGAAGAAGTTCGGCTCCCATAGGAGTCCGACTGAAGGGGGATCCAAAAGAAGTTCGACTTCCATAGGGGTATGACTGAAAGAGGCATCCGGAAGGAGTTCGGCTTCCGTAGGAGTCCGACTGAAGGAGAAGTTCGGAAGGAGTTCGGCTTCTGGAGAAATCCGATTGAAGGAGGATCTAGAAGGAGTTTGGCTCCCGTAGGGGTCCGACTGAATGGGGATCCGAAAGGAGTTCGGCTCCCGTAGGGGTCCGATTGAAGGAAGGATCCAAGAGGAGTTCGGCTTTCATAGGAGTTCGACTGAAGGAGGAGTTTGGAAGGAGTTCGGCTCCTGAAGAAGTCCGACTGAAGGGGATCCGAAAGGAGTTCGGCTCCCGTAGGAGTCTGACTGAAGGAGTTCGGCTCTTGGAGAAGTCCGAATCCTGAGAAAATCCGACCGAAAAAAAGTCTGGGAGGGGTCCAGATCCTAAAAAGTTCGGTAGGAATTCGGCCGTTGAAAAGTTCGGCCAGCCGAAGGAGTTCGGCTAAAGGAGAATTTTCGATTGAAGCTCTTCCGTGATTATCGATTGCATTGAGATAAGTATCAGACTGAATTTCGATAGGAGCAAAATTTATCTCCAATAATATTTATTTTAAACGGATATGGATACAATTCAGATACCGAAAATATAGATATAATTATAGATATAACTTAGATAATTAGGCTACAGAATCAAAGATATTACTAAATAAATGATAAACTAAGTTAATAATATATTTATATTTTCCTTTAATATTAATAAGTACTATATAAAATTATACATAAATTTAAATATTCAAATATAGATTGGATAGTTGTCCATCCATATCTATAGATTGATATGGATATGGATATAAGTCAGATTTTCAAATTTCTATCAATATCTAAATTGATTTGGATATAAAAATGAATTCAAATGGATAATATTCATGCCACTTTCATCCCTATTCAGAGTACCAAGGTTATCCTCATATTTTATCCTACTTTATAGAGTGCCCAACTACTTTTTGTTACCAAAGTAATCTTAAGAACAGCAACACGTCTAACAAAAGGGGAGCAACACCTCGACCCAGAGGGAGCAACACAGCTACGTGTCAAAGTTGCTATTAGAATCCTCATGCAGACTTTGACTTGGTACTCCACTCTTGAATACAAGAAACTCCGGCTAGAGCCACACCAGTTCCTGCAGGCAATGCCCAACAACAATTAATCTGGAGGAGAGAGTTTTGGTGGTAATGGTCTGGATGTGGATGCTCGTGAGCCAGCAAGTTTTGACTAATGAATACGAAGACAATTAGTAGGTGAAACTGGGATCCTGAAGAAGAGAATCGATGCCACAATGACCACCACGCAATAGCCAACAGAACGGGTGACAGCTGATACCCTGGCCAATATCATATATAAATTCAGCCAATATTAGGTCAATCCTTCAAGAGGTTAATATTTAAACACGCGCGCCCACGCATGCACATCCACGTAGCGAGGGAGGGGAGGGGGAGAGAGATTTGAATGGAAAGAATGACTAATTAATACTTGCTTCGTGCACAATTTTTTGTCAGACCATGTCTCTAAGATTTAAGGCTGCATTTGATTTGGGAATAAGGAAAACTGACTAGAAAAGGTGACACCATAGTTTATTTGAATTGTTCTTTTTTTTTTGGATTGAAGGTTTATTTGGAAATTGTTGTTTGGCTACGGTTTGTGACTCACTTTTGGATGAGCTTTTCTTTGCCATTAAAAAAACAAAAAGTAGGCATATATAATGGCTTTATGACGGGAATAGCTTATGGCGTCTTCCCCTAAGAATAATTATGCTTGGCATAAACGACTTCGACTGGTATAACTTTTCCTCCTTTATGTCTGTTTTTCAAAAGCTGTTTGGCAGGCATAAAACTCGGAACAAGCCTTATCCTCGCTTTATTCCCCAGCCAAATGCCGCCATAAGTTCAATATGAGCTACTTATCAGTTAAAGAAATCTTCGGTGAGGGATGCCAAAACAACGCCAACAACAGTTGGCACAAGAGAAGTTACAACCGATACAGTGGGAATAAGTGCCTTTATTCATTATTGACAACTGCAAAATCCACCCCTCGTAGCCACCTGCTAGACATTGCAGTTGCTCAATCCACCCACTGCTGATTCTCCATATAAGCCAGTGCAGAGAACTGAAACAAATAAAGGAACAAAAAAACCTACAGGAATGGCCATCCCGGATGGTCTCTTGGTTAGACAACTCTCAGGCCATGTAAACCGGAAGGCTAACACTTTTCATGGTTTGGCAGACAGGGCAGACCTCAATGAAACGCTCGCAATCATCACACAAGCAAAGGTGCCTGCATGGCATCAGCAACACAGAGACCTCCTTAAGCTTGCAGGACCTGCATGCCATCTGCTCGCTGATCATTGGCTTACTACCAGGCACGCTTGCTTGAAGGATACCACCAATAACAAGACCACTTGGGTTGTAAGAAGAGACCACATCATCTCCTTCACTGTCCCCACACCCTTCCCTCGCATGATCAGCACCCTGTGCTACGGCTTGCTTGAGGCTGTTCTTAAGCATATTCACAACATACTCATTGTACCGAGCTCTGCACTGCCAAGACTGGGCTTCTACGGCCACTTGCTTGATTCGTTCAATGAGTTCCTTGTTCTTCCGGTTCATGTTCCCTATCTCAAGCTCTTTCTCCCGCAGTTTCCTCCCAATCCCTTTATCAATAGCATTCAGGAAAGCAACCATGTGTCTTTGTTTCATCTCTTTCACACCTTTCATGATCTGCTTCTCCTGTTCATAGAAACAGGCAAAAAAAAATAAAATAAAATCCAGAACAGAAAAGCAAAGAAAACAAGATCCACCAGACTCATTAATCTTCATAACTGCCTATGGGAACTTCCTAGAAACTGAGACAGATTCATTTACCATGGCAGGCTTAACATAAAAGATGATCCAAGACATTAATTTGTCATGGCAGGGTTACTTCATATAGAAGAACAACATAGTCCATAGATAAATTACCACAATTTAGTGTCTCTGTTAGTTTGTGAAGTATATAGATTGATCATAAAGCTGAAAAAATTGTGTTATAGGTAATTTAGCTGTTCTTACACAAGAATGCAAATAGTTTTACAAATTTTAGGAAGGGTCTGGTGAATCTAAGTTCAACTGACTGATATTTTTCGGAACTGGAAGTTTGTTACAGAGCATACAACACAGTTTCTTGGCTTTTTCTTTTTCTCCTC
This sequence comes from Cocos nucifera, assembly GCA_006176705.1. Lineage (NCBI taxonomy): Eukaryota > Viridiplantae > Streptophyta > Magnoliopsida > Arecales > Arecaceae > Cocos > Cocos nucifera. The sequence goes on along the minus strand of QRFJ01000138.1, from coordinate 1,129,026 downwards.
TTCTTTTTTTACAGGTCCATTGACATAAATTCCGCAGACTCAACCTGGAATCTGAATCGGGCAGCATTAAACTGTTTCCTTTAAGATGCACTAGATCTCACTAAGTGAGATCCCCATGACTTTTTTTTAAAAGAAAAGGAAATTAATGGGTGATGTTGATTGCTTCTTTCTTTCCATAATTGATATTAAGGACTCTAATCTCTATCAGATGCCCAGTATTAAAAGTTAAGGGATAAATGACAATTTTTTTCCCTACATGAGGGCTCAGGTAAAGCATTGAAGGAATTAAAATACAGAGGCTTCAAGCTCCAAGAACAGCTGCAAGAGGCCATCCAAGTCTTGAAAAAATATACAGTAACATAACATATAACCTTAGTGATCAATTAATAACATAGTAGTAACTACATGAATTGACTAACTTTGCAGTTCAGGCAAAAGACGGATTAAAAAAAAGTTCGGATCCCTCCAGTTTGAAGCAGGACTGGAGGTCCAGTCTTGCAATCATGTTTGTCCATGTATTGTGCAGTGGTCATGATCATGTGGGTACCGTGCAGTACATGGGACAGTGTTTCATATACCATGCAGGGCATATGCAATCACAGCCATTGCACTATACATGGAAAGCTGTGATTACAGGACTGGACCTCTCCCATCCGGCCCTGAACTAGAGAGGATCACGATTCATTAAACAAATATGCAAAAGAGAAGAGTAACTCTGTCATGCAACAGAAATCATCTCTTTTTGCAAGCATCAACATATTGCAAGCAATCGAAAAAGAAACTATTGTATTAAATATTGAGTACCTGAATTCTGATGTAATGATCAAATTCTTCCTTTTGACGATCAATCTCAGTCCTCAGATTGTCATCAAGGGACATGACAACAGGAAAAGATGGTAAGTTCCCACTTGCAGAGGTAATGGAAGAATTGTGTTCATCATCGTCATAGGAAAGTCTAAGCCCAGTTGATACAGCATTTGGGTTAGGGATACCTGGTGAATGATCAGCCTCATCTTGACTAAAATTATTCAAGGAAATCTGAAGCTTGTGCCATCTTCCAATATCCTCTGTTTCCCCCCTCCTTTTGTTTGAACAGTTTAGAGCCGATATATAATTGTTTCCAAAGTTGTTGACAGGAGTTACACTGCATGTAGCAGGAACTGCAATGCAAACTGGCTATATTAAAAGAAAGTGTATAAATGAGATAAAAAGTTCCAAAAGAGCAATTCCTTAAATTAAATAGTTGGACGGCCAAATGCAAGATTCCATTATGTGTTGCATGATATCCAACAAAAGCAATATATACAAGCAAGTCACATGCTTTGTCTAAGAAAGATTATATACATTAGTTAAGAAGCAGATAATTGAAAACCTTATAGGTGTAGTGACAAAATCATCTCAAGTTAACAATTTGCTAGCAAGAGATAGCACAGACTGCAAGGCCATGCAAGTAAGACCAGAAAAAATAATGAAAAATTTAGCTGCAGCACCCTAATTGCAACACAGCAAAAATCAATAGGATCAAGGATATTGGATCATGACAGGGTTCTAGTGTTCGAGCAAATGGTTGAAAAATTTCCAGTTAGGTCCTGGCTTGTTTAGAAGGTAGAGAAGTAGGAGATTAAGCTTCATGCATCGAGATTATGGTTTGTTCTGTACCGATTAACAGAGGGGGAAACGAGTTTTTACAATGATAAGTAGACTATATGAAGGATTATGCAACTTGGGTTAAGTGGTCATTTGAAAGGACAAGATTTCTAAATATAATTCAGAAGCCTGCATGAAACAACATTGTATTTACCGTACCACAGCTAACATGGATTAACCTGACAGTGATAAAAACAAATTTCTTTCAGTTTCTCCATAGTCCATACTGTACTGCTTAAGCATTAGCAAAACATTTAAAAATTACACTGAAACAAGGATTGATTATCAGATAACATATTGAAACGCATTCCAGTGTATACTATACTTAAGGATGTCCATGGTATGAACTAGAAAAGGTGATTTAAGCTCCTCAATCAGCTCTGGACCCATTTTTCAGAAAACAATTGGAATGGGACGTTTGTGTTAGCTGGATTCCCACATTCTGGAGCTGTAGCAAGTTTTCGTAGGTTATGGATACTCTGTTCTAACATTACAAAGACTGACATAATCAGATGCAAAGTTTTATAGGACATGTAAACTAGCACTCATGTCCATAATGCATCTAAACTCATAACATGTCATCATAGCCTTCAAGGCCACTTATTTCAAGTACAGACATTCTACCAATTTATGTTTGCCATCAAGAAGAAGTTGAAACTACATGAATAATCATGCAAATGGAAAGGCACCATCATCAAAGCAGACTAATTGGAGTCTCTGATACCACTTATGAAATTTATGCTGCAATCATTAATTACTTCAGAAATTTGAAGTTATGTGCTCATCATGATGGCACTGAATTGCATGATTTATCTTTTATTAAAATTTGAGTTTTGTCAGTCCAACAGAACAGAAAGTCTGCTCTGGGCCTAGATATGTTCACCTGTTTGATTACCAAACTGACACATCAAATTGCATTTGCATGTAGATGTGTCTGTATTCCCTTGTGTCACCATGCCAAGATTTTGGATTAGCCAACAATCATGTGGTTGTCATAGTTTATCATAATATAACAATCATTTTGTGGCCAGTCATGGGTTTCTTACTAATCCAAGAAGAGTATAGATCAGAATTATGAGGATCTAATAAAACACTGAGGGAAAAATTCATGCCCATATGCATGAATTTCTTTAAGGAGCTTGAGTGGAAGAGAGGAAAATAAAGAACTACATGTGTAGATTCTAGTATATAGTTTTAAAACTAGATCAGTTGTATACGTAGCCTACTGAATACAGAAACTCAAATCTATATAATAACTCTTCAAAGGTTTATGCCCCAGAAAACACCTCAGATAGATGGCTCTTACACTTTCATATGCAAACTAGTTCTCTAACAAAAAGCTATTACAATGATCCCTCCATTTTACAGTCAAAAAGCACTTAAAGGGCATGGTATCATGAATTAGATGTGCCATAAGGGCAACGTTTCTATGGTTTGAACCAGCAACAGTGGAACTGTAGCAAACTGCCCTGACTAGGGCATAGAAAGCTATACCAATGGCAAACCGGGACAGTTCCAACCTTCATATCAAGAAACCGGTGGGCGAGGGACAAGGACAGAAAGGAAGAGAGAGAGAGAGAGAGAGAGAGGGAGGAGGGGGGAGGGAGGGAGGAGGGTGGCGGACGGCTGGCAGAGGCCAATGGAGGGCTGCGGAGGGCTGGGGAGGGGTGCGAAGAGGCTGAGAGAGGCTTTGCCCTCTGATTTCCCTATTATATTCAAAATCGGGTCCCAAAGGGGCTCCTCTTCTATTTTAAAGAATTTAAGTGAAATTGGCAACCACCTTGCTAACTTCACTTTAGTTTTTCTCAAAATAAAAAAGATTTTTTTATTCTTAAAAATAAAAAAAGGACCCCTCCGAAACCATTGTTTTGAATGAAATAGGGAACCAAAAGACATAGCCCTCCCTTTGCCTCTCTACACCCCTCCACGGTCCTTTGCTGGCCATCCGCCACCCTCCCTCCCTCTCTCTCTCCCTCTCTCTCTCTCTCTCTCGCCCCCTCCCTCCCCCATCTTTCCCTCTCTCTCTCTTCCACTCTCCCATTCTCCCTCTCCCTTGCATTCATTGTTGTGCCAATCCAGGCCGGCACATAATGGCATAGAGGCATATTGAACCGTGCCATCGGGCAATCGGTATAGGCCCCGGTACCGACACAATGATTCTTGGTTTGAACTGATAAGGTTTAAATAGAAAAGTTCAGTTCATCACACTGACAAATGCAAGGGATCAAATGGCAGCTAAAGCAAAATAGAGGAAGCTCAACACTGAAAGAGGCCAACCCAAGTCAACTTGGCGGGCTAAATTTAGATATAAATGCACATGGGCCTAAGAGAATAATTTCATCAATCCTTGAATCCTCACTGAAAAAGAGATTAGCCCAGTTATGCAAGAGAATATGAGACTAGGTCACATAAAGTCAGGTAGACGTGCTTTACACAGGTTACTTGGGCTTGTTAAGAAATTTCTTCATGCATATGGTTTGAACAGACAATAAATTGACCTAGATCTAACCTGTAGCAGTCCTAACAAATCATAAGGGAAGAATAACCATGACTCCAGTTTGACACCAATACAAGCAAGACTTTGATTGGAACTTAGAAAGAGTGGAATTTTCTTGCTCTCATAGAGGGAAAAAAATAATATGGAAGAGATTGTACATCCAAACAATTTTTTGAGGGCTGGTGTATGTTAGGTATGTTGCATCCACAATTGACACTATTCAGCAAAAAGACAAAACAAGGAATGGACTATATTTATCTCAGACTACTATGGTTAATTATCAAATTACTATTTAAAAAATAAATAAATACAGAGATGTTATGTGAAAATTTGCCAAAATGCAACACAACCAAACTAGCAGTTTGGCTTGTCTAATAAACAATAATAGCAATAATGATGACAATGATACTGATAATGGTAATGTCCTTGAAGTCTATAAAAGTTGTTTCCATATTATTTGCAACAATGAGATCTCATAATATCTTGCATAGGGAAGACAAACGGTTTGAGAGAAGGTTGAATGGGGGCATATGTACAACATAATGTCTTCATCTATCACTCTTGGGAGGAAGGTAATGTATGATATTTCACACGCGCTCACATATACATATATATATAACATGCGTACACACATACATACAAGGTTTGTCGAACCAATAACGGAGGATGTACCAACCGGCAACCAGTTCGGGACAATATGGGTTCGTATCGTACTGCTCTGAGGCATCACCACAGGGACAGCCAAAGAGGGAGGAGGGGGGAGAGAGAGAGAGGGAGAGAGAGAGAGAGAGAGGGTTCGAAAGCCCTCATCAGGCTTGCAAAGGGTCCCTGCCTCTCTCTTTCTCCTTCTCCCTCTACCTCTATTTTGAACCAATGGATCAAACCATGCTGGTAACAGACCCCTCCTATTTGGTACACCCTGAACTGACCAATTTGGCACAGTTCAGCAAACCATGCATACATATATAGATTAAGGTTTTGATTGCATGACTAGCATGAGAAGTTGCCTTGTTTAAATCCTTTCGATGAATCATCAATAGTAATCTATAAAAAAATTATGGCATGGCACTCTTCATTTACTTCTCACTCTTTTGTGGAGATTGCTTGCTGGGGACATATAAGATAGTGATGAACAACACAGCATAGAAAAATCTATCTATTATGTAGAAGAAAATGTTAAGCTAACAAAATAGAGGAAGGAGAAGAAAGCATAAGAACTACATGGGAAAACAATAGTAACAACAATAGTAATAATAAGTAGCATCATAAACTGATTGCAAAGAAACAAAGAAAAAAAAAACAAACCAGATGCTAGTATCGTCATAGTAAATGAAACAAATAGGATAAATTAAATTAATACCAAATAGGATAAATAAAATTAATACCAAGTACAATAAATATGCTGTAGTTTGACAGACTAATATCCATTTAAATGATAGAATTGCTAAAGTAAAAATGGTTCCATCCAATTCCATTTCATAGCTCTTATAATAACCAAAAGATTATTTGAAAAAGACAGATTTGAAACCCTTGTCCTGTTACTATAGGTAGAAAGATAGAAACACATTCTTCCCATTGGTTTTCTAGCAAACAATAACATTCTTGCATTGGTTGCAATAAATTAGTAATGATAAGATGAATTTTATTATGTCGTTCAACTCATAATAGTTTTCCTTTTGACATCTCCGAATTTATACCCATTGTAATAACTAAATTGGGAATGCAGAAACTCAATATGCTGCATTCAGTTGAATTCACCTGCCCTTGATTACAGTTAGATCTGAAATACTGTTGATGTAGTCTGTTGGTGCAGAATCTGGTTGACATCGGATCGAGCTGAAGTTGGAGAAGAAGAGATCGCCGCCGGTGATCTGCAAAACAAAATCTTGTCCGGAATCGGTGGTAGTGGCTCCGGCAGGACCCTCCGACGATCAAGTCAGCTCTTCTGGCCAACAGAAATGAAGTGCTCAAACAAGAATTCAGTAGAGTTTTGGGAAGGAGAAGAGAGCTTAGAAAAAACGTATCTGGAGGATCTCTTTTTATAGACGGAGCCTGTTATAACCGTCCGATGGTGGGATCGCCTGTACCAAACTGATAAATGACAGTCATAACCGTCCTGATAAATGACAGTCGTAACCGTCCGATAGTGAGGTCATCTGTAGCAGACTGATAAATGACAGTCGTAACCATCCTGATAAATGACAGTCGTAACCATCAGGTAGTGGGATCGCCTGTTCGTTGAGATTTAATAGTCGAAGTTCAGAAGAAGCAGGCATTGGTTGATGAAAAACTTTGACATATATCAATTCCAAAGGAGTTCGAACTCCTAAAGGGAATACGGCTAGAGCGGATCATCTGGGAAGAATACTACTTGAAATCTGAAAGTAATCCGCTGGAGGAATCCAGATAAAGTTTGACTGAAGGAGAAGTCCGGAAGGAGTTCGGCTCCTGTAGGAATCTAACTGAAGGAGAAATCCGGAAGAAGTTTCTGAAGGAATCCGTCTGAAGGAGAGATCCGAAATAAGTTCGACCGCTGGAGGAATCCGACTGAAGGAGAAGTTTGGAAGGAGTTCGATTTCTGGAGGAATTCGTCTGAAGGAAAAGTCTGAAAGAAGTTCGGCTCCTATAGGAATCCGACTGAAGAAAAAATTTGGAAGGAGTTTGGTTCCTATAGAAATCCGACTGAAGGAGAAGTCCGGAAAGAGCTTGGCCGCTGGAGGAATCCGACTGAATGAGAAGGCTGGAAGAAGTTTGGCTCCTATAGAAATCCAACTGAAGGGGTCCGAAAGGAGTTCGGCCGTTGGAGGAATCCGACTAAAGGAGAGGTCCGGAAGGAGTTCGGCTCCTGGAGGAATCCGACTGAAGGAGAAGTTCGGAAGGAGTTCGGCTCCTATAGAAATCCGACTGAAAGAAGAATCCGAAAGGAGTTCGGCTGCTGGAGAAATCCGACTGAAGGAGAGGTCCGAAAGGAATTCGACTCCTGAAGGAATCCGACTGAAAAAAGTCCTAAAAAAGTTCGGCTTCTGAAGGAATCCATCTGAAGGAAAGATCCGAAAGGAGTTCAGCTCTTGGAGGAATCCGATTGAAGAAAAAGTTCGGAAGAAATTTAGCTCCTGGAGGAATCTATCTGAAGGAAAGGTCCGGAAGAAATTCGGTTCCTGTAGAAATTCGATTGAAGGAGAAGTCCAAAAAAAATTTAGCTCCTGTACAAATCCGACTGAAGGAGTCCGGAAGGAGTTCGGCCGCTGGAGGAATCCGACCGAAGGAGAGGTCCGAAAGGAGTTCGGCTCCTGGAGGAATCCGTCTGAATAAGAGGTCCGAAAGGAGTTCGGCTCTTGGAAAAATCCGACTGAAGGAGAAGTCCTGAAGAAGTTCGACCGTTGGAGGAAGAATTCTCGATCGAAGCTCTTCCGTGATTACCAGTTACATTAGGCTAAGCATCAGACTGGACTTCGGTAGGAGCGGGGTTTATCCCCAACAATAATCCCCCTACTTTCAAGTTCGAAATTCGAAGAAAGGGAGTATAAAAAAGACGACTGCCGAAGTCCTGTTCCGAGCTCTGCACTCATTGAGGTTGAAGCTCGAAAGAGATCTTATCTTCTGCCAAGGTTGAAGTAGATCCTATCTTCTGTTGAAGTTGAAGCTCAAAAGAGATCTTATCTCCAGCCGAGGTTGAAAAAGATCTTATCTCCTGTTAAAGTTGAAGCTCGGAGGAGATTTTATCTCCAGACGAGGTTGAAGGATCTTATCTTCTGTTAAAGTTGAAGGAGATCTTATCGAGGTCTCTCCTCCAGTTCTTAATAGACTGTAGGGACACATAAGGATCGTTGTCAGGACCTCTTTCCTCATCTCGTCTAAAATGAACGAGGCCTTCGATTTAGCTCACGTTAGGACAAAGTTCTCCTCCTGTTCCTAATGGACTGTAGGGGCACATAAGGACCGTTATTAGAGCCTCTCCCCTCATCTCGTCTAAAATGAACGAGGTCTTCGATTTTGCTCACGTTAGGACGAGGTTCTCCTCCTGTTCCTAACGGGCTGTAGGAGCACTTAAGGGCCGTTGTCAGGACCTCCCCTCATCTCATCTAAAATGAACGAGATCTTCGATTTTGCTCACGTTAGGACGAGATTCTCCTCCTATTCCTAACGGACTGTAGGGGCACATAAGGATCGTTGTCAGAACCTCTCCTTTCATCTCGTCTAAAATGAACGATGCCTTCTATTTTGTTCACGTTAGGACGAGATTCTCCTCCTATTCCTAACGGACTGTAGAGACACTTAAGGGTCGTTATCAGGGCCTCTCTCCTCATCTTGTCTAAAATGAATGAGGCCTTCGATTTTGCTCACGTTAGGACGAGGTTCTCCTCCTGTTCCTAACAGGCTGTAGGGACACATAACGACAATTGTCAGGGCCTCTCCCTCATCTCATCTAAAATGAACGAGGCCTTCGATTTTGCTCACGTTAGGACAAGGTTCTCCTCTTGTTCCTAACGGACTGTAGGAGCACTTAAAAACCATTATCAGAGCCTCTCCCTCATCTCGTCTAAAATGAACAAGGCCTTCGATTTTGCTCACGTTAGGACGAGGTTCTCCTCCTGTTCCTAACGGACTGTAGGAGCACATAAAGGCCGTTGTCAGGGCCTCTCCCCTCATCTCGTCTAAAATAAACGAGACCTTCGATTTGCCGAGGTTAACATGACCATTTTTTATTGCTTCTTTTCTGTCATCACATAGTTTTTGCACCAAAAAATAAAAATGTTGAAATGGAGGAGTTTTATTGAAGAAAAATTACTGATAATACATTCTCAGATTTTCTGAATTTTAAGATCGTGGGAGCGTTGTTCCTCTAAGCTCCTTCAGATGATAAGTTTCAGACCGAACGACCTCTTCTATTTGATATGGGCCTTCCCAATTCGAAGCGCGCTTCTCCTGGCTCTGAGGCTGAGAGATGGCGGCTCGCCGAAGCACTAAGTCCCCCACTTTGAACATTTTACCTCTGACTCTGAAGTTAAAGTATCGGACCATCCTTCGCCTGTAGGCCGCCATCCGAACCTGGACTTTCTTTTTTTTTTTTCCAACAGATCGAGGTTGATTCTAAGGTCCTGTAAGTTATGCTGCTCATTGAAGGCCACGACCCATGCTCACGAGAGTTTAAGCTCGATTGGGATGACTGCCTCCATTCCAAAAGCTAAGACGAATGATGTTTTTCCAGTCGGTAGCCTTTGAGTAGTTCGGTATGCCCAGAGGACGTGGTAAAGTTCGTCTACCCAGGCCCCCTTTGCTCTGTCGAGCCTTGTCTTGATGCCTTGCAACAGGATCCGATTGGTTACCTCAGCTTCCCCATTTGCCTGTGGGTGAGCTACCGACGTGAAGTGATGGAAGATGTTTAGATCTTCGCAGAACTCAATTAACCTCGTCCCAGCGAACTGTCATCCGTTATCTATTATGAGAGTTCGGGACAGACCAAACCGACAAATGATTGACTTCCAGACAAAGTCCTGTACCTTGGCCTTAGTAATTTTTGCTAGTGATTCGACTTCGACCCATTTAGTAAAGTAGTCGATCGCAACCAGGAAAAACTTCCGTTGTCCGGATGCCGTTGGGAAAGGGCCAAGTATATCCATTCTCCACTGCGCAAATGGCCAAAGTGCGGTTAGTGGAGTAAGCTCAGAGGCCAACTGTCTTTATATGTTTGCATTTTTCTGACAACGGTCACATTTCTTGACGTACTCCATAGAATCGTGGTATAAGATCGGCCAATAGTACCCTTGTCGAAGTAGTTTTTGTGACAAGGATCTGGCTCCCATATGACTTCCATAAATTTTCTCGTGCACTTTCCATAATACGAAGTTGGCCTGTGAAGGTCGAAGACATCTCAACAGCGATAGCGAATATGATCTTTTATACAACTTGTCTTCATACAAAACGTACCGAAAAGCTTGATTTCTGAGTTTCCGAACTTCTTTCGGATCACGAGGAAGAACTCCCTCTTTGAGATAGGCAACTAACGAGTCAATCCAACTCGGCTCGAGCTCCGTCTGCATAATGAGCTGTGATTCCTCTGAGCTTGGGCATTTTAAAGTTTCAAAAAATACTTCTTTAGATAATTCGGCTGGGACTGAAGTGATCAATTAAGAAAGGAGGTCGGTTCTCGTATTTTCTATCCTCAGAATCTGTCGAATGCTAAAACTGCCGAAGATCAGAGTCAAATCCTTTACTTTCTTAAGGTATTTCATCATACATTCCTCTCGTGCTTCATAGTTGCCACTAACTTGGCCAACCACTAATTGAGAATCACTGTAAATTTGAAACCGATCTACTTTTAATTCTTTTGCTATTTTTAACCCAACGATCAGCGCTTCATATTCGGCCCCATTATTAGTTGTAGAAAATTCGAAGCGTAACGCGTACTTGGCGACGACTTCCTCGGGGTTGACTAAGATTAACCCCACACCTGCTCCAGCGGAGTTGGACGAACCATCTACGTACAGGGCTTAAAAATCTTCGAAAAGATTGGCACTTTCTTCGAGGAGGCTCGGTTGCAACCACGGGATGCCAGTCCCATTCTGTTCAGGCTCAGCTTCATCTGAAATGGTGTATTCAACTATGAGTCGGCCAGTGCCTGTGCCTTGATTGCTGACCGAGGTCGGTAGTTGATGTCGAATTTCGTTAATTCAATGGCCCATTTTGCAATTCTTCCGAAAGCATCCGCTTGATGAAGGATTGCTCTAATCGGCTGGTCAGTAAGGAGCGTTATAACATGTCCCTGAAAGTAAGGTCGAAGTCTTCTTGCTGCGATTAGAAGAGCATAAGTCAATTTTTCCAACTTTGTATATCTAGTCTCAGCATCCCTTAGAATCCGGCTTATGTAGTAGACCGGTCGCTGTACTTTCACAGGACTGCCGCTAGCACCGCAGGGAAGACCGCAAGGTAGAGAAACAGATCCTCTCCGAATTCGGATTTGGCTAGTAGGGAGGGCGAGCCAAGGTAGTTCTTGAGCTCGTCGAACGCCTTTTGGCATTCCTGGGTCCAGTGAATCTTTCGGCTTCCTGAGGATTTGGAAGAAGGGCATGCAGCATTCGACCGATCTAGAGACAAAATGATTCAAAGACGCCACCTTTCCGGTCAAGCATTGAACTTCCTTGATGGACTTCGGAGCGGTCATCTCCTAGATAGCTCGAATTTTCTCCGAATTAGCCTCGATCACTCATCTTGAGACCGTGAATCCCAAAAATTTTTCTGAGACTACCCCAAAGGCACACTTGGTTGGATTCAACTTTATCTTATATTTTCTGAGCGTATCGAAAGCCTCTTCAAGGTCGGCGACATGATTGACAGTCTTTCGACTTTTGACCAGCATGTCATCGACGTAAACCTCCATATTACGGCCGATCTGCTCCTTGAAAATTTTATTGACCAAGCGCTGATAAGTCGCACCTGCATTTTTAAGCCCGAAGGGCATGACCCTATGACAGTAAAGACCATGGTTAGTAATAAAAGCAATCTTCTCCTCATCCTTCGATGCCATCCGAATTTGGTTGTAGCCAGAGAAGGCATCCATGAAGGTGAGGAGCTCGTAGCCTGAAGTCATGTCCACCAGTTGGTCGATTTTAGGCAAAGAGTAGCCGTCTTTTGGACAGATCTTGTTAAGCTTCTTAAAGTCGATGCACATCCTCAACTTCTTCTGCTATTATCTTCTGCCTTTCTGGTGCATGGCCTCAAACTCTTTCTTTCACTGGTCGGTGCTTGGGGTCAATGGCCAGCCGATGTTCTATAATCTCGGCGTCAATCCCAGGCATATCCATCGGAACCCAGGCGAAGACGTCGGCATTCCTCCATAAGAAGGTAATGAGCTGCTCCCGAACTTCATATTCCAGATTGGAGCGAATTTGCACCGTATGCTCCGCGTTTTCGTCATTCAGAGAGATGGTCACAAGATTTTCTATAGGCTCGCCCCATTCTTCGGCAAAGTCATCGCAGACATCTAGCCCGTCAACAGGACAAGGGTCGGACTATGCTTCCTTTCGCAGGGCAATTGAGTAGCAGTGTCTTGCCAGAGCTTGATCTCCCCTGACCTCTCTGATCCGGTAACTTGTTGGAAACTTCATCTTCAAATAATAAGTGGACACCACCATCCGAAGTGCATTTAAACCAAGTCGGTCAAGAATTGCGTTGTAAGCGGAGGAAGCTTTTACTACGAGAAAATCCACCTGCGCTCTGAATTGTTTTGGATATTGCCCAGCAACCACAGCTAGAGTTATTACACCTTCAACTGGTATTGCAGCACCAGCGAAGCCTACTAGAGGGGAGTTTATTGGTCCAAACCGACTATTAGATTTTGACATTTTGGAGAAAGCATCATAGAACAAAACATCAGCCGAACTTCCATTATCAACTAGAACGCGACGTACATCATAGTTCGCTATATTTAAAGAGGTTACAATCGCATCATTATGCGGGAATTGTACTGCCCGTGCATCTACCTTAGTGAAAATTATGGGTTCTTCAGCCCTCCGTCTTTTCACTAATCCCCCAGAGCCGCTGGCCTCTTATCGCCGAAATCCCCCAGAGATGGTGTTGATGATGCCGAGAGACGGCCGATCTCCTTATTGTTTCTTCCTCCTTGGTGGTTCAGGCTGCGACAGTGCCCTCGATCGATCTTCTCTCGCTTCAGACCGGCATCTGAGGAATCAACCCAGCCGACCTCTCCTGATGAGCTCCTCGATCTCGTCTTAAAGTTGAATGCATTCTTCAGTATCGTGGCTGTGGTTACGATAGTAGAGACAGTATTTGCTAAGATTGTGCTTGCTAGGATGAGTGCGCATCCTTTCTAGCCTCGAAAGTTGCTCATTGGTCTCCATCAATACTTGCATTTTTGGAACATTGAGGGGGGCGTAGTTGTGAAACCTTCTGGAGGGAGAACTTCGTGCTCTTCTGTCAGGGCTTCTTTGACGACGAGCTCGAGGAGTTCGAGCTCGCTTGCGCTCGGAGGGAGTCTGTGAGCACGGCCAAACTTCATTCGATCCTCCATCAGCTACGGGTTTATTAGATTCGCCCACCTGTCGCTCTCCTGCGGCTTTCTCATCCTTCAATTTAAAGGTTTCTTCCGCTTAGGCATATCCTTCAGCCCGAGCTAGCAGATCGACAAAATCCTTGGGATACTTCTTCTCCAGGAAGAACAACAAATCATTCTTCTGAAGGCCGTCCTTGAATGTGGCCATTACAATAGACTGGTCCAGGTTCCAGACTTCCAATGCAGCGGCATTAAATCGGATGACATAAGCCCGGATAGATTCCCCCTCCCGCTTGATATGCATCAGGAAATCCAAACCTCGGCGCGAATGTCGACTGCTGACAAAGTGAGCCACAAACTGATGACTCATCTAATCAAAGAAAAAGATCGTACCCGGCTTCAACGCCAAATACCAGTTTCTTGCTACTTCCTTTAAGATAGACGAAAAAGCTCGGCATAAAATAGCGTCTGATGCGCCATAGAGCAGCATCATGGTCCGAAAGGCCTCTAGGTGATCGACCGGATCAGAGATTCCATCGTAGCTTTCAAATTAGGGAAGCTTGAAGTTCGGCGGAATGGGCTCTTGCATAATCCTATGAGAAAAAGGAGGGTTAGTGCAAATATTATTACCGTGTGAGGAGGGAGTATAACGGAGCTCTTCAATTTATCGACTCATTTTCTAGAGCCTTTGATTCAGGAAATCTTCATGATCGTTGATCTCTAGAGTTTTCTGATGGGATGGAGGCAAAGCTTTTCCCGAGGTCGAATCATGGTCCGAGCAATGGCTCTTCACCCTCTGTTTCCCCTTTTCGGAGGTCACCGACCGGCTAGCCCGAGTTGGCCGTCCTCCGATCAGATCATGGGGCTCCAGAAAAGCCTGCTCCAGCTGAATTGATGTCGGAGCCTGCCGATGTATGGCCTACACTGCCTCCGTGAGACCGCGAACCTGCTGGACTAGCAGGTTGAACTGCTCCGCATCCACCATGGCTACAGGTGGAGCTTGAATTGCCAGAGCTGGAGCGGGAATAAATGGATTTGGACGGGATCTGGCTACAGAGGTCGTTGATCGCCAGGTTGAAGCTTTCCTAGGAGGCATTTTTTTTTAGAAGAACTCTAAAGAGGAAAAAGAGAGATCGCTGCTGAGCACTCCTTTAAAAATAAGAAAACCTTAGGAACAGAGAGGCCCTTCCTCTAGCGCCAATTCTATTGGTGTAGAATCTGGTTGATGCCAGATTGAGCTGAAATTGGAGAAGAGGTTGCCGCCAGTGATCTGCAAAACAAAATTCCGTTCGGAGTCGATGTTGGTGGCTCCGACAGGACCCTCCGACGATCAAGTCAGCTATTCTGACCAATAGAAATAGAGTGCTCAGACAAGAATTCAGCAGAATTTTGAAAAGGAAAAAAGAGCTTGAAGAAAACGTATCTAGAGGGTCCCTTTTTATAGACGGAGCCTATTGTAACCGTCTGGTAGTGGGGTCGTCTATAGCAGACTGATAAATGACAGTCGTAACCATCCTGATAAATGACAATCGTAACCGTCCAATAATGGGATCGTCTGTTCGTTAAGATTTAATAGTCGAAATTTGGAAGAAGCAGGCATTGATTGGTGAAGAACTTTGACATATATCAATTCCAAAGAAGTTCATATCTTAAAAGAAATACGGCTATAGGGATCATCTGGGAGGAATACTACTTGAAATCTAGAAGTAATCCGCTGGAGGAATCCAGATGAAGTTTGACTGAAGGAGAAGTCCGAAAGAAGTTCGACTCCTGTAGGAATCCGACTGAAGGAGAGATCCGAAAGGAGTTCGACTCCTAAAAGATCCGTCTGAAGGAGAGGTCCGGAAGAAGTTCAGCCACTAGAGGAATCCGACTGAAAGAGATGTTCGGAAGAAATTTGACTCCTGTAGAAATCCGACTGAAGGAGTCCAGAAGGAGTTCGACCGCTGGAGGAATCCGACTGAAGGAGAAGTCCGAAAGGAGTTTGGCTCCTGTAGAAAATCCGACTGAAAGAGAGTCCGAAAGGAGTTCCACCGCTGAAGAAATCCGACTGAAGGAGAGGTCCGAAAGAAATTCGGCTCCAGGAGGAATCCGTCTGAAGGAGAGGCCTGGAAGGAGTTTGGCTCCTGGAGGAATCCGACTGAAAAAGTCCGGAAGGAATTCGGCTCCTGTAGAAATCCGACTGAAGGAGTCCGGAAGGAGTTCGGCCACTGGAGGAATCCGACTGAAGGAGAGGTCCGGAAGGAGTTTGGCTTCTAAAGGAATCCGACTGAAGGAGAAGTCCGAAAAGAGTTCGGCTTCTGGAGAAATCCGTCTGAAGGAGAGGTCCGAAAGGAGTTCGGCTCTTAGATGAATCTGACTGAAGGAAAAATCCAGAAAGAGTTCGACTCCTGTAGAAATCCGACTTAAGGAGAAGTCCGAAAGGAATTTGGCTCTTGTAAAAATCCGATTGAAGGAGTCCGAAAAGAGTTCGACCGCTAGAGGAATCTAACTGAAGGAGAGGTCCGAAAGGAGTTTGGCTCCTGAAGGAATCCATCTAAATGAGAGGTCCGAAAGGAGTTCGGCTCCTGAAGGAATTCGATTGAAGGAGAAATTCAGAAGAAATTCGGCCGCTGGAGAAAGAATTCTCGATCGAAGCCCTTCCATGATTACCAATTACATTAGACTAAGCATCAGACTGGACTTCGGCGGGAGCGGGGTTTATCCCCAACATAGTCTATTTTAGAGAATAAGAAGCATACATGGGTAAGTTTGTTTCCTCAAAATACACACCTCATTACTCACTACAGATGTTGAAAACTGTTGATATAGAGAATATACAGGAACATGCACAGGAGTACAAATTTGCTGCCTCTAAATAAATATCGCATTACTCCTACTTGCTTCACGGTTATTAGATGATGAAATCTTTATCATGCAGTTTAATGCATAGATTTCAACTTCCAATTGTTTAAGTTCTCTTCAATCTATTGCTTTTTTCATGCTTGACATCTCAACTTATCTTTCACCTTTCAAAAGTAGTATGGCAGCCCACCTGCTCCATAACAAGCTCATTTTCCATAAATACTTATGTGGCCATCAATCCCCTCATAACTCTGCATTTGATTGAGAGTAAATTAAAATGTCTCATCTTTGGTTGACTTTAAAGTCTAACAGTTTATGAAATATGGCAATTTAAGCACAATTTAAATTCCATCACATTTTAATTATCTTTCCTAAGATTACATGCATCTCTTCTCCTCTTGTATACTAGCAAACTTACATCCTCCATCTGGAATGTAAAATCTCTTTTAAGTTATCTTTCCTAAAATCTCATTATATCTTTCCTAAAATCTCATTATATCTTTCCTAAAATCTCATTATTCTACTCTCCTTTTGTATACTAGCAAAGTCATGTCATCCACTGGGAATCTTGAATTCCACATTTGTTTATGCATCGTGACACGTTCCTCATATCGTTCAGGAAAATTGCTTAGTGAAAAACTAGTTGGCTCTCAAATCACCCTATATCCACAAGCAGTCCATATCCCTTGCATTTCTCACTATTTTTCAGAGCTAGAAACACCAGATAAGCCATTTAACATCACGTGATCTAAGAGTTCATCATTAGAGTAATCATATTTTAATCACTCAATATAATGGAAACACAAATATTTTGATCTTTGATTGATAAATGATAACATTTTATATTTCAGTAATTAAACCTTATCATGTAACTTCCACGAAGGATGCCCCTCCCAATTTGGAATCTCTCTAGAAACTCATCCCCACAACCCCTCTAAGAGACCTCCTTTCCCATACCCATAACCAAACCCAGTCCCACATCCGCACCACTTCTAGTAACCATACATTAAACTATTATTTAAAAGGCATCATCACTCTACAAGCATTTTCATAGATTGAACTACCTGGAACATATAAGAAAGGTATATGAACAAGGTTTTGGGCAGGTACATGTTAAAAAGAAAAAATTAAGAAGTATAAAATCATGGTTGAGACATGAGCAGTTGATGCCATCCCTCCAACATATAACACAGATTCCACAGGCCAAGTAAGTAAGCAGACTAACAGCTGGTCACCCTCGTGCAGGATCACTTGAGGTGCACATATCAAGCTCGATATTACGGGAACCAATAGGTACGTTCCTATTTTGATATATATACTCCTCTTTTGCATATGTCTAAAGCATTTCTAAAGAGAAATTCATAACTGCAATGCAGGATTCTGGAATGGCTAAATATTATAGTATTCTTTATTCAAAAAAATTAAAAGAAAGGTTGCATCATTGTTGGGGTCATTTTCATAACCATCTGGCATGTCATGAATGATATTGAGCTATGCATGAGTGAATAAAACTATTGATTAGTTCCTCCCTTCATGATCACATATCTGGATCACCTAAGCATGCATTGCAAACAGCTGGAAACACTAAAATTGTCAACTTCATTGCAGGCAAACATCCATATTCTTCTCATGGCACCCCAGGATTAAGATGCTGGCTTGCACCATGTCAGCTAGAATAAGTATGGTGCAGTAGTATATTGCATTGCATAGTGCATATTGGTATATACTGGTCCATATTAGAGCACACCAGTTCAATACAACCTGACATAAAGTATAGAGCAAAATACACGAGCCTCCTTGGTATCTGTTTGGCCATTTGAGCTTGCACCACATTCTTTTGAAGTGTAAAAAGTCTCCCGCTCTAAAGTTTTGAAGATTCAATCTTAGGATTGAACACGTTAATGATGCCAAGTTTTCATCCTTTGTCGCATTCTAACATTAATAAGGAGAAATCCAGCTACCCTTACTTGATGAATGTCATTAATTCATAGAAATACCAACATGCAAAAGTTGCACATATAGAGAATTGAAGCTACCACATAAACAGACATACGGGTTGAACACATGCTTGGTAATTGCATTTAACTAGAGTTGAAGAATGATGAGCAATAACATAGATCAGAGGTATCAATTGTTCAGAAATCTCACACTCACTGTTTCCAAACAACTGAAGCTGGGTAGGTGCCGTGGAGTCGTAATGGAACTGATTATCCTCCAGCACAGATGGAAACACCATACTGGAGTTATTTCCTCGGAACATTTTCCTTCCTAAAAAGCACACCAAATCATGTTAATAATTTGCCCATTGCAATTCCATGATCAATTAGAACCCACGACTACATAATTAAGCAATGCAAGAACTTGGAAGTTGAAAATGCTAAAGCAATTCTCAAGAGAGAGAGAGAGAGAGAGAGAGAGAGAGAGAGAGAGAGAAAGAGAGAGATGCTACCGAATACGCCTAAATACATTTTAGTTCTAGATAAATATCACACAAGAACGAAGCACAGCTTCACAAAGAAAGAGGGGCGGTAGTGCAACAGAGGAAATGGGTGATCAAGGCGACCTCCTAAATAAGGCCCTTCCTGTCTCAGACCTAAATCGACAGCAGATGGCGAGAAGATATAATTCTACAGCACCACCACCAGTAACAAAAATAATATAGAGTAGAAACTACGAATAGCAAAACATAGAATAAGCTTAAAAGCGGGGAGGGGAAAAAGAAGGCCTAGAAGGGCAAACAGATTAGAAACAAGCACGCATGACACCATCGCAGCGGGCACATCAGCACCATAAATACTGAATAAACAAGAGGACTTGTACCAAAAATAAATAATGATGATGATAAAGGGATAAAAAGGAAGAGCATGCGTGATGGAACACGACGATCTGCATCAACGATATGCCATTCGATGGAGAAGGCACGAGGATCGCCGTGAGAACATCCCGACCAGACCCAATATCCCAACATTTTTTCTTCTTCTTCTTTCTTTTTCTCTAACGAAACAATCGAAGACAGCAATTAAAACAAAAAAAAAAGGGGGTGGGGGGCCAAGGAAAACAGATCAAACCAGGAACGGGAAGGTTTCCGATCGCGCGGATTTGTGGCGCCTGGCTAGCCGATTGGAGAGCTCAGAATTCGTCCCCGAAGGCCGGCTCCGCGATCATACAATGATGTGATGACATATCATAGACATGTAGAGAGAGAGGAGGAGGAGGAATCAAAGCGCGTGTGCGGAAAGGAATCGACGCAACAATCAATTCAATCCGAACTCGCTGGATTTTGGTTTTTTTTTTCTCTCTCTCTCTCCTGTTTATACGCAAATTACTAGAATTTCTTCCGGGTTCGCTTTGGAAGGAAGAATTCCGCTGTCCTCTCTCCCCTCTTAACTTTTCACAAAGGATTTTTCGCTAAAATAAACTGCTGGCAGCTGTCGCCGTGGGAAGTGACGACGATCGGGCTTTTGCTCGTGGGTCGGGTCAGAGGATGGGAGCCGCATGGCCGTTTGATTTTTGGTTCATGGCGCTCGCCTTGAGATTAGGACTCAAAGCTGGGATCCTCATTTGTCCATCCATTTAAGTCGGCCGGCTTTCAACCCGGGTCGGATTTGCATCCCAACCATAGATAACCAATTTAGCTTGTGAACAATCTATTTTAAATAAATTTAAATTTGACATAAATAAATTTAAATAGTAAACAGATGAATTCATCTTTATTAAGATAGATTTAGGCATCGGGCCATGCTTGGCCCAACCTGATTCAGGCCCAATGGGCCAAACATTATAGTAGACCATGCCTAGCATAGCCCATCTACTAAATGGGCCATGTCGGCACGGCATAGAAATGCAAAACCCTCCATCCGGCATGGCCTTAGGCTCGAGAACTGATGGGCCAAACCTAACATGGCCCGTTGGCCCGTCAAGCCTACTTTTTTCTAGCTCAAACGGGCCATGCCACGTCTCCAAATGAGTCGTGCCTGGCATGGTTCGTAACGGCTCCAAACGGGCCAGATCGGCGCGTAATGGTTGAAATAATTTTTTTAAATTTTTTAAGAGATTATAATGGCTATTTTTCTTATTTTTATCATTTTGACTCTTCCAATAGCCAAAAAATGACTAGATTGAGAAGTATTTTAGAAAAATAAAAATTTTAGAATTTCTATAAATAGGATCCTCCTCTTTTATTCTCACCACATCAATTCATCAAACTAATTTTCTTCCTTTCTAATCTTCTTACTTCTATTTGTTCTCTCTTCTAGCAATTTTTCTTTCTTCCATTCAATATTTAGCAAATAATAATTATAGTTTAGCAATTCAAAAATTATACAAAAAGAGAAAGCATTCCTCTTTTAGAAATCGTAGTTTAAGAGCAGCTCTACAAATTAAGCTCTCTAGCTATCCACTCTCTGGTGGCCCGGCCCTCCTCTTCTAGCTCTTCAACTCTCCACTCTATCTCTTCTTTCTCTTTGACTCTACAATCTCTACTCAATTTTCTTTAGCTAGTTACTGGTTAGTTTTTATTTTTTTATATTTACTTAGTTTAGATGGTAAGTTATGATGATGAGAGTATTGCCGGCGTTGCTGAGCATGTCAGCATTTCTCCTATTTTTGAAAAAAAAGAAACTCTTCCTACTTCCTCTGAAGCTCTTTTTGGTGAAGCTGGATACTCTTCCCGTAAGAGGACTAATACTGTACAGAATGATTTCGATAGAGTTTTAATTGATGGAGTCTATAAGAAAAAATATAAAAAATATGTCAAATTATATAGTTATGCCAGTATTGGAGGAACTGACCATTTGAAGTTATTCTCATCTTTAAAGCACCCTTAATATACAAAGAGGTGCTCTTGTAGGAACTTTTGCTTATAATCATAAAAATTAAAGAAAAATACTTATAAAATGGATAGTTAAGGATGAATTACCTTTAAGCTTATGTGAATTTTTAAATTTTGAAGAGTATATTCAAATAGCCTTACAACCCGTTTATAGAAGAACCAATAGACGTACATTTAGAAAAGTAGCTATGACTAATTATTTAGCAATGAAGAATAATTTAATTAAAATTCTTTCAGCTTTAAATGCAAAAATATCATTAACTTCTGATATATAGACCGCATCTGTAGGTAGTATGTCTTTTATTTCTATTACTGCTCATTGTATGGATAATAATTGATAATTAAATAAGCATATTTTTGCTTTTCATTCTTTTGATTATTTCCATTCTGGCTAATAAATTTTTAATGTTATTTATCAAACTACAACTGCATATGATATTAGTAATAAAATTATGTCTGTTATATTTGATAATGCATCTAATAATAATGTAGCTATCCAATTATTGAAAGACTTTTTTTATCTAATTATTAATGAAAAATTATTTCATATTAGATATGCATGTCATATTTTGAATTTTTCTATTTAAACTAAAATGACATAGTTCAAAATATAATTGCAAAATTAGAAATACAGTATCTTTTATTCATGCTTCAAAAGCAATATTACAAGAATTTAAATAATTATGTCTAGATCATGATAAATATTTTAAAAAATTTAAACTTGATGTAGTTACCCGTTAAAACTTTACATATACAATGATTCATGATGCATATCCATACAAAAATTTATTAAATACATATATAAATGATCATGGATTAGGTTTTACTTTGACTGAAAATAATTAGAAAAAAATTAGAAATTTTTTTAGTTAGTTTTTATAATGCTATAAATATTTTTTTTAGTATATATTTTTCAACCTCTTATGCATTTTTATAATAAGCATATATAATTTATGGTTAATTTGTATAATATAAATATAATGATGTTTTAATGTCTATTATTTATGAAATAAAAAAATAGAATCAGTATTGGGACGTGGTATGTTTCATTCATAACTTAGCTGCTGTATTTGATCCATGGATCAAATTAAGTAGCATACATGTTTTACTTGATGAAATTGATAAATATATGAATCATAATTTCAAAGCATTTGAAGCTGAGGTAACTCAGCTACTTCATTATATTTTTGCATTATATGATAAAAAAATTCATGAATCTAGATAGTCCACATCATCTTCACAACCAATTTTTAGTATCCCTCGTTCATCATCTATTTTTTTATTTCTTGCACATAGGAGACATTCACATGCATATTGTTTATTTGCATCTTCTTCATTTTTAAGCAATAAATTTAAATTTTATTTATCAAATAAAATCTCTTCCGCATTAGATAAAAATCAAATAGAAAATCTTGATGTATTGGCCTGGTAGAAGAGTATGAAAAATCAATATCCTATTACATCAGAATCAACTTTTAGTACAGGTCGGTGAGTTCTGGATGAAAAGAGAAGCAGGATGATGAGCGAGACAATTGAGATGCTGCTCTGCTTCAAAGATTAGTTGGATATGAAAGCAAGACTTCGGACAAAGAAGGACATGATACTAGATCTGATGATGAGAATGATACAAATACAATAGATAATTAATAAGATTTATTTTAAATTTTTAAATTTTTAAAATTATATATTTTTATTTTTTATTTATTGAGGTGAGTCACTTCTATTTTTTCTCTCTCTTTTTTTTGTATTCTGGAGGTTAGGCCTAGCCCCCTCTCTTTTTTATATAATTTTAATTTATATTAATAAACTAGTAATGGTTCATGCTAAATCCTCTACCATTACAAGATGATTTTTATTTTTATAAAAAAATTTAATATCTCCTATCTTTTTTTATTAATCCTCCAACTTATTTTATTTTATAAAAATTATTTTTTAAAATAAAAATTTTTAAAATATAGCATGCCAAATGGGTCATGCTTTGACATGGCCCATATGGGTTGGCACGCGGGCCGTGTCTTGGCATGATCCAAATGGGTTGGCACGTGGATCGTGTCGGATCTGGGCACGTGGTGTGCCATGCTAGCCCAGACCTTAAAAGGCCATGCCGGGCCTGGGTCGCGGGCCACCAAACCTTCAGTTCAACCTGGCCCCATGGCATGGCCCATTATAGTGCTAGGCGGGTCGTGCCTGGCACGGCCCAATTCATGTCGGGCTGAGCCGGCCCATGGGCAACCTGGCCCGATGCCCAACTCTAAGTCTAGATCTTTAATCTGTTTAATATGTTTTGATCTATTTAATAATTAGATCAAGTTATAATCTGATTCATTTAATCTGTTTAAAGTATATTTAACATATTTAAACTTGCTTAACCTATTTCTTACCTATTTAATCTGACCCATTTAATATGTTTAATCAATTTAATCTAACTTGACTTATTTAATGAATGGGTTATATAGATCGAATCGGATTATCTATTTAATAAATAGATCAAATTCATATCTAAATTTTTGACATATTTAATAAGTTAAATTTGGATTGATCTGATTCATATTTAATCTAACTCGTATTTGATCCAACTAGACCCAACTCGAATGCCATCCCTAATTCCAACTTCCATGGTTGTGGATGCTCATAAGATTGAGCACTTACCGCATGTATTCGATTGTAATCCCAAAACATATAAACCAGCTTTGCCTGATGTTGCTGAATTCAGAAATTCAAGATCTGATGTCACAACTAGTGGTGACGTACTAAATTTTTCAGAAACAAAAATCATGGATAATGTTGCCGCCAATCTAGGGAAATCTATGCGGACCACCTTCATAGGCTTGCGAGATAGTAGGGTAGGGCCAAAGAACTCATCAAACTTTGTTTGAGTGGGAATGGAGAGGAATTAGAAAGGCAGAGTCTTGCTTAGTTGGAGATTGATGAGTTATCTTTCATAGAGGGTCTCGGATCTATTCATAATTAAAGGACACAAAATCTCTAGAGATCACGTGCCAACAATTTGAGGTCACATTATAACCATCCAAAATTTCACTGTAGCCATGTAAGATCCAGTTGTAACCGTCGGGGATACAATGTAACAGTTTGGGATCGTGCAGTGATAATAATGGGACATGCTGTAACCATATAAGTGAGTGGGCGCTAGTCGCATTCCATACTTTTGGTTGTTGCCCGAGGTGATGGGGCATTGGTGACTTGGTGCTGAGCCGAGAAGTTATCTAATAGAGATGGGGAGTTCAATATTGAAGGTTGATCACTTCTACTCTGTTTGGTTTGATCGTCTAATGAGCTTGATCTAATCATTTCCCTCCTTGGAGCTGCTAGCTTAGCTATGATTTGATCGAATCTGATGATGCCAAATCATCATGCTCATTTAAGGTGACATCAGATAGTAGCACCATTGCTTCCTTCTTTTTCTAGAGAACGAACAGTCAATTTGTGCACCATGTGAACATGCAGATGTGGGAACACTTAATGTGATGCTACATCTTTTAGGGAGATTAGCCCATTATTATGGACCACCATCTCGGCCTTGGCCGACTAGGTCCTCAATCAAAGCCGAGGTCTCAATAGACTCGATCGTCAGACAAAGTCGAGGTTGTTAAGGATTGACTATGGCCAATTAGGAGGAGTTGAACATAATGATAAGTTAGTTGACCTGATCTATTAAGGAGTCCTCATGATCCTAAAAGGACCTGACTCGAACCTTGGACATAGCCAAGGTCGGTAAAGGTCGGCTACGGCCAACCTATGGGAGTTCAAGATAATGATTCAAATAAGGCAATAATCCCCATCCGAAAGGAATCCATTCTCGTTACGATTTTGAAAAAGCCAAATAGGAAAGGCTTAATTATCAAGATCAGATCCTACGCCAAATGGTAACTAATGGCTGCTTCGCCGAATGCGGAAATGTGATCTTTGCCAGCATGATCCAAGCATATTTTTTGGGAATAGCAAGTCTCTCTGATGTGCACGACTCTAATTCCCCCTCTATAAATTGGGAAAAAAGGGGACCCATGTAAGTTTTTGAAAGGCCTCAAGACGCTTCACTCTCTTTGTATTTTTCATTTCCCAACTTGAGTATCAGAGGGTCCCCATCAAAAAATCTTCTAGTCAAAAAATTTTTACAGGTCTTGTTCCAGTTTCTGGAGTCAGCTGCTTCAGTACTTCATCACCCAGCCAAAGTCTCATCTTCCTCATCCTAGTTGAGGATCCATCCTTCTCATTCTAGCCGAAGAGATCTCTATAGGTGCTACCTATCGAGATTGGCCCCAATCTCTCAAACTTGGGATTTGGTAGTGTTGGGGATAAATTTTGCTCCCATCAAAGTCTAGTTTGATGCTTAGCCTAATGCAACTGATAATCACGAAAGAGCTTCAATCAAAAATTCTCCTCCAACGGTCGAGCCCCAGCTGAACACCTCCAATAAGCAAACTTTTTCAGTAGCTGAACTCCTTTCGGACTCCTCCTTCAGTAGGATTTCTTCAGAAGTCGAATTCATTCTAGATTTCTCCTTCAGTCAGACTCCTACGAGAGCCAAATTCCTTTCGGACTCCTCCTTCAGTCGGATTTCTACAGGATCCAAACTTCTTCTGGATCTCTCTTTCAATCAAGTTCCTTTAGGAGCCGAACTCTTTTTGGATCTCTTCTTCAGTCAGATTCCTCCAAAAGCCGAACTCTTTTTGGACTCCTCTTTCAGTCGAATTTCTATAAGAGCCAAACTTCTTCCAAATCTCTCCTTCAGTCGGATTCCTTCAGGAGCCGAACTCCTTCCAATTCTCTCCTTCAGTCAAGTTCCTCCAAGAGCCGAACTTCTTCTGGACTTCTCCTTTAGCCGATTAACTCCAAAAGTCGAACTTCTTTCGGACTCCTCCTTTAGTCGGATTCCTCCAGGAGCCGAACTCCTTTCGGACCTCTCCTTCAGTCAAGTTCCTCCAGGAGTCGAACTTCTTTCGAATCTCTCTTTCAGTCGGATAACTCCAGAAGCCAAACTCCTTTCGAACTCCTCCTTTAGTCGGATTCCTCCAAGAACCGAACTCCTTTCGAATCTCTCCTTTAGTCAAGTTTCTCCAGGAGCCAAACTTCTTTCGAACTTCTCCTTCAGTCGGTTAACTCCAAGAGTCGAACTTCTTCCGGACTTCTTCTTCAGTCGGATTCCTTCAGAAGTCGAACTTCTTCTAGATCTCTCCTTCAGTCAAATTCCTCCAGGAGCCGAACTCCTTTCGGATCTCTCCTTCAATCAGATACCTCCAAGAGCCGAACTTCTTTCGAACTTCTCCTTCAGTCAGTTAACTTCAGAAATCAAACTCCTTTCGAATTCTTTCAGAAGTCAAACTTCTTCCAGACTTCTTCTTCAGTCGGATTCCTCTAGGAGCCGAACTCCTTCCAAATTCCTCCTAGAGCCGAACTTCTTTCAGACTTCTCCTTCGATCAAACTTCTTCACCAGTCAGACTCCTCTTAGACTTCTTCATCAGTCAAACTCCATCCGAATTTCTCTAGTGAATTACTTTCAGATTTTAACTAGCATTCCTTTCGGATGATCCTCTCTAGCCGTGTTTCCTTTAGGAGTTCAAATTTCTTTGGAATTGATGTATGTCAAAGCTCTTCTAGCCAACCAATGCCTGCTTCCTTCAAACTTCGACTATTAAATCTCAATGAATGACCACTTCGTGGTAATAGACACCACTCTCCATAACAAACTTCACGTGGCCCCGAGCGATCCACTACCAGACGGTTACGATAAGCTCTATCTATAAAAAGGAACCCTCCAAATACGTTTTCTCTAAGCTCTCTTCTTCTTTCCAAAACTCTACTGAATTCTTGCCTGAGCACTCCATTTTTATTGGTCAGAAGAGTTGACTTGATCATCGGAGGATTCTATCGGAGCCACCACCATCGACTTCGGGCAGAACTTTATTTTGTAGATCATCAATGGTGACCTCTTCTTCCTCGACTCCAGCTCGATCCGACGTCAATCAGATTCTGTACCAACAGAATTGACGCTAGAGGAAGGGCTTGAACCTTCTATTCCTGAGGTTTTCTTATTCTAAAAGAAGTGCTCGACAGTGATCTCTTTTCTTCCTCTTTAGAGTTCTTTTCCAAGAAAGAATGCCTTACAGGAAAGCTTCGATCCGACGATCAACGGCCTCTACAATCAGATCCCGTCCAGATCCATCCGCTCTCGCTCTAGCTCTGTTAACTCAGGCTCCACCTATGGTCATGGTGGATGCGGAGCAATTTAACCTACTGATTTAGTAGGTTCGCGGTCTTACGGAGACAGTGCAGGCCATGCATCGACAGTCTCCGACATCGATTCGATCGGAGTAGGCCTCTCTAGAGTCCCATGATCTAATCTTGGGATGGCGAACCTGGGCTACCCGACAGCTGATCTTCGAAAAGAGAAAGTAGAGCATGGAGGATTCTTGCTCAGACCATAACTCGATCCAAGGAAAGGCTTTACACTCGCTCAGCCAAAAAACCCTAAAGATCAATGATCGTGAAGATCTTCTTGATTAAAAGCTCTAAAAAATAAATCGATAAATTGAAGAACTCCGTCACGCTTTCTCTATCCATAGTAATGATATTTGCACTGATCCTCCTTTTTTTAGATGATTATGCAGGAATCGATCCCGTCGAACTTCAAGCTTCCTCAATTTGAGAGTTATGACGGGACTACCAATCCGATCAACCATCTAAAGGCCTTTCGAACGATGATGCTGCTCCATGGTGCGTCAGATGCTATTTTGTGTCGGACTTTTTCATCCACCCTCAAGAGAGCAGCCAAGAATTGGTACTCAGCCCTTAAGCTGGGTACCATCTTTTCTTTTGATTAGATGAGCCATCAGTTTATGGCTCATTTTGTTAGCAGCTAACGTTCTCGTCGAGGTTCAAATTCTTTGATAAACATCAAGCAAAAGAAGAAAAAATTTATTCGGGCTTATGTCACCCGATTTAATGCAGTTGTATTGGAGGTTCGGAACTTGGACCAGTTAGCTGCAATGGCCGCACTCAAGGACGGTCTTCAGAAGAATGATTTACTATTCTTTCTGAAAAAGAAGTATCCCAGAAACTTTGTCGATATGCTGGCTCGGGCTGAAGGTTATGCCCTAGCTGAAGAGGACTTCAAGGTCAGGGACAATGAAGCCATTGGAGAGCGGCAAATCGGTGAGCCAGGCAGGCCCGTTGAGGAAGAAAAATCGAGTGAAGCTCGGCCGCGCTCCTGAACTTCCTTTGAGTGCAAGCGAGCTCGAACTCCTCCTCGGGCTCGAAGGCATGGAAGCCTCAATAAAAGGATGCAACGAGGTTCTTTCCTCCAAAAATTTCATAACTACACCCCTCTCAATACTCTAAAAATTCAAGTGCTAATGAAAATTAGGAAGCAACTACCGAGACCGAAAAGAATGCATACTCATTCCGGCAAGCACAATCCTAACAAGTTCTGTCTTTATCATCGTGACGACAGTCATGATATTGAAGAGTGTATCCAACTTTAGGATGAGATCAAGGAGCTCATCAGACGAGGCAGACTGGGTCGATTCCTACAGCGACGGCTTAAAGGGCAGAAAGATCGATCGAGGATACTGCCGCAGCTTGAACCACCAAGGAGGAAGGATCAGCAAGAAGATCGACCGCCTCTCGGCATCGTCAACACTATCTCAAAGAAACTTCGATGAGAAGAGGCTGGCAGATCCGAGGAATCAGTGAAGAGATGGAGGACTGAGGAATCCATAATCTTCACTGAGGTAAATGCCCGAGGAGTCCAGTTCCCACATAATGATGTGGTTGTAATTTCTTTAAATATTACCGATTATGATGTACGCCATATTTTGATAGATAATGAAAGCTTGATCGATGTATTATTTTATGATGCTTTATCGAAAATGTCCTTACTCAATAACCACTTGGAGCCCATGAACTTTTCACTGATAGGCTTCACTGGCAATGCCGTACCAGTCGACGGCGTAATAACTTTGGCTGTGACTGTAGGACAACGTCCAAAGCTAGCAAAGGCACAGGTCGATTTTTTAGTCGTAAGAACTCCATCCGCCTATAATGCTATTCTCGATCGATCTGGTTTAAATGCATTTTGGATAGTAGTATCAACTTATTATTTGAAGATGAAGTTTTCGATGAGTTGCGGAATCGAAGAGGTTAGAGAAGATCAAGCTCTGGTAAGGCACTGTTACTCAATCATTCTACATAAGGAAGAACAGTTTGACCCTTATCCTGTTGATGGGCTGGATGTCCGCGATGATCTTATCGAGGAGCGGAGCAAGCCTATGGAGGATCTCGTATCTGTGCCTTTGAACGATGAAAATGCGGAGCACGTTGTACAGATCGACTCCAACTTAGAAGATAAAGTTCGAAAGTAGCTCATCATCTTTTTATGGAGGAATGTGGACGTCTTTGCCTGAGCCCCAATAGATATGCTAGGAATCGATGCCAAAGTTATGGAACATCGATTGGCCATTGATTCAAAGTGTCGATCAATAAAAGAGAAGATGTGCAACCAAACCCCGGAGAGACAAAAAGACTTGTAATCAAGACTTGATCAATTTATTTAGAAATTTAATTTTTAAATAAATTAGCTCTCACTATTTTCTTGGATTTTTATACTTTCTTTGTAGAGATGCAAAAATCTTTGTGATTATAGATTTCTAATGGATAGTATAGTCCCATCAATTGACTCATCACCTCACCTAACAGTTATTGATGATGGGTTAGCCAATGAGTGAACAACTCTTGTTCAATGATTCTCTAATCATGGTGTATCCAAACTTGATCTCTAATTCATGAATCTCACCGTATCCAAAATATTGATCCACTTTTTAGTTAAGTCAGACCCACCATTTGCACTGATTGGATTCCTAATTGGGTCTCTCACCGTATTCAAAATATTGAGCTCAATTTATCCTCCAGCCCATAGCATCCAATGCCTAATAGACATGGTTGCATCTTTTTGGTGCAACTAAACTACTGTAATCAGTCGAGAACAATCAACCCCAGAAAGGATCCGCATATCTACAATGGTGGAAGATCTTAAACTTAATCTTTTCTTAGGAAGATTTGATTTAGGTCTTTTTAAACTTGACTTACAATAGCCATAACAATTATAACTAACCTAGTGGCATGGGTTAGCTCGGATTGTTAACCATCTTAGATCAGGACTGGGTCGACAAATATGGTCAGGTAAGTGAGATCGGTGGAAGGGATATGCCATTAACTCGATAAGAAAAATCAGTCAATCGTATCTGCCAGACTTACCTTAGACACCAAATTGTTGAGCCAAAATCAATCATATTAGTCTATAATCTAGACTCTAACCACTGAGCCTAATTAGGTCTTAGCTTGATCGATCACTCATATGATTCAATCTTGATCCAGACTTAATCCTATTAGGCTGATCAATTTAAGCACTCTTGATCCCATCTAACCAACTCTTGATTCGATTTGATCAAAATCCAATTTTATGAATATGTCTTAAATCTAAAAATTTTTAATTTTTAGATTTAACATATTTTATAATCTTAATTCTTAATTAAGTTTAGGATTCACAAATAAAATATGTAAATAAAATTTTAGGATTTCAGGATCTAAGATTTTATAAAAAATAAATTTTAGATTTCTAATTAAGGATAAATGCACAGCACCCCTATACATCATAAGAACACTCCGTCGAATAGAAGAAGAGGGCATTTTAATCTTGCTTTGTTCTTATGATCGGACGGCCCAGGAGAATGCCTTAATCAGAAATATGAAAACTACAAAAGTAGTTAGATTTACATCATATATCTCATATATAAAAATTGATATAACTATAAAGATATTTTGCATACATCTTCATGTATCATATCATGCATGTTTTCAGATTTAAATTATCTCATAATCATCTAAAAAATTAGATTTAAATTGATCATATCAAATTAAAATCTAATTTAGATAATTATGTAGAACTATTCTACAACTGGTCTAAAAATGCATTCATCATATCTCATATGAACAAAAATGAAATAACTTTATTTTCTATTTTTTAGATTTTATTATAATATTTATAACATCAAAAAATAATAAATAAAAAAATCTAAAAATCATAACTAATCAAATTAAATTATGATCATACAAGACTATATATAAAATAATTTTATTCTATAACTAGTCTTGCATCTTATACAACTTAGATCTAAATTATTTAATTTTAATTTTTTTGATTTTAGATATAATCATATCTCATATGACATCTAAAATCATCTTATTATTAGATCAAAATTAAATTAAAATTAGATCTAATAGAAAATGAAATCTGGCTCTGATACCACTTGAAGAGAAAATCTAATTTTTTTGGATTAGATTCGTCCAGATCTGACTAGATCAAAAGAGATATTTCAAAAAAAATTTTCTTGGATTCAGATTAGATCTAAGACTTTCTAGATTTGATATTATTGATCTAAAAAAATAAAATAAAATAAAAAATAAATTTTATTTAATTTAATTTATCTTATTAAGGATAATCTGATTATCCTGTGATGATCCTGATGTCTGTCTGAGGTTCTAGATCTAGCCATGCAAGTGCCTAACCTCTATCGGTATTCACTTGGATAGGATCTGAAGATCTTTTTCTTCTTTATCATCTCTCCAAAAATTAGATCTGGATCTGATTTTAAAGATCTTCAAAACTTCTTTTGAAGATGTGAGTTGTCTCTTGCAGCAATGCTGCCTTCTTTCTTTTCTTGTTGCCTTTCTCTTGCTTGGATCGCACCAAACTGAAGCCCAAAAATTCTTGGATGTGGATAGGAGAGAGAGAACCTAAAGATGGTGTGGAGGAGAGAGAGGGGCAGCCTTATGGCATGGGCAATGGATCAATCCTCTTAGACCTTAGTGTAGATAGGATTTTTATAGATCCTATTATGCCATGCAGTACCACATCATTCCGACCAATCATGATCTTTTATGCAATCAAATCTAAATCTGATTGATGAAATGACATCATCTAATTCAATCAGATGAGAAACCCTCTGAATCATCCTTAGATGGTGCCAAGACTGGTCAAAGATAAGTCTTTGGCACCACCTAGGTAGAGTCTCCGAAGTAACCTGGAGTCCCATATGTACGGGACTTCAGGCATCATTATCCTTGGGCGCACGCCTTCCTAGGCATGCACCCCCTTTCTTTTCACTTTTAAGTAGGGGGACAACCTCATCTTCTCTCTTATGGGTGCATGATACATGGCAGATGTCTAAGTATCAAAGATCAATGTTTGACCAAAGTCAAAAGACAAGATTTAGCAGGTGATGAAAAATAATAGGTATTGTCTCAAATTCATCTCATAAATTAAGACAACCCTTTTCTGACCTGGACAAGCTTCAGTCAAAACAAGTAAAGATATCTGAGTGAGCCCAAACATATTAAGATTGATCGAGATAACTTTTAATGATAATTAAAGAAGAACATTAGGCTTAATCATGTGCTAGCATGATTTTTTCGAATCTAATTCAAATTAATTGAACTAGGTTAGTCCAATTGATGATATCTAGATCGAAATTCTTATTTGTGTGATCCAGTTAGGTTCAGTTGCATATTATAATGAGATATGTTGCAATCTCTATCATCGACATCATCGAAATACTTTTCGATGGATCTAAACTTTTCTGATTCAGACAACTAATATGATTGATCATCTAAATCATTCTAATTACTCTTAAAATCCATTAATGATACCTAGTAGCATATGGTGGCAATCCATCAGAACTGAAAATGAACCTCTCGATGCAGTTACCTATGTGATTAAGTTCTTCTATCTTGAGCTCCGATTGGATTAGGGTTAAGATAATCTCGTCAAATCCTAATATCCATCATATAATTAATCATTTGATTCAAGTTCAATATGAAAATCTTAATAGAAACTCTTTCTATTATTTCACTCTGCCATAGCCATGGACTTATGGACTTGATTTTTATGATCATCATAGGGCTTCTCCTCATTTATCGAGGTAGATAGATTCTCTATCAGTGCAATCCAATTTCTACAATGAACATGCTATAGCTAACATACATTTTAGAATTCTAAATGGCTAGAAGATCGAGTTATGGTATAGTCAAACTATAACACTCTCAAGATGAACTGTCAATGCACCTCAAGTCAAAGAATCAGACACACAATTGCAGCTTCGAGCCAGTCATTGACAAGAAGGTAGACTTCCTAATGATTGCTCGAGATGGTCACGCTCAGTGCCCTCATTCTCTAACGAGTATCTATACTCTCGCTCTGGTATTTCTAAACCATAGACTCAAGACTTATCTACTATGAAGAAGTGATTGTATACCAACCTTCCGGATCAATCACCATTCTCATGATGATCCTATGGTTAAGAGCATTTTATGAGTTAATAATGAAAATTTATGTCTTAAATTTTTAACTCTTGAAAATAAGAATTATCATTATAATTAACTCAAGAGATGTATCACAGACACTAAATACACATTGTGATAGAAAATAATCTATTTTATTATTTATAGTCAAAATTATAATTTTGCTCTTAGAAGTGTATAACAAGTGTCAGCCAATTCTGGCTTCTAAGGCACACATATCTAACATTTTATTCTCTTGTAAAGTTTTCTATGCTGATTAGAGGCCTCACGCTTAGGTCTCCCACATTCCAAATGGATAGGGATGGTTGGTTTCATTCAAAAATTCAAAGGAGTTTGAATTTTAAATGCTAACCACCCATGCGCCACATCACTCCTTGTGCACCCACTTTTCTTCACAAGAAAATATTTCTCATGAATGCTCTCCACACACAAAATATTCCACACCTTCCCTTCTCACGCCACTTATGGTTAATTCAAAACAAGTTTGAATTCAAATTGACAACCAACCCTTTCTTATCCTCTCACGCACACTCTCCACATTTTGGTGCAAAAATAAATAGGAGGAATTTTGGAACGTGAGAGATCTGATCTAAGAATAGAGAGAAGACTTCCATGAGTCTCCTTCTACATGAGAAAAAGATTAAAAAAATCTCGTGAGGAGAAAGACTAGCATAGGGTTTCAGGGTGCATTTGACCTAAGGTTTTAGAACCTGGGATTCGAGAATTATTTAGGTGAGCTACGAATATCGTGAGACTGCCAAATTTTAGAGAGAGCCTCCTCTATCTCTCTACTTTATCTACTAGCAATCTGGAGCATCCGCGAAGCCTGTAGATAAAGATCGAAGTCATTCGATCGAAATAGCTCTTGAAAGACTTCGGTACCAAGCTAGCACTCGTGGGGAGCCGATCAGGACCAGGAGCCTCGTGTGGATGATCCATGGAGGTTAGATATTTGTGTGGCTGCATCATGACCAGTGGACCTCCTCGATGATGATCAGATCACGGTGATCGACTATGCGTATAAGATATAGTATTCAGAACACTTAGATGTAGTAAATAGTTTACTGCACTGTTTTAATTTTTCTGATCTAATATGTACGTATTTATGCCATATTTAGATTCTTAATGTAGAATTTATTTTCTGATATGATTAATAATTAATTAATTAGATTAATTAATTTTTTACTATATTTTAGCTATTTTTAAAAAAGTTTTCGAAAGTAGCACTATTAACCCTGCACTAGTTCCTTCACTATCAACAACTGGAGGCTCTCCAATCTAGTCTTGCTGCTGTGAAACCATCTCGAGCCCTTGATACTTCTAGCTAAAAACTCTCTCAAAATGGTGCATTCACTATCAACACTTACTATAAGTTTATTAACAATGATGGTTTAATCTGTTCCTACAATAAGATAATTTGGAAAGCTGAAATATCTAAAAAAAATCAATATCTTTCTCTGGCTTGCTGTTCGAAGCAGGCTCCACACTAGTGAAATTCTTGCAAGAAAAGGATGGCACGTGAGCAACGGCTGCGTTCTTTGCGAGAAAAGCTTGAAAACTATTAGTCATTTTCTTATTAGATGCTCTTTCACTTAGTGCATTTGGAATGATCTTTCTCTTCAACTTGGAGCTTCTCGATGGCCCTCTAATTTGCATCAGCTTTGGACTAAATGGAGAAAAGTAAATTTTGAAGCATCAAAATGACGTGTCATTGACCAGCTTGTAGCTTCTGTGTGCTGGAAGATATGGCGCATTTTTCTTAAGAAGAAATGTTCTTCATTTTCAGTTTTATGCAAATCTTTGCATTCCTTCAAAGCCTAGGAACATATTTGAACTCTATCTCTTCTCTAGTAGGGTGTCAATCTTGATTTTTTTTTTCTTTTGATTTTCTATGCTAATATATAACTTTTATAATTTTTTTTTATTTTTAGTGTTCTCCGCTTCTCTCCTCCATAAATTTTATACTCTAACTTTTTAATAATAAATCAGGGTGGCTCTCCGCTTCCCTTTCACTCAATATATATATATATATATATTTGAGCTGACGCTCTGAGATGGCTACAAGAGAGGCGTGTTCCACTCTGTCATCCACTAAAAAGACGATAAATTTCTGCGCTTCTGATCAGAGGTTACCTTGTGGAAGAAGGATGTATTTCAACCGCCTTCCTTCAGCAAATTGATGCAAGATCTTTGTCTCCATTATTAATATAGCTCCTCATTCATTAAGAGACTACCGCAAGATTCTTCTAGATGAGAATTCCTCAGGTGATAGATCTATGATCTCTTCCTTCCTATCCAGGATATCAATGTTATGGAGAAGCTTTTCTTTTAGCTCTTTGTCAACAATCTTTTCTTGAAAAGGCCCAACGCCTGAAAGCAGAACGCAGATTTCAGAGGTTTGCAACCCAAGTAGCCGCAGGATTTGATTGACCCCTGAGATGGCGCCAATTAGTTCTCATCACATTATCAAGATCGGGTTCTTTTGTCCACCAGCATTCTAAATCTTAAAATTCGAGTAATCTGGAACTTAACGCAGCAGTCCAATGCAATAGGAGTATGATCGAATGCGGAGCTTATAAGAGCTTTTTGGGTAACAGCAAGAAATTCAACATCCCATTCCAATAAGATCAGGAATCTTTCGAGCCTTGCTAGAATCGGCTACACTCTTATGTTACTCCATGTGTAATCCCATCCTTTCAGCCCTAAGACTTGGGTTTGCCCTAGTGGTCATATCAAATTCATGAACTTGGTTTTTCCATATTAGTCATATCTCTTAGCAACAAAAGATTCTAGATTAGAGACTTAGGTAGCGCATTTCTAAGTGTTGGACCTTGCCAATGAGCAAGGGTCTCTCTCTTTCTCTCTCTAAAAGTTAAAAAAAAAAAAGGAAAAAAGTTAATTTTTGAACTAAATACCTCTCTTAGTTTGAGCCATTAGATGAATCCTGTCTTCATTAAGGTTCATATAGAGGCAAGGAGGATATTTATATTTAATTTCTCTCAACAATACATACAAATTTATAGCATTTAGACATATCACAGCCATCATCATCTAGTTACCAATAGAGGAGACCGAACATCTCCAGATTCTGAAAAAAGTCATGTCATCATCGTGCCTGTATTATATATCTATTGTTGCACATGTGCAAGGAATTTAGCTACCCTTGCCAAGGACTTCTTTCCACCAGCTAAATCCAGCTTCAGAAGCATCAACTATAAGAGGATGAGTCATGACATCTTACGTAACAGTGCATCTTGTAGAAGAAAGAAATTAAACATAGCTTCCAGTATAGCTAGCAAGTCTTTCTGAAAATGAAATTTGAGGCCTATATTATGATATCCTTTAATCGAACTCCATGTCTTAGCTATTAGAGAAGACCCATTTCCACCTCGCTCGAAAGGATGTCCCTGTCAACAGAAGTTACCTTGATGCCTTCCTCTTGCAATTACCTTGGCTTCTTCCATCCACCTGAAAGAATTAAATGGAAATCCAAAACCCCCATTTCAATGGCAAGCAGTGGTAGTATTTCAAATCCTATTGAAGATGATAGAGCTCCTAATATCAAATTAATGTGAAAAGAAAACCTTTTTGTTTTTTTTATGTCAAAGGGGTGCGACACCCTGAGATTTATTTAGTGGAAAAAGGAGGGATGTACATGGGTGGTTTGAGGCTGGGATATATTAGGAACTCCTGAAAAAGAAGCATCTATTGCAAATCTATGAGGAGTCTGGTTGATGTGGGTGCTCTACGGATGTAGTATTTCACACACAGCTCTGATACAAAGCAGGGAGTATCTATTACTCACTATTTCTCAAAACTAAAAGAATACAAATGATGATGCATCCAAATTGCCTATTTTCTGAAACTAAATCCATATAATAAATATGTTTTTTTTTTAACCCTAATTTTGAAGAGCGGAGTGGATAAATATCATTCATAAGGAAAGATAATTGAGTATAATTACACTTTTGAAGTTGTTCATAGATTGCAACAGTGTAGCAATGAATTCTTTTTACGTATTTGCAACATTATAAAAAAAAAAAATATACGCCACTTGAGGTCTGATTGTTATGTACCTTCAAGAAACCACGGCCAACCAAATATATATAAAAACGATAAAAATGTATTTCTAAGAGGAGAGAACTAATACATGGGATTCCCCTTAAGGCGCTCACACTAATTTGTCTCTCAAAGAAAGCATTGTACAAAGCGATGCAGACACATGGAAAGAGTAACTTTTTCCTTTTAGAGAGGATTAGTGCGACGAGTCAACTGACCACGACCACAGATTGCTGCATAGTATTCGATGGCCACCATTTGATTGCCATCTATCTCTTAATGATGGTTTTCAAGCACCGTACAGAACATTGCAGTGTAAACAAAATCTATTCTCTAGTCAACTAGCTCATATATACATGCATATTACCTCCCCATCATTTTCCGCTTCTCCCATGCTGCAGCTCTCACCATCTCCCTTGGCCTGAACTCGAGGGAAGTGAGCCCACTGCAATTTTGCAACAAACAAGAGCCAGTGAAACAACTGCCTTCCTTTGACCACCCTAGCATATTATAACACAATAGTAACAAGACTCCAATATTTGAAAACTCACATTTTTAGCAGCTGTGCTAAAGGCGTCCTTGTGGGTGATGTTGGGTTCTTTAGCTTTGATCCTCTGAATCTCTTCCCTGCATAATTTTTTTAATGATCATTTTGGTCTTTAGATTTGTATCTTTTAAGCTAGTATAATGTGTCATATCTGGCCATCTTATGTAGTGTAATGTGGGTGGAAGCGGTTTTTAGTGACTTCATTAGTTTTCTTTTTCATTTCGGCTTTCTTTTAAAGAAACTTTTTTTTTTTTTTTGATAGAAAGGGTGGTTGATTAATTCTACATGCC
The DNA here is from genome assembly GCA_006176705.1 of Cocos nucifera. Taxonomy (NCBI): domain Eukaryota; kingdom Viridiplantae; phylum Streptophyta; class Magnoliopsida; order Arecales; family Arecaceae; genus Cocos; species Cocos nucifera. The sequence goes on along the minus strand of QRFJ01000138.1, from coordinate 1,090,928 downwards.
CGTCAACGATAAGGCCTCGTCCATACTATCCATGCCACGGCCATGAATAGTGTTGATTTTCTCTAATCGGGGAAAAAACGTGGATCTTCAAAAACATGCTCAGTTGGCATTTTGATCTAAGACTCTCATTCCTTTCAAAAAAGATCTAAGACTTTCATTGGGAGGTCCAAATGATCAACTAAGTCTGTTTGAACTCGATGACTATTACCATCAAAAAGAAAAAGAAACAACAAAGAAACTCGATGAGTAAACTAAACTAGAATCCACTGCTGAGTGCATGCCTATGATGGAGAGGAGAGTTCTTTTACTTGATGAAGCGGTTATAAGCTGATGGAGCTCGCTGTCTCTTCTCTGGAGCTGTAGAGGAACCAAATGAAAAATATCATTGCCTCGTTCTTCTTCGTCTGGAGACCTGAATAAAGATGGATATGGGTGAGGAGGAGAATGCATGCTTACGTTTATTTACTGCAGGGGTCTTAGGGGGACTCTCTTTTCCATTGTCTTCTTCATCATCTCCATCTTCGCAGGCCCTGCTGGGAGGGGCATCTCCAGTACATTCTTCGTGTTTTTCCTACGGAGGAAGTTTACAAGACATGATTATTTGGATGTGGAATCCATGGAATGATCGGCAACTGTACATGAAGTTGTAGGAGAAGTTCGACATGGCATTTTTTATGTGCGCAGCATATACAACGTTAACGGCGATGTAGGAAGCTGTAAGGTCCAGGTGGGGCAGAGGTCACCTCATCATTCCCTAGGGAAGTTAGGAGCTGCAGAGGAACAAAGGAAGTCCGCACCAAGCTAACAGAGAGGAGACCAGTGCAGTGGCCACATCGAACCGTCACCACCTTCAGCAGGCTGCTGCATGGTACACTCACCTGCATAGCTCATATATAGGAGGAACAGAAGCAGCTGATGAGAATCATGGAAAGATGCCGTACGATCAAAAATGAGCAACCAATGAATTCGAATTAGATCATGGGGGGGGATTAATTAATGCATCTACGTACGTACCAGCAGAATGGTTGTGCAGAAACTGCACTGGACATAGCCTAGTTGCTCTGGGAGTTCCAGGAACGAGTTGCACGTAGACATTGTTAAGTTTCTCTATGAGTCGAAGAGTACTACTGCTTGAAGGATAAGCTGAAAAATAGCACGCGCGGTGGCCGCTGGGTCTATTTGATGATAGCAAAAGAAGGGGTTTTAAATAGGGGGAGGGGGGGGGGGGGGGGGGGGGATGATAGGACACGATGATGACGATCGATGAAATAATGCTCGATCGCTGTTGCTCTATCGCGTAGGGAACAATCGGTTCTCTCTGATTAAGGAATTAATTAGCGTTTCCAAAGCATGAGAAAAAGCGTCGCAAAGCCAGTAGCGTCATGATCTTGTCCGAATCAAAAGTATGCTTAATCCAACTTAAAAATGTTTCTCGCTGTTATTGTGAGTGGCATTAAGGTACCCCAAGTGTGCTTGGCTAGCTGGTGAAGACATCCCACTGTGCTGTATGTCAGGAGCAGCAGACAGGATCGAAAATAGCATCCCTGAGTGAAGATGGTGAAAGTGGCTGTTTTTGATCGGGAAAAGACCAGCGCTCGCTTTTGCTGTTTGCTTCATACGTTGTTTTCTCCGCAATAACTCTCCACTCGTCTCCCCCACCCCCGCTGCCATCTGCAAATTAAGGAAACAACATCTAATCTCCCTCTCAGGTTTTTTCCCTCTTTCCGAGGCTGCTGCCTGCTTTGCCCTGATCGATCCCATACAGGGGAAGTGGATGGTTCTAGAAAGGGGCCCGGCATTGGGTGAAGGAAGATGCCATCTCTGCATCACTAGCTAGGTTCTGTCGTCTTTCCCCCCGAGGGTGGGTCACCTTCACCAGCCACAAATTAATACCTCCTTTCCCGTTTCTCCTGCCGACGCGACGACTCCTCTTCCTTCGGGCCGTCTCTTAATTAAATGGATGGATTCCTTCTTATCCGTCCCAAGTCCCACCTCGCCTTTCTTTCCTTGCAGTTTGCACCTGGCTGCAAACTTAATTAAAAGCAGCAGCAGCACCAACTCTCCTACCATGAAAACGCATCCCTGACGGCCACGGGGTATCTGAACTACCACTGCTTCCTTGCCAATCTGGCACCCGAGCTGCCCGCTTCTCTCGCTGCAATTGTCGCTATAACCTTGCCGCATCAAGGCGCCCTACTTACTACCTCAACGCCGGACCCATGTGCGGCGCATCTGGCTTCTCCCGTGCAAAATACAATACGTGAGCTTAATTGGTGTTGAGGTGTACGTGAACCTTTTAAAATGTGATGCACCGTGCGTAAACCAGGAGGCCTAGGTATTTCCATAGCAGTGTCCTGTTCTTTGATGAGCGTGCCAAGTGCACGCCGCTAGGCAGGCATATGTTTGATTTGGGTGGGAACAAGAGAAGCCGAATAATATCAATTATGGTTGTTAGAATAGTTATTTCGTAAGTCATTCCTACTTTTCTTTGGCCACTGTATTTGGATGTTTTTATGTGTTTGCTTATTCATCTTTTAAGGAGGAAGATATAAATGCGGATCTGATGCCAAAAGAGTTTGTGATGGTTCCTCCTTAAATATTTTAGCCTGGCATAAGATTCGATCATAATGACTATTCCTTGCTTATTTATACTTTTTGAAGATCTATTATGCAAGCATATGATCTATTAGAATAGTAACGTAAATATTTCAGGTGAATCAAGCTAACAATCAGAACACCTTAGATCAACATGCAGTCATGAACATTTTATGCAATTTAATTAAGTTATCCACATACTTTCCGACTAAAGTTGTCAATAGGCTGGATCCAGATCCGAGACCTATGAATATTTATCTGACGGGTCTGGATCTGATACTAGCAGCAAATCTGGATTCGGATTCGATAAATCATGATGTAAATGGATAGAATCTGGATAATAAATATCCAGATCCGATAAATTCAAAATTTGAATAATATAATATAATAATATTATATATATTAAAAATAATAAAATATCTTCTCCTCTCCCTCTCTCCTAACTTGATTGAGAACACTTCCTCTCTCCCTCTCTTAATCTCCCCTCCTCTCTCTCCCTCTCTGTCTCTCCCCTCCTTTCCCGCTCATCGGTGGCTGGACCCCCTCCCTCCCTCCCCTCCTCTCCCGCTCATGGCTCACCAACGATTGGACCATGCTCGTGGCTCGCCGACGGCCGGACCCTCTCTCTTTTCTCCTTCTCTTTGTCTCTTCCCCCTCTCCTGCTCGCCAGCAGTCGGACCCCCTCCCTCCCTTCCCTTCTCTCCCGCTCGCAACTCGTCGGTGTCTCCCTCCCTCCCCTCCTCTCTCGCTCGCAGCTCACTTGCAGCCGGACTCCCTCCCTCCCCTCCTCTTCCGCTCACCGACGGTCGAACCCTCTCCCTCTCTCCTCTCTCAGTCTTCCTCTCTCAATCTCTCCTCTCTCCTCTCCCGCTGGCCGACAACCGGACCCCCTCCCTCCCTCCCCTCCTCTCTCGCTCGGCTGATTCCCCTCCCTCTCTCCTCTTTCTATCTCTCAATCTCTCCCTCCCTCTCTCCCGCTCGCCGATGGCCAGCCCCCCTCCCTCCCTCTCCTCCTCTCCTGCTCGCTAATGGCCGGATCCCCTCCCTCTGTTTTTCTCTATCTCTCAGTCTCCCTCTCTTAGTCTCTTCCTCCTCTCCTCTCCGATTGGATCCGTTTGAATATTAGTTTTGGATCCCGGAATCGGGCCCGGATATTCGAAATTCATTAGAATCCAGATCTAGTACTTCAGGATTAAACTCGTCGGTATTCAGATCCGAGTCCAGTACCAGTAACTAAGATTGAGTCTGAATCTGAATATCCAGATTCCGACCCGAATCCAATTTGTTGATAGATCTATTTCCGACCTAAAGGCTGATCTAAGATATACATAATTAAGGTATTTTCTTCGACATGACCAGCGGTTCAATTAGTACATAGATCTCCTTGGTTACCTCAGTCGGTCAATTTCTCAATATGCATGGTAATTCTCCATGCAGATAAGCTATGATCCAATTATGATCAAGCTGTTGTCCATTCCGTACGATTGCATAAGAGCAAATAAGGTATTCAAATCACATCATTAACGGCCTTCTCATTCCAAGAGAATGAAAGAGGGCTATGATGTTGCAACAACATGATTAACGGTCCGAGATCTATGAAACAATATATTTTTATGATATTTTTCTCTTCTATAAATACTAGAAGTCCCGATGATCTAGGTAAGCAAACAATCCCTCTCAGAGAACTCATTGTTGCTTTGTTCTCTATTTTTTTTTATTTGAACGTCAGAGAATTCTTGCTGAAGCACAATCCTTCGGCTTAGATTTTTTTATAGATTATTTCAACATTCCCTGTACATTTGATTGCTCATCTTCTGACCTAAATTAGATCGAGCAACAACATGATCTTTTCTAAAATCAAAGTGTTGCCTTGGTGCAATCTCATGGACCATGGCACCTTTTTGGGTCCCGCGGCAAAGTTTCACTTGATTGTGTAGCATGCTATGATAAACATTGATAGCTCTTTTTTAAAAGAAAAAGAAAACTGCATGTAGTAAGGTCATTGAATATTATTGTACAATAGGTACGGAATCCAATCAGCTTATACATTAAGGCCAATTGTAATTAATTCATAATTTTTTCAAAAAATAATAATTAATTTCAAAGTGATCATTTCAATCTGACCCACTACTAGTTTCAACTGCTACCATATTTCTCCTCTTCTGTTTCTAGTTAATGTTAGGCGCAAATGATGTAGGTGAGGGACGGTATATGATGTGTTATTTATGGATGGAATAGGTAATATAATTCCAAACGTCTAATTCTTTGGTGGCCAGGGTTGCAGCAATCCTTTATTATTTGCCACTGTTTTTTATCGTAGGTCTGGGGCCTTGGTAATTGCTTCTACCATCCTTTTTATGGGAGAGTGACGGTAAAAACATGAGGAAGAAATTGATGGATGGATTGGATAAACTTGTGTGCTTCCAATTTCATATATTATAGTGTTGATAATTCTGATGTTGGTGGACGGGTCTGCCCATGATGGGTTCGCCCATTTTATTGAATATAGGGCTCCATCCATGGGTAGACAAAAATTATCCGGTAACCACCTACATATTGGTAACCACTCATGTTCTAGTAACCGCCCATGACTTGAGGGAGTGGGATGTTATGGGAGGTTAATGATCATTTAAGAGAGAGAGAGAGATACATGAGAGGAAAATGGTGTGGGAATCTCCTATTGAGTGCTAAAGGCAACATAGAGATCCTCAAAAACTCTCTCTAAAATGTAGAAATCACCAAAAGTAATAGATTCTTAACCCTAAAAACATAGTGGTCTTTCCGTATTGTGATTGCCCCTCTGGTCTGCGATTCGTTCGTGAGGACCTGCTGATTCGTGGAACATAGTGACAAGATCCTGAATTTCGCTGCACAAGAATAAAGTACGGTACACGATTAATTTGTATTAATAATTTTGTTCAAAAATCATGTTATGCTTCCACATGTTTTTAGATCATTTCCTACGTTGGTATCAGAGCTTACATGCTATGTTCTCGTTTTAGCATGCTCCTGACATGAAATATGTAGTAGGATTGCATCCTACATTACTGGATTTCATGTTCATATACCGTTCATGATTATATACTTGAACAAACCTTTTTCTGTGTGATTTCATATAGTATGTTATAACCCTTGAATAATAGATCAGATCTGGAGAATTTGAAGGGTTAACTATCCCTGGTTTGAGAGTTATGGCTAACCTTAATTTCGAGTCTAATAATTTTGACCATATGTGATTCTCTGTACAGTAACTGTTGGCCTATGATTTTAGTATGGTTAGAAAGCTCTTGTTGAAAGCTTTCGTGTGGGCCAAATTTCACGAAAAACGGAGTTCGGATGAGTGAGATATGAACGGTTAAAATTTTAACCGGAAACATGCACGCTTTTCAAGTGATTCTCGCCAGCGTAGACGATCGGCAACTGTTCACGGTCTCAACACTCTAAGCCGTCGTGCAGGCCCATGCACGAGGTGGCGCATGGGCGCCCAGCATGCGTGGGCACGCGTGTGGACTCTTCCCAGCCACTTCTAAAGTCCAATTTTTTTTTCAAAATTTACACATCAGAAAATTCTGAAAACTTTTATGTGGACTTCTCTCATCGTTATCTAGGGGGTTGAAGGGAGCTTCAATAATCTATTTGGATGGTTATAGCACTCATAACTCTTAATTGTCAATTATTTATTCATGTTCTCTTAGAATATTTGTAGAATATTCATGAAATTTGAGAAAATTAAGGGACCAGTGTCATGATCTCTTTCCATTTAATCTGGACGTATGTATTTGTATCTTCCGGTATCTTGTGATAGACACGTGTTATCTTGATTTTTTATGTAAATCTATTTGAAGAAAAATATTTATTTATAAATTATTTTCTTCATTGGCAGCCATGGTCCAAGGAAGATATTTTGAATTTCAAAATGAATCCAAAACATTTTTTTTGTCATAATTTTAATGTCTTTATGACTATGGCTTATAATATATTTGTTCACGATGAGTTATTGGAAGCAAAGTTCATGAGCAAGGTGCTCTTGAATGCGCCACCAGAATACTTATGTGCTGTCTAGTAGAGGATAGAGGAGACCGATTATGGTGAATTTTGCCATAAGGTTGACAAAAATTAAGATAGAAGAGGAACACTATATTATGTCTAACATGAGACATTCCGCCATCTCTATGTTTCCTCCTCTTCATAGTGCAAACCATGTTGGGTTTGGCAATCAAAAGCATGATAAATGTCTCTGCAAGATGGGAGAGAATATTGTATGTGAGTAGATGGTTCTTATTGTAGCAAGTGAAGAAGACTATAAAGTTGGAGAGAAGATCATTGACAAGGCCATTACTAATAAATGCTCATTAGGTCTTATATAGAATGACAGTTACTTGGATCTATTTGTTAACAATTTATGGCATATAAATACATATACATGTCATTGTTCATGTAGTACATTATGACTACTTATGTTAATAAACATATATCATTGTTCGCATTGCAATTTACATGAATGATATTTTTTATTTCATGTTGATATTATTACTGAATTATTATTATCATCGCATGAATGTGATTTATAAATGAGAGTTATCCATGCTATAGTAGAGTTTATTTGGAAATTTTTGCTGGTAACTTAAAATTTGCTCAAATATGCTATGCCTAATGATTGCAAGATGTTAGATACAAATGATGATTAGAAGCTTAGTTTTCTGTCGAATTTATATTTTCTGATCGAACTTTCATCAGTATAGCATGATTCTTAAGCAAATTAATGCAAGCATTTGTTAATTGAAATGTGCTTATTTGATTGAATTTGCCTCTAGTTATTGTAGTTATCTTTGTATATGGCTACTGCATCTAAGACCATCATGGCTGAATTGAATAAGAGTGAAAAACTAAATGGTGATAATTATAATATTTAGCACCATAAGATTTAGTATATCCTAGAGGAATATGAAGTGATTGACATCCTCAATCAATTCATGGATGAACCTGAGCAGGGCAATAGTGCCCAACACTGGTGAGATCATGAGGCCTACCTTGTCTGAAAAAGGAAGAACAGCATTGCTCGCATCACTTTGCGGAGCAGTATGCAGGATGATCTTATGTTATGAGGAATACTCTAATGCTCAGAATATCTAGATTGTCCTAAAAGACAAGTTTGGAGGTACATCTACCACTAAGCTGAGGTAGCTCACAATTAAGTTCAACACTTATAGAAAGTATTGGGGATAAACCCACTCCTACCGAAGTTTGGTTGGATGCTTAATCTCGGAAGGATCCCGTCCGACAGTAGCCTTCATGATTAAACCTCGGGCCTCTTCCAGTAGTTAAGCTCCTTCCGAACTTCTCTCCCAGTCAAACTCCTACAACAGTCGAACTCCTACCAAATTTTTTCTTCAGTCGGACTCCTCTAGCAGTTGGACTCCTTCCGAACTTCTCCTCCAATTGGACTCCTACAACAGTCGAACTCCTATCAAACTTTTTCTTCAATCGGACTCCTTCAGCAGTTGGACTCCTTCCGAACTTTTTTTTTAGCCAGACTCCTCCAACAATCGAACTCTTCCCAAACTCCTCCCCCAGCCGGACTCCTCCAACAGTCGAACTCCTATCGAATTTTTCCTCCAGTCGGACTCCTCCAGCAGTTGAACTCTTTCCAAACTTCTCCTTCAGTCGAACTCCTCCAACAGTCGAACTCCTCTCCTAACCGGACTCCTATAACGATCGAACTTCTTTCAGACTTCTTCTTCAGTCGAACTCCAACAGTCGAACTTTTTTCGAATTTTTTCTTCAAACGGACTCCTCCAAACAGCTAAACTCCCTCCGAACTCCATCCAGCAGTCCTAGAGGACTTCAGCACTCATCTTTGATATAGCCAAAAGAACCGTCAATTTCTTTCATCCGAGCTTTGGCTGTTGGATCCCGACGGGCTCGCACATTATAATAATAGACACTATCTCCCATAATAAACTTCACGTGGTCCTGAACGATCCACTATCGGATGGTTACGACTGTCACTATCAGTTTATTACAGGCTCTGTCTATATAAGAGACCCTCCATATATGTTTTTCCTCAGAAGCTCTCTTTCTCTTTCTCAAAACTCTACTAGAATCTTTCTACGTATTTCATTTCTGTTGGTCGAAAGAGCTAACTTGATCGTTGAAGGATCTTGCTGGAGTCACCATCCCAGACTCCAGATGAGACTTATTTTGTAGGTTCCGACGGTGACCTCGTCTTCTCCAAATCTAGCTTCGACTTCGGTGATGGTCAGATTTTGCACCAACAGGATTGGCGCTAAAAGGAGGGCCCAAGTTATTGAGGTTCTCTTATTCTTGAAGGAATACATGGTGAAAATTCTCTTTCATCCCAGCTAGAGTCCTACTTTTTCTCTTGACCTCTCATTCGATCTACTGATCTAGTAGGTCCGCGGTCTCACTGAAGCAGTGCAGGTCATGCAGCAGCAGCAGTTGTCTCCGATGCCATCTTGATCGGAGCAAATTTTTTGAGAGCTAGAGAACTCGATCTGGGGGTGGCCGATTTGGGTCAGTCGATCAGTGACCCCCGAAAATGGAAAGCAGAGGGTAGAGAGCCCTTGCTCGGACCATAACTTGACCCCGGAGAGAGCTTTGCCCTCGTTCCATCAAAAAATCCTGAAGATCAACGATCATGAAGATCTATTGGATCAAAGGCTCCAAAAAATAAGCTAATGAATCGAAGAACTCCATCATGCTTCCTTCTTCCATGGTAACGATATTTGCACTGACTCTCTTTTTTCTCAGAAGATTATGTAGGAATCCATTCCACCGAACTTCAAGCTTCCTTAATTCAAGAACTACGATAGAACTATCGATTCGGTTGACCATCTGAAGGCTTTCTAAATGATGATGCTGCTCCATGGCACCCCTAACGCCATCCTATGTCGAGCTTTTTCATCTACCTTGAAGGAAGCAACCAGAAACTGATATTTGGCCCTTAAGTTGGGTACCATCTTTTTCTTCGATCAAATGAGCCATTAGTTTGCGGCTCATTTCATTAACAGCCGACGTCCTCATCGAGATTTGGATTTTTTGATGAATATCAAGCAGAAGGAGGAAGAATCTATTCGGACTTATATCATTCGATTTAATACTGTTGCATTGGGGGTCTGAAATCTTAATCAGTTTGTTATAATAGCCACACTCAAGGACGGCCTTCAGAAGAATGAATTGCTATTCTTTCTGGATAAGAAGTATCCTAAAAATTTTGCTGATATGTTGGCTCGAACTGAAGATTATGCCCGAGCTGAGGAGACCTTTAAGGCTAAGGATAATGAAGCCACCCAGAAGTGGCAGGCGGATGAACTGAATGTGCCCACTGCTGAAGAAAAATCGAGCAGAGCTCGACCATGCTTCTGAACTCCTCTAGAGCGTAAGTGGGCCCAAACTCCTACCCAAGCCTAGAGGCGAAGAAGCTCGGATAAAAGGATGCGACGGTGCTCTTCCTTCAGAAGATTCGACAACTACTTTCCTCTCAATGCTCCAAAAATTCAAGTATTGATGGAGATCAGGAAGCAACTAGCGAGATCGAAAAGAATACACACTCACCCCGGTAAGCGCAATCCTAGCAAGTTCTGCCTCTACCATCGTGATCACGATCATGATACAGAAGAGTGCATCCAACTCCAAGACAAGATCGAAGAGCTCATCAGGCACAGTAGGCTTGGTCGATTCCTACGATGTCGGTCGAAAGGGTGGGAGGATCAGTTGAGAGCACCCCCACCGCCAGGACCACCGAGGGGCGAGGAGCAGCGAGAAGATTGGCCCCCGATTGGCATCATTAATACTATCTCTAGGGGACTTCGGCGTGGAGAGGCTAGTGGATCGATAGAGCTTGAGAAGAGGCAGAGGATTGAGGAGCCCATCACTTTCACTAATGCGGATGCTCGAGGAGTCCAATTTTCGTACAACGATGCAATTGTAATCTCTTTAAATATTATTGATTATGATGTACACCGTGTTTTGATAGATAATGAAAGTTTCACTGACGTTCTATATTATGATGCTTTCTTTAAAATATCCATATCCGATAATCGCCTGAGATCCATGAGCTCCTCGTTGGTCGACTTCACTGGCGATACTGTGCCAGTGGAGAAAATGATAACTCTAGCCGTAACTGTAGGACAATATCCAAAGCAGGCCAAGGCATGGATCGACTTTTTGGTGGTGAAAGCCTCCTCCGCTTATAATGCAATCCTCGACTGATCTGATCTGAATGCACTATGAATCATGGTGTCGACCTATTATCTAAAGATAAAATTCTCAACAAATAATGGAATAGATAAAATCAGAGATGATCAAGCATTAGCCCGGCACTGCTACTCCATTGTCTTACAAAATGACACTCGACTTGGCTCTTGTCCAGTTGACGGGCTTGATGTCCGCGATGATCTTACCGAAGAATGGGACGAGCCCATAGAAGATCTCATGACCATCTCCCTGAATGACGAGAATGCGGAGCATACTGTGCAAATTGGCTCCAATCTAGAAGATGAAATTTGGGAGCAGCTCATCGCCTTTTTATGGAGGAATGTTGACGTCTTCATCTGGGTTCCGACGGATATGCCTGAGATTGATGCCAAGGTTATAGAACATCGGCTAGCCGTTGATCCCAAGCATCAATCAGTGAAATAAAAAGTTCGAAGCCATGCACCAAAAAGGCAGAAGGCAATAGCAGAAGAAGTCGACAAGCTTCTCAATGCTAGATTTATTCGAGAAGTCAGCTATCTGACCTGGGTCTCTAATGTAGTCCTGGTCAAGAAGGCTAATGATAAGTAGAGAATGTACATCGACTTTAAGAAGCTGAATAAGATCTGTCCAAAAGATAGCTATCCTTTGTCCAGAATCAACCAACTGATAGATGTGACTTCAGGCTACGAGCTTCTTACCTTCATGGATGCCTTCTTTAGCTATAACCAAATTTAGATGGCATCAGAGGATGAGGAGAAGACTACTTTTATTACTAATCATGGTCTTTACTGTTACAGAATCATGTCCTTCTGACTTAAAAATGCAGACGTGACTTGTCAGTGCTTGGTCAATAAAATTTTTAAGATATAGATCGATCGCAATATGAAGGTTTACGTCGATGACATACTGGTCAAAAGTTAAATATCTGTCAATCATGTTGCCGACCTTGAAGAGGCTTTCGATGCACTCAAAAAATATAAGATGAAGCTGAACCCAACCAAGTGCACCTTTGGGATAGCCTTAGAAAATTTTTTGGGGTTCATAGTCTCGAGATGAGAGATTGAGGCCAATCCGTAGAAGATTTGAGCTATCCAAGAGATGACCGCTCTGAAGTCCATCAAAGAAGTTCAATGCCTGATCGAAAAGATGGCATCTTTGAATCGCTTTGTCTCGAGGTCGATCGAATACTGCATGCCCTTCTTTCAAATCCTCTAAAAATCGAAAGATTTTCACTGGACTCAAAAATGCCAAAAGGCATTCGACGAGCTCAAGAACTATCTCGACTCACCTCTCCAACTAACTAAATTCGAATTCGGAGAGGAGTTGTTTCTCTACCTCGCGGTCTCTCCTGCGGTGCTAACGACAGTTCTGATAAAAAAAGAGGTGAAAGTGCAGCGACCGGTCTACTACATAAGTCGGATCTTAAGGAATGCCGAGATCAGGTATACAAAGTTGAAAAAATTGACTTATGCTCTTCTAATTGCAGCAAGGAGACTTCGGCCTTACTTTCAGGGATATGCTATAACGCTCCTTACTGACCAACCGATCAGAGCGATCCTTCATCAAATGGATGCTTCTAGAAGAATTATAAAATTGGCCATTGAATTAATAGAGTTCGACATCAACTATCGACCTCAGCCAGTAATGAAGGTTCAGGCACTGGCCGACTTCATAGTTGAATGCACCATCCTAGATGATGTCGAGCTTCAAAATAAAACCAATATTTCATGATTGCACTCGAGCTCCTCTGAAGAAAGAACAGACCTTCCTAAAGATTTCTGGGTCCTGTATGTCGATGGCTCCTCCAACGCTTTCAGAGTAGGTGCTGGATTGATCTTGATCAATTCGGAAGGGATCATCACAGAGTACGTGCTGCATTTTGAATTTTTTATAATAAACAATGGGGCAAAATATGAGGCCCTAATAGTCAGGCTCAAGATAGCTAAAGAATCAAGAGCTGATCGGTTTCAGATTTGCAGTGACTCCCAATTGATCATGAAAAAAGTCAGTGGCAGTTATGAAGCCCGAAAAAAGAGCATGATAAAATATCTTGAGAAGGTGAAGAGCTTGACCCCAGCCTTCGGCAACTTTAGCATTCGATAAATCTCGAGAGTGAAAAATGCAAGGGCCGACCTTCTTTCCAAGCTAGCCATCCTAGCTCCTAACGAGATTTTGAAAGAAGTTTATTATGAGACATTGAAATGCCCATGCACAGAGAAATCGCAGCCCGTCATGCAGGTTGGCCAGGAGCCCTGCTGGATTGATCCGTTGATCGCTTATCTTAAGGACGGAGTCCTTCCTCATGACCCGAAAGAGGCTCAGAAGTTGAAAAATCAAGTCTTTTGGTATATTCTTTATGAGAATAAACTATATAAAAAATCGTATTTTCTGCCATTATTGAGATGCCTCCGATCCTCTAAGGCCGATTTCGTACTATAGAAAGTGCACGAAAAAATTTGCGGAAGCCATCTAGGTGCCAAATCTCTGTCTCATAAGCTACTCCGACAAAGATATTACTAGTCGACTATGCATGATGATTGTATTGATTACATCAGGAGATGTGACCGCTGCCAATGAAACGTGAATGTCCAAAGGCAACCAGCCATCGAGCTTGCCCCATTGAGTACTCCTTAGCCATTTGTGTAGTGGGGAATGGATATTCTTGGACCCTTCCCAATGGCATCTACGAAACGAAAGTTTTTTCTAGTTGCCATTGACTATTTCACTAAATTGATCGAGGTCGAACCACTAGCAAAAATTACCGAAGCCAAGGTGCAGGACTTCATCTGAAAGTCGATCGTCTGTAGATTTGGACTGTCCTAAACTATCATAATAGATAATGATCGATAATTCATCGGGGCGAGGTTCATCAAGTTCTGCAAAAGTTTGAATATCTTCCATCACTTTACGTCGATAGCTCACCCGCAGATAAATGGAGAAGCTGAAGTGATCAATCAGATCCTATTATAAGGCATCAAGATAAGACTCGAAAGAGCAAAAGAAGCCTGGGTGGACGAATTTTATCATATTCTATAGGCATACCGTACTATCCAAAGGCTGCTGATTGGAGAAACATCATTCGTCTTAGCTTTTGGAACAGAGGTAGTCATCCCGATAGAACTTAAGCTTCCATCAACGTGGGTAGTGACTTTCATCGAACAGCATAATCTGCAAGACCTCAGAGCTAACCTCGACCTATTGAAAGAAAAAAGAGAGAGTCTAAGTTTGGATGGCAGCTTACAGACGAAATGTGGTCCAATACTATGACTCTAGAGTCAGAGGTAAAATATTTAAAGTGGAGGACTTAGTGCTTCGGCGAGCCACCATCTCTCAGCCTCAGAATCAGAAGAAGATTGTCCCAAATTAGGAAGGATCCTACGAGGTCACGGAAGTCGTCCGACCCGAGATATACTACTTGAAGAAACTTGGAGGGGCAAACCTACCTCGACCATGAAATTTGGTAAATCTGTGAATGTATTATCGATGATTTGATTACAACAAAATTTTTCTACTTCAACATCCTAATCTTTATTGTATATCGATAATAAAGGAGGACTATCCTTCGAACTTAATCTCATGATAAATATGGCCACGTTAGGAACAGGAGGAGAATCTCATCCTAATGTGAGCAAGATCGAAAGCCTCATTCATTTCAGACGAGATGAGGGGAGAGGCCTTGACAAAGATCCTAATATGTCCCTACAATCCATTAGGAACATGAGAAGAACCTCATCCTAACGTGAGCAAGATCGAAGACCTCATTCATTTTAGACGAAATGAGGGGAGAGGCCCTGACAATGGTCCTAATGTGCCCCTATAGTTCTTTAGAAATATGAGAAGAATCTCATCCTAACATGAGCAAGATCGAAGACCTCATTTATTTTAGATGAGATAAGGGGAGAGGTTCTGACAATGATCCTAATGTGCCCCTACAGCCTGTTAGAAATAGGAGAAGAATCTTATTCTAACGTGAGCAAGGTCGAAGATCTCGTTCATTTTAGACGAGATGAGGGGAGAGGCTCCGACAATAGCCCTAATGTATCTCTACAGTCCGTTAGGAATAGAAGGAGAACCTCATCCTAACTTAAGCAAAATCGAAGGCCTCGTTCATTTTAGATGAGATGAGAAAAGAGGCCCTGACATCGACCCTAATACGTCCCTACGATCTTGTTAGGAACATGAGGAGAACCTCGTCCTAACAAGAGTAAAAAAATAGAGAGAGAAGGGTCGAAGGCGAGCATTGCATTCACATGAGGCGACAATGGACAAGATATTATTTTATTATAAGTTTAAATTTATTACAAGTAGGATGAAGGTCGGACAAATCGATTACATATTATAAGGAAGCCAACGTGGTAGGGATCGGCGAGATCGATTACAAAAAAAGAGAGAAGGATTGAAGGCGAGCATGCATTCACATGAGGCAACAACGGACAAGCTATTATTTTATTATAAATTTAAATTTATTATAAGTAGGATGAAGGTCTACTAAACCGACTACATATTACAAGAAAGCCAACGCGGCAGGGATCGGCAATATCGATTACAAAAAAATATATATAAAAGGAGGCGAAGCCTTAAGACGGATCGAACTCCTCAGACTTCGGGTCGTCGATGCCGACCATCATCAAGGCCTGCTTCAACCTAATGATTTCCTCCTCAAATTCTTTTTTTTATATAAATTGTCTACGTACACTCTATTGATATGCCCAAACTAGCCCTCGAGCACCCGCCGTTGCCCCCTTAGGATCTCAAACTCGGCCTTCGCATCCTGGATGGCTTGATGCTCATAGATCAGTTAGAGCTTCAACCACTGAACTTCGTCTTTCTTCATCCCGATAGCCTCTGAAAGCTCGCCGATGGTCTTCTTCAAGAAGGTAATCTCCTCCGACTCTCCACTAGAGATAGCCCACCGACTATCAGCCAGTTATTGCTGGGGATGGCTCACCTCTCTGTTAGCTGTTCGAAGCTCATACTCGAGCCTGATCACCTTCTTCGACCAAGTTAGCTTATACTTATTATGCTAGGCTTCGGCATCGTGGAGTTGCTTCTAAAGTTTGGAGAATCTCTTGGATCAGTCTCAAACATACCGAACCCTGTTGGTAGATCATGATGAAGTTTCCTCCAACAGTTAAATTTTTTCCTTCGCCATCGTAAGGTCGATCTCAAGGGAGCTAATCTTTGCCATTAACTCGCAAGATTTGTTGTTGGCATTTCTTCTCAGTTCTGCCATTTCTCTCTCGAAGCCATCCTTCCAAATGCTGAAACTAATAGAGTCTTTCCTGTGCAGGTTCCTAAGGTGGATAACTTCGACAATCACCTCTGAAGCATTCTTTCTCGATTCTTGAAGATCATCCTCAATTTTTTTCAACTTCTTCTTCAAGCGATAAATCTTCTTCTTCAAGCTCCTAATCAATGGTCTAATCGAAACCCCATGGAGCAAAGGATCGGCATCAACTGAAAGAGGGGAGTCATGACCTAGGTCGTCAAAAGCGTTCTAAACTATGCAAACAACAACACAAAGTGTAAGACTAGAAAAAAATTTATCTTTCATTTACTTGGATGTTTTTAAATACATCAGCATAAAAAAAAGAAAGAAAGCTACACGATCTTTGAGAATCTAGACCTCGGACAGCTCGGCAATAGGATAGATTGGAGCATCTTCATTCGCATCCAATCTGTGGGCAGGCTCGAGCGCTGTAGTGATGGATTCGGGAGCTTCCGAGATGACTCCCATGGCTGAAGAAGAAGGAACGTCGATCGGGACAACTCCGACCCCAAGGGATGAAGGATCAGCTCTATCGTCGGGCTCTTCCATCAAGAGGTCCAAATCTACCTCAAAAAAATTCTCAGCGACCCTTTCGAGGCAGATCTGGAATCCCTCAATGAAGGCCTTCTAAGCAAAAGCTATTTTAATGTCCTCCATGTCCCTAGAAGATTTGAAGCTTTCGACCATTCGCTCCACTACCGCCCCAACCCCTTCTTGTGCCTTCCTCTTTTCCTCCTCCTGGGCAGTCCTCAAGTTTGTCGTCTTCTCACACTCCGACCTCAACTCTTCTTGAAGGTGCTCGACCTCGATGGATTGGATTTTCAAAGCCATCCTCATGCTCTCGACTTTGGCCCAGGCCTTCTCGACCTCCGCACGAGCTTCCTCGAGGGCCTTCAAGGCTTCGGCCCACCTTTGACCGACCATCTCAGAGTGGATGAAGAGATAATGCCCAAACTACGACAGAAAACCAAGTTAAAATTAAGGAGCCTTGACTTCGAAAATGGAAAAGACCTCAGACTAAAACTCTGAGAGAGAAGACTACCTCAAGGTAGGCGGTGAAGGACTCATCGAATCTCTCGACGTTGCCCTTTTGCAGCATCTTCACCGCAATGTGGGAGAGAATACTCTCATTCACGAGTGATTGGACGACCTTTCGATCATCTAGAGAAGCTTGTTTTTGGTTGGAACCCCCACTTTTGGAGCTTCCAACCCTCCTTTCGACCTTCTTACCGACAACCCTCTTCTTCCTTTTCTCCGTGGCTTCCTCCAACTGGAGGAAAGCAAATGGAGCAACCTCTTTGAATGGAGTCGGGCTCGGTATGGTGGTAGCAGGCTCGAGGGTGGGCATGGCCTGGATCGGCACGACATGGCTGGACTCACCAATGCAGGCCTTCTTTGGAAGATCCCCGATGGAGCCGTCTTTCCTCTTGAAGGATTTAAGTCCCTTGGTCAAATGGTCTCGCTCTTTAGGAGTCATCTCTGTAAAGGATAAAAATCAAAGTCAGAAATGGTCAAAAAAAGTTGAGGTCTGGATAAAGAATATCCCATAATTGACAAAAAAAAAGACTACCTATCAGATTTAGGAGACTGAGGCTAAGGTTAAATAGGATCTGTTAGTCTAAAAGGTTGGAGATTGACGAAACATTAAGGCCCTTTAATATATCGGCGAAACTCTAATCCTCGCTTTTCAGTCCTAGAGCTCGACGAACCAAGTTCCTTATCTCTCCCCACGAAGGAAGTCCTAACCTCAAAGATGGATTTGAGACGAAGAAGAATTTCTCCTTCCAGCTATGAATGAAAGAGGGGGTGCCCTTAAATAGTCCCTTTCTATTGAATTGGAGGGACGCATACCATCAATTCTTAGCAGTCGGATGGCGTTTGAAGGTAAAGAAGGTCCGAAATAAGAAAATTATAGGTCAGACTCCTACCATGGTACACAAGGAAAGAAATTCTACAATGAACCTAAAGAAGTTCGGCATCATAGCAACAAAGGAGATGTTGAGAAATCTAAACATGTTGGCTAGAAAAGGGGCTAAGGGTAACCTAAGCCCAGCCTGAAGAGCCTCTAAATACAGGCAGATTCGATTGAAAGATGGAGAGCAGGCCCTATCGTTGGGTTCGAAAAGTTTGAGCTCGTATTCGGAGGGAATACCGAATTGAATCCTGACTAACGAAGGATCGTCAGGCCGAAGTTGGCAGACAATAACTGTCGGTACAAAAGAAGAAGAGGACAACTCAGAAAGCTCAACCTCCCTAGAAGATTAGTTTGCTAAAGCTAGAGGAGCCAAGTTCCCCAAGTAGGTCGATCAGAATTCCTCGGTGGACATTCAGATCAAAGCCAAATCATAAAAAAATGCTCGAAAAGCTAAGAAAATGAAGCACAAAAATTTCTACAAAGAGACCTAAGGAGCATAAAGCAGAGAATGCAGAAATAACTCAGAAAAGGATAGCGAAGCTGACCTAAGTCAATTGAAAGAGGTAGGAAGACAACGAAGGTCATAGAAGATAGATGGAAGAACACCTGAGATCAAAGAAAGCAGAAGGGAAAGCCTAAGCTCTCGTGCGATGGAGAGAAGAAAATCAGAAGAAAAGGAGAAAGAAGATTTCGAATAAGATAATGACTCAAGGAAGGAAAATGGGTTAAATAGTTCTAAGGATTCTAGGCAGTTATGATTGCGAATCTCCTTCGATCGGCCTATGGCTGACGCGTGCCTCCTCTATCATGGCAGAGACTAGCAGTGGATAGACCCATAATGATACCGTACCCTGAGCAGAGTTTTGGCGTGGAGCTCCAAAGGTGTCTCTTCGGGTTGCCTCAAATTTATGAAGCTTCAATGCCGGCATAGAAGCACCAAGAAACATCTCGCCCTAACGAGCGTAGAAAATGAAAAGGGACTTCGGTAGTCACACTCGGTACTCTCTTTTCTTGAACTTCAAACTCGGGAGTAAGGGACTAGTGTTGGAGATAAATCCGCTCCTATCAAAGTTTGGCTGGATGCTTAATTTCGAAAGGATCCCGTCCAGTAACAGCCTCCATGATTAAACCTCGAGCCTCCTCCAGTAGTTGAGCTCCTCCCGAACTTCTTTCCCAGTCAGACTCCTACAACAGTCGAACTCCTACCAAACTTTTTCTTCAGTCGAACTCCTCCAGCAGTTGGACTCCTCTCAAACTTTTTCTCTAGTCGGACTCCTACAACAGTCAAACTTCTACCGAACTTTTTTTTCAGTCGGACTCCTCCAATAGTTGAACTCCTCTCGAACTTTTTCTTCAGTCGGACTCCTCTAACAGTCAAACTCTTACCAAACTCCTTCCCCAGTCGGACTCCTCCAGCAGTCGAACTCCTACCTGACTTTTTCTCCAGTCAGACTTCTCCAGCAGTTGAACTCCTCCCAAACTTTTTCTTCAATCGGACTCCTCCAACGATCAAACTCCTTCCAGACTTCTCCTTCAATCAAATTCCTCCAACAGTCAAACTTCTCCCAAACATCTCTTCCAGTCAGACTCCTACAATGATCGAACTCCTTCCAGACTTTTTCTTGAGTTGAATTCCTTCAATGATCGAACTTCTTCTGGATTTTTCCTTCAGACAGACTCCTCCAAATAGCTAAACTTCCTTCGAACTTCATCCAGCAGCCTTAGAGGACTTCGGCACTCATCCTTGATATAGCCAAAAGCATCGTCAATCTCTTCCATCCGAGTTTTGGCCATTGAACCCTGACGGGCTCGCACGTTGCGATAACAGACACTATCTCCCGTAACAAACTCCACATGATCCTGAATGGTCTACTATCGGATGGTTATGGCTGTCACTATCAATTTGTTACAGGCTCCGTCTATATAAGAGATCCTTCAGATACGTTTTTCCTCAGAAGCTCTCCTTCTCTTCCTCAAAACTTTGCTAGAATCTCTCTATGTATTCCATTTCTGTTAGCCGAAAGAGATGACTTAATCGTCGGAGGATCTTGCCGGAGCCACCACCCCATGCTCCAGATAAGACTTATTTTGTAGGTCCTGACAGCGACCTCGTCTTCTTCAAATCCAGCTTCGACTCCGGCGATGGTTAGATTTCACGCCAATAGAAAGTGGCTAGACATAATATGATGTAGCATCTTAGGGAGATGTCGAACATAATTAGAGAGCTAAAGGTGGCTAGACATACTCTTATTGATGAGCAGTAGGTTTAAGCAATGATTAGATCTTTGCCTGAAAACTAAGAACACATAAAAGTCAATATGACTCATAGTGAGAACATTAAGACTTTCGATGGTATCAAGCATCATATTAAGCTGGAGGATGAGCACCTAGAAGCTACTAGGTCATCTAGTCATGCTTATATGATTGCTTCTAGCTCACGTGGAGCTAGCAAGAAGAGAAAGAGATCTAATCATAAGAGGAAAGCACCTTAACAGAGCAACAAGAAGAAGGCTAAAACCAATCAACGCTCGAAGGTAAGCATCGTGGAAAGTTTGACTAGACCAAGATGAAGTACTATAACTATGGCAATCTGGATCACTTCACTCATGAATGTACCGATTCAAAGAAGGTACAGTCTGACTCCAATGCTTCTGATTTTGTGTTGGTTTCTAGTTGTGTTCTTTTGACTAAATTTTATCCTTTATGGACAATAGACCTAGCCACCACAGACCACGCAACTAGAGATCGAGGAGCATTCGTAGAGTACCATTGGATACCTCCTAGAACTAGATGGATATATGTGGGCAACAACAATCGTGTTGAAGTTTGAGGGATTGGTGCTTGCAAATTGAATTTGCAAAGTAGGCAAGTCCTTTACCTACATGATGCCCTCTATGCACCTAAAATCCAATGGAACTTGATCTCTGTAACAGCTTTAGTAGGCCTAGGTTTTAGTATGAACTTCTTAAACAGTGGTGTAAATCTTGTTATGAATTATTTATGTTATGGTACTGGATATTTGTGTGATGGTTTCTTTGTATTAGATGTTATGTATAACTACTCTAATGTTTGCAATGAAAGTTGTTTTTCTCTCCTTACATCCTCGCTGATCTGAATATGGATGTTGAAACTTGGCATGCTAGACTAGGACACATAGGGCAAGACTGCATGAGCAGGCTAGTAGAAGAGGGTCATCTTGGATCTTTTACTAAAGTTGAAATGCCTGTATGTGAATATTGTTTAGCTGAAAAAATAACTAGGAAACCATTTGGTAAAGCCTTGAGGGCCAAATCTTCTTTAGAGCTTGTTCATTTTAACATCTATGATCCTTTGAATGTTAAAAGAAGATATGGACTTTCTTAATTCATCACTTTTTACTACTACAAAAAAGGACTACGGCAGCGGTTCATAACCGCTACCATAGGCTATGACAGTGGTTATTGCAGCAGTTGTTAGAACCGCTATCATAAATAGCCTATTACAGCAGTTTATAAATCACTATAATAAATTGACCTATGGCAGCGGTTATATAACCGCTGCCATAGATTATCTATAGCAGCGATTGCATAACTGCGGCCATAGATAATCTATAGCAGCAGTTTTTTAACCGCTATCATAGGTCTAATGCAACGGTTGGCATCATTTATACCAAAAATCTATGGCAGCAGTTGGCACGGATATGACAGTGATTATAAAATTACTGTCGTAGATCTTGAATCATTAAAAAAATAAAATTTTTATTTTTTATATATTTTAGATGATAAATATAGATATATAATATAAGAAAATATAATAAATATAAAAATTATTCTGAAATGCTAAAATTTTATTATCGAATAAAATTTATTATAATATTTTTTAAAAAATAAAATACATCAAAAGTCTCCTAAATCTACATCATCGTTGTCATCGTCGTCACCGAAAGCCAGAGCCAGAGTCGGAGCTGGAGCTAGAGCCAGAGCCGAAACTGGAGTCGGAGCCAGAGTCGGAGCTAGAGCTGAAATGTGGACCAATATATTTTCAAAACTCATGACTTCAAAATGCACACTGAACGTCGACATCATATCTCTCACGATGTCCTTCAGATGAGATGCGCGCTCCTCAGCCCGATCTATCTGCATCGCAACATGATCTGCCCGTGCCAACGCCTCCTCAAGCTTCTTTTAACTGACGACATCGAAAGTCTGTGAGAAGATGCTCATCTCAGATTAGTAGCTCATCGACGTGTATCCGGACCTGCATCGAATCCTTCCAGAGTGCTCAGGCCCCAAGACCTGAGATAGATGGTCATGGGGTCTAGAGGTATCCGAGCCTTCGCTCGCGAGCGCATCTAACTGATCCTATAATTATAAATTAAAATAAAATTTTATAAAAAATACTATAATACTAATCATATATACTAATATATTTAATACTTACAAAAATATGTTCGATCGCGACGTTCATCGGCCTATCCGTCTTATCCGTGCGGCTGGATCGAAAGATCTCGCTACGACTGGACATCACTCCATCTCTCATCAGCTATAATAAAGAATAAATTTATCAAAAAGATGATAAAAAATATGAATTTAATTTATCTAGTAAGATTTAGAATTAATTACCTCTTTATGTACACGACTGGTCATAGACTCACGGCCTAGAGTGTGCGTATACTCCTAGACTACACGATTCTTCCAATTTTGATGGAAGGTAGCCTACAAGTATTTAAATAAATAATAAATATTTAAATAATATTTAAATAAAATTTTAAATATATTAAAAAATTTAAAAGTTAAAAATTTTATCTCGAACTTCTGGCTCCTCCAGTGTCTAACCATCCTCTCCCACTGACTCGAAGGATAGTCATGTATCTAGGAAACAAGCTCCTCCAGAGTATCTCATTGGTGCTCGAGCCATCCTCTATGAAGCTTAATCTTGTAACCTCAGTACAACTTCTCAATCTTCTTCAGTCAGGCATCTCAAGCCCTCTCATGATCGGAAAAGTCGTACCTTCTCTGCATAAATTTATCAAAGATTAGTTACAAAATTATTCTAATCAAACATATATAGTGTAAACATATAAAATGCATAAATATAACTAAAATGCACGTACTTATCCATATCTTCTCCTATACCTGATCCCTGATGGCAACATCCATCAAACGTCAATCTCTGGGCTCTACAGAAATCATGTCCGACCACCTCACGAGCACTCCAAAAAAGAAATATATCTCCCACGCGATCTCTACTATCGACCTTCCCTCCATATCATACTGCACCATCATCTGATGCTAGCGGTTCTACACGTGTGCCATACATGTGGGACCGTAAAATGTCCGACTGAATGATGCACCTATAATGTAAATACATTATGCAAATATATAAGTGTATAAATACTATATAAAGAATAAAGTTTTACTAATATAATAAAAACGTACACTCAGATGCCTGTGATGGTAGAGGCTCAGCTGTCGGTGGAGTAGATGCCGACGGTGGAGATCCCTGAGCAATCGATGTCAAGGTGGATGGAGTACGCTCTGATTGCTCCTCGAATGCTAAACTGTGCATAACCCATCGAGGGGCAGGGGTGAAAGCTAGATGGTATTTCGGTGTCATCATGACCTGCAACATTAATGAATATTAATCAATATAACATCATGACATATCAAATTCTATTCGTTCGAAAGTCGAGTCAGCTCCATGCCTGAGACAGTCGGCTCTGTGCCTGAGACATCCGACTAGGATCCTCCCCCAGTCGGCTCGATCATGATCCGAGCCGGCTCGACTACGTATTCGAGCCGACTCGACTGTGTGCCATCATCTCGATCACTCCCTCTCCCCCTCTCTCGATCTCTCTCACCGACGACGGCGGCAAGGCCGAACCCCTTCCTTTCAGCTTTTTCATCTCTCGATCTTCCTCTCTCTCTCTCTCGATCTCCCTCGTCGGTGAGGTCGGACCCCATCCCTCTCTCACTCTCTCGATCTTCCTCATCGACAAGGCCAGACCCCATCCCTCCCAGTGATGCCAACGAGGTCGGACCCCCTCCCTCCCTCTCTTGCTCTCTTGATCTCCTACTTTCTCTCTCTCAATCTTCCTTATCGATGAGGTCAGACCCCCTCCCTCTCAATGATGGCAGCGAGGTCGAACCCCCTCCCTCCCAATGATGGCGGCGAGATCGGATCCCTCCCTTTCTCTCTCAAGTATAGATCCATCGGATATTTGAGTTTAGATCTGGTACCAATAATTAAAATTAGGTCTGGATCTGAATATTCAGATTTTGATCTGAACCCAATCCATTGACAGATCTAGTCCACAGCTGCCGACATGGCACGATCCAAGGCTACCACCATGGTACAATCTAAAAACTACGACATGCAAATAATTATAATATTTATAATATTTATTATAAATATTCTATAAATTATTATAAATATATATGATTAATAAATAATACTATAAATTTTTTTAAAAAAATTATACCTATAACTATAGAGAGTGGATCGTACTAAAAGCTCCGAGGATCGTCGGCGATGATGCTAGAGGAGGACGACGGCACTAGAGGTAACCTATGAAACAAAAGTAAGATAGTGAGATAAAAAAGAGAGAAAAAGAGGAAAGAGAGAGAGCAGGAGCGGTCGGGGATGGGGGTCAGGGGGAGGGGGCATAATGATGAGGAGGCCGAAGGAGGCTTCACACTCGATCGGGGGAGGGTCAGAATGGTGGTGGGGGGGTTTGCGAAGGTCGAAGGAGGGTGGAGAGGGCTCGTTGGAAGGGGGTTTGATTTTGCACCGGGGTCGGAGGAGGATAGAGTGTGGGGAGCAGTTTTAAGGGGTGCTGGCGGAGGATCGAGGGTGGATGGGGGTTCACTGAAGGAGGATTTCATAGGGGCCGAGGGAGGGTCGGATGGGGGTTCGTCGGAGGGGGGTTCGCTGGAGACCGAGGGAGGGTCGGATGGGGGGGGTGGGGGTTGGGGTTTCGTGGGGGGCCGAGCGAAGGTGGAGGAGGGTTCGTCGAAGGGGGATTTCGTGGAGGGCCGAGGGAGGGTCGGATGGGGTTCGTTGGAGGAGGGTTTCACTGGGGGCCGAGGGAGGGTCGGATGGAGGGGTAGGGGGGCGGGGGGGGTGGGGGGGTGGCGGGGACGGTGGGGATGGGGGGGTCGAAGAGGGAGGGGGAAGGGGGGGAAGGAGGGGGAGGAGCGAGTCGTCGGTCGAGGGGGAGGAGGGGTGATGAGGGCGATGCCGGTCGGGGGGGAAGGAGCCTCACTGGCGATGAAGATGAGGGGGATAGAGAGAGAGCGAAAGAGATCGAGCGCACATAAGAGAAACGAAAAAATTTAAAAATTTTTAACCTAACCTATGGTAGTGGTTATCGAACCGCTGCCATAGATCTACGGCATAGATCTATAGCAGTAATTTCGATAATGATTCGATAACTGCTGTCATAGATCTATAGCAGCGATTTTTAATAACCACTGCCATAGATGAAAAATATTTTTTTTTATTTTTTTAAATATTATATAATTTTAAAATTTAATGCTTATCTTTATCATTCATTATCTAAATAATTATCATTAGAGTGTCATCGCAAAAGATTATCTCGATCTGATGGCCCTAGCTTCATCGATCAAAAAATTTAATTTCGATGATCACGAACGATGATGCGATGATCTGATAGATGAAGATCTCTGATACATCCATAAACCTGCAATGATGATCTCGATGATGTTTGTAGCATACTATCAAAATTTTATTTTAATTGAAAATCATTATCATAATCAATTTAGTATAGAATGATTTCGATCGTTAAATTAGAAACAAGCGATTAAAGAGTTAAACGGCACCTGATTATGAGATAATTTTTTAGTTAAATGATCTTAGTTATAATTTTAAATATCTTATATGGTGATGATAGTAAAATTCAAATCATTTTTGTATAAACTATTCATGTTAAGCAGATATTGCAAAAGCACGAACATAATAACCAATGAAGTTTCAAAATGGTTATCAGGAAACGTATAGTTTTAAATCGTTCTTTATCTCACGAGTTAAATTTTATAATCACCATCATAAAAAATAATTAAAGTAGTAGCCAAGATCATTTATAAAAAAAATTATCTCATAATCAAATACCATTTAGTCCTTTGATTACTCATTTATCATTTAATGGTCAAAACTAACATATACTAAATTGACCAAGATAACGATATTCGATTGAAATAAAATTTTGATAGTACGCTATAAACATCATCGAGATCATCATTGTAGGTTTTTGAATCCATCGAAGGTCTCCATGTATTAGATCATCGCATCATCATTCATGAAGCTCGGGAGAGATCTTATCTCCAGCCGAGGTTGAAGGAGATCTTATCTCCTGTTATTGTCGACACAATGGGATCATTGTCGAGGCCTCTCCCTCCATCCCATCTAAAATGAATGAGGCCTTCGACTTTGCTCACGTTAGGACGAGGTTCTCCTCATGTTCCTAACGAGCTGTGGGGGCACATAAGGGCCGTTGTTAGGGCCTCTCATTCCATCTCATCTAAAATGAACGAGGCCTCCGACTTTGCTCACATTAGGATGAGATTCTCCTTCTATTTCTAACGGACTGTAGAGGCACATAAGGACCATTGTTAGGGCCTCTCTCTCCATCTCATCTAAAATGAATAAGGCCTTCGACTTTGCTCACATTAGGATGAGGTTCTCCTCTTATTTCTAATGGACTGTGGGGGCACATAAGGGCCATTGTCAGAATCTCTTCCTCTATCTCGTCTAAAATGAATAAGGCCTTCGACTTTGCTCATGTTAGAACGAGGTTTTTCTCCTATTCCTAACATGGCTACTTTTAATTACTTTTTTTTTGTCATCACATAATTTTTGCACCAAGAAACAATGATGTTGAAATGGAGAAATTTTATTGAAGAAAAATTATCGACAGTACATTCTCAGATTCTCTGAGTTTTAAGGTCGTGGGAGCGTTGTTCCTCCAAGCTTCTTCAGACAATAAGTTCTGGGCTGGACGACCTCCTCTATTTTATATGGGCCTTCCTAATTTGGGGCAAGCTTTTCCTGGCTCTGAGATTGAGAGATGGTAGCTCGTCGAAATACTAAGTCCCCCCAGAGATAGCATTGATGATGTGGAGAGATGGCCGATCTTCTTATTGTTCTTCCCTCATTGGTGGTTCTAGCTGCGGTAGCACCTTTGACTTACTTCAGACCGACGTCTGTAGAGTATTGAGAAGGGCATGATTGTGAAACCTTCAGGAGGGAGAACTTCTTCGCACCTTTCTGTCAGGGCTTCTTTGATGACGAGCTTGAGGGGGAGTTTGGTTTCGCTTGCGCTCAAAGACAGTCCATGATCATGGCCAAACTTCATTCGACCCTCCATCAGTCATTGATTTGCTAGACTTGCCCATCTACCGCTCTCCTATGACTTCTTCATCCTTCAACTTGAAGGCTTCTTCCATACGGATATATCCCTTGGCCCAAACTAATAGATTGACAAAGTTTCTAAGATACTTCTTCTTCAGAAAAAATAGTAAATTATTCTTCTGAAGGCCTCCCTTAAGTGCGACCATCGCAACTGACTGATCTAGATTTTGAATCTCCAATGCAGCAGCATTAAACTAGATGACATAAGTATGGATGGATTCTCTCTTTTCTACTTGATGTTCATCAAAAAATCCAAATCTCGATGCGGACGTCGGCTGCTGATGAAGTAAGCTACAAACTGATGGCTCATCTGATCAAAGAAGAAGATCGTACCTAGCTTCAACGTCGAGTATCAATTTTTTGCTGCTTTCTTTAAGATAGATGAAAAAGCTCGGCATAATATGACATCTAATGTGCTATGGAGCAGCATCATGATCTAGAAGGCTTCTAGGTGATCGATCAGATTAGAGGTTCCGTCGTAGCTTTCAAATTGGGAAAGCTTGAAGTTCGATGGAATGGGTTTTTGTATAATTTAGAGAGAGAAAGAAGGATCGACGTGGACATCATAATGATGAGCTGGGGTGGCATGGTCAAGCTTCTCAATCCATCGATCCATCTCTCATAGTTTTTTATCAAGGACGTCAACTCGATCGTAGGTCTTGGAAGGCTTCCGACCATGGATGGAAAATATTTCTTCCAGTGAAGAATTATAATCCAAACAAGGATCCTCTGCTCTCTATTTCTCCTTCCTAGGGGCGACGGGTATGCTAGCCCAAGTGCCCCTCCTTGGGATCGATTTCTGACATCTCGATGGTGGATTTTCTGATGGAACTACCACCGAAGGCTGCCGCATGGTCTGCACCATTTTGATGAGGCCCTGAATTCACTGCATCAATAGGTTAAACTGCTCTGAATCTATCATGACCGTCGATGGAGGTGGTGGTTGAAGCATCGACGATGGAGTAGGAACAGATTGATCTGGCTCAGACCTTAAAGAAGAAGATCGACAAGGTCGACTGAGTACTTCTTTAAGAATAAGGGTACCTCCGAAGGTTCAAGCTCTTTCTCTAGCGCCAATTCTATTATTGCAGAATCTAATTGACGTTGGATCGAGCTGAAGTTGAGGAAGATGAGATCGCCGTTGGTGACCTATAAAATAAAGTTTCATCTGGAGTCGGTGGTGGTGGCTCCGACGAGATCCTCTGACGATCAAGTCAACTCTTCTGGCCAACAGAAATGGAGTACTCAGAAAAAAATTTAGCAGAGTTTTAGAAAGAAGAAGAGAGCTTAGAGAAAATATATCTAAATGATTTCTTTTTATAGATGGAGCCTATAGTGGATTGATAGTGATAGCTACAGTCGTCTGGTAGTGGATCGCTTGAGGTCTGATGAAGTCTGTCATGGAGGAGGGCACCGCTTATAGCAGACTGATGGCGATAGTCATAGCTGTCCAGTACTGAGCCGCTCGGAGTCATGTGGAATTCGATACGGAGAGAAAAAGGTATCGTCAGACTGATAATGATCGTTCGTTGAAATTCAATAATCGAAGTTTGAAGAAAGCAGGCATTGATTGATGAAGAACTTCGACATACATCAATTCTAAAAAAGTTCGGATGGATAGAGGGGATCATCCAGAAAGAGCGCTAGCTAAAATTTGGAAGCAATCCACTGAAGAAATCCGATTGAAAGAGAAGTTCGGAAGGAGTTTGACTCCTGGAGGAGTCCGACTGTGGAAGAAGTCTGGAAGGAGTTCGACCGCTGGAGGAGTTCAGAAGGAGTTCGATCGCTGGAAGAGTTCGACCGCTGGAGAAGTTCGGAAGAAGTTCGGCTGCTGAAAAAATTTGAGAGTAGTTCGGCTCCTGTATACATCCGTCTGAAGAAGAGATCTAGAAGAAGTTCGGCCGGCTGAAGGAGTTCGGCTAATATTTGGCCATTAAAGAAGAATTTTTGATCAAAGCTCTTCTATGATTGCCCATTGCATTAGGCCAAGCATCAGACTGAACTTCGGTGGAAGCGGGGTTTATTCCCAATATGTTGAATCTCTTAATAAATATTGATGTTTTGTTTCTCATTATTCGGTACGCAAGAATTTAAGAGATGTGATGCTTGTTGTGTATGGCAGAAAGTATGTTAACAGGTAGAGATTGGCTTTCTCATATAAACAATCGCCTCTAGCATATGGGTTATGTGCAAAGATGAGATCCTAAAGCTTTTGTGGGACTTTAGACATGGTCGC
The DNA here is from genome assembly GCA_006176705.1 of Cocos nucifera. Lineage (NCBI taxonomy): Eukaryota > Viridiplantae > Streptophyta > Magnoliopsida > Arecales > Arecaceae > Cocos > Cocos nucifera. The sequence continues at coordinate 1,061,288 of QRFJ01000138.1, read as the reverse complement.
CTCAACTTAAGTGTTAAGATGAGGCTTTCTACATCATAGAAGCCGTTACGAGCGCCCTATGACTCATAAATCTGTTCCTATGCTAGATGTGGGACCTCAATTGAATCTATTGGGATAAGAGACAGAGGACTCCGATTAGTTATATGGGAAACAACTGGACTAAGATCTATGTGATGTTCTTTAATAACATACAATTATATAATTATGATTATATAATAGACACCATAGCATGTGTTTCATATCGCATGTGCTTTTGTGACAGCAAAGAGAGTAGGAGAATGGATCCCTGCTTCTCCACTAAGTGAGACCTTTGGAGGCGATGTATTTTTATACTTTGATACCTCATTTGTACCTTATGTGACTTTTGGATCATGTCTTGAGATCATATTTTGGTGCTTACTACTTTAGTGTGTCTTTCAAAAGGTTATGAATAATTTGACCTAATGGGATACTACTGAAAAAGACTATTTAAGGGACATGAGGATGTGAAAGAAAAGACTATTTCTTTTGGCATGAAATGTATATATTATTGATCGATCGAATTATGTCCTGATGGATATAATGGTGAATATACATGAAAAAAATGTCTTAAGTATATTTCTATATTAATTGAGGGATCAGTATACTTGAAGATGTGCACTAGAAATGAGTCTGAGGTATAGCGAGATGATTCCTAACCTTTTGGTTTTAAAGATCGGTTTTTATGTATCCTTAACAAGTGCATAAATAGCTCCCGCAATACAGGAATACTCGTAGGTCATAATTTATTTACCTGTATGAATTACTTGCATGGTGATGATTCTCACTCTTGGTATATACGTATATTTTTTTCTTTAAATGTTGAGCTTATCATATGTGAGTGGGAGATATTGGTGGATGGGACCATGATAGGTTCAACCCATATTATTGAATATGGGGCTCCATCCATGGGTAGACAAAAATTACCCAATAACCACCCATGTTCTAGTAACCGCCCATGGCTTGAGGGAGTGGGATGTTATGGGAGGTTGATGAGATGGTCATTTAAGAGAGAGAGATGCATGAGAGAAAAATGGTGTGGGAATCTCGTATTGAGTGCTAGAGGCAACATAGAGACCCTCAAAAACTCTTTTTAAAGTGTAAAAATCACAAAAAAATAGTAGGTTCTTGAACTGTAAAAACATAGGGGTCTTTCGATTACCCCTCTGGCCTGTGATTCGTTCGTGAGGACGTGCTGATTTGTGGAACATAGCAACAAGGATCTTGGATGCTACTGCACAAGGATTAAGTACGGTACACGATTAATTTATGTTAATGATTTTGTTCGAAAATGATGTTATGCTTCCACATGTTTTTGGATCATTTCCTAGTTTGTCTATGGTTACTTCTGGTTAGTCTGCCAAATGCCTAGCTTGGCTTTTCAACTTTACTGGGACTCACATCGCTGCAAAGGATGCTAGGTCGTTCTAGCCAATAACCGTTTTCTTTCTCTTACCGTGAGCATATCACGCTCCAAATCCGTTACTTGGGCTGGCACATCACACGGTCACATATTCCGCGAGTTTGAGAAATATTTTATGCACTGCAAGAACATATCATCCAATTATATTGGATCACATAATCATCATTTTTTAATATACATTTAATAACTATAATTTTATTTTTTTATTTAAAATTTTGAATGATTAAAATATTTTTTTTGAAAAAAATTATGGCATACTGTGGCCATATTATGACATCCTATAGCCACATCTTATTATATTTTTTTTTTCAAAAGTCATAAAGAGAAAAAAATATTTTCATCATTAAAAATTTATAAAATTTTTAAATAATGAGAATGTCCTTTCCTTCTTTTTAACATCTTGTGCGCAGAAAATCATGATTTGATGTATCATAATATAGCTACAGAATGTCATAATTTTGTAAGAAATAAAAGAATATTTTCATCATTCAAAATTTTAAACAAAAAAATGAAACTACAGTCATTAAATGTATGTTGGAAAGCAATGGCTACATGATCCAATCAGATGGAACGGTATATTTTTTCTACACCAGATGCAGTGTACAAAAAATTTCTCTCCACAAGTTATGGTCCATGGAATAAAGAGGCCTATTTAATTATCAAAATATCAATCACTTTAATTATAATTTAAAAGGATAAAATAAAATAATTTTTTTATTGAGAAAAAAAATAATTACGAGGCTCAACTTCTAACCGTACCAATATTATAAATCTTCTTCACCACTCGCTATCCAATTTCAAACCTTAATATTATTGTGGTTATGAAAAGGAAGAGAATAGATGACACCAGCTAACAACTCGATAAGAATTTCTAGATACCATACTAACATAAATAATTTAAAGATAGATAAAAATAAATAATTAATACTAAAATATATTTACCATAAAATTACATATCAACAATCCACCATTACTCAAATAAACCTTAAAATATACATCATTTGTCAAAATAACCATTCCATACATAAATGATATTTCATATAAATTCAAATTAATCATTTTATTCAACAATAATTTCAAATAGCTTATGCGTATCCATAAGAACCGAATTTGATAATAGTAATATTTTGACTTTGGATTTTTAGCTGATCATATTTTCTATGGTGGGGTGATCGACAATATCACGTTCCTATCCACAATAGAGCAATAAATAATGTCATATTTTCATCCTACGATGAGAAAATCAATTGTAACGAGATTTGCCCAGAATTCATGATCACCAAACATGTTCACATGCACATTTCCAATATTTTATTTTCAACTTTTGACTATGGTCACCTTTTTCACCCCGATTATCCAATCAGTAGAGCCATGATTTCCACTCATTACGAAGCAATCAATTACATGCTATCCCAGTAAGTGGCAATCCATAATTAATATAGTTAGTCCAGAGCCTTTAGCCACTTGTTCATTTTCATAATACATATTAATTGTATTAAGATTTTTTCAGCTTTAGACTGAGCTAAGTCATATTTCTAGTCCATGAATTGTATGTAGATAATTCATATTTTCTATCCATGATGAAGCAATCAATAGTAACATGACTAGTCCAAAGCAATCGATCCAACATCCACTTGAGTCGGTGTCAACTTAATAATTAAATATATTAAGATGCTCACATTATAAATACACAACATTATCAACCTTCTTTTTTTTTTTTTTGGATGTAAAGGGAAGTAGAGCCACCCATTTTTTTTTTAGAACAAAGTATTTACGGAGGAAAGTTCATAGAAAAACTATTGACAAATTGTCAAAGAGGTAGAACAAAGCTTACAAAGTAACAACTCTGGCTGTACCAAAGCCATTTAGAGCATAAGCAGGAAAATAATAATCAGAGAATTTATGATAAGAGAGATCAACAATTATTCTACGATATGCTCACGACCATAATTCTTCATAGCCTGGACAAACCATCTCTTGTAAAAGCCATATGGTAGAGTTCCACTGGACTGCCAACAGAGCTAAAAGGCAAATCACATTGTCTGTTATTACATTTAAAAAAAGCAACAAGTAGCACAGCCCCTGAAGAGACCTTCTTTGTTTCTTTGGCAGCCAGCTCCTCCTCAGTGAATTCAGCCCCACCAGCTTCTTTCTTCTACACCCGCACAATCTGCACAAGGACATTCATACAAGGGAACACTAAAGCAGTGGTTGTAGGCCTCTCTATAATCTTTCATGACTATCCCTGATCTTCGGACTGCAAATGTGGAACAGCTTTGGAAAATATGCAGAATTTTCTAAACAACAGTAAATTTAGAACAAGTCTTCTTTCTAAAGATTATTGAATTTCTTTCTTTCCACACTTTCCAACAAAATGCAGCCAACAATTGTTCTACAACTCTTCTAATTGACAAGTCAAATTTTCTCCTTCTCCAAGTTGTCCAGATATTTTGAACATTCCAAGGCCAACCCTTAATGTTAAGCTACACTTTGAATGCCATCCAGATGCAATGCATGAAGGGACATTTTGTTAGGAGATGCTGAGAAGTTAGCACCACAAAGCACGCATCCATTATGAGTCTGCCATTTCTTTTTTGCCATCACATCTAGTCTTTTGCGAAGCGCCAACCAAAGGAACATCTTCATTTCCAAGTCACCTTATGATAAGGGCAGAGAAGCCCCTCATTGTTGATGAAGCCATATAAAGAAGTCAACAATGAACAAACCATTGGAGGTGAGCTTCTAAGTGGGAACATCGACGATTCTTGAAAGTTTTATCGATTTCACAGTTCCAAAATCATTAATTTCTATAGCATACATACGCATATAAGAATCATACATACAATATCAAAATTAATATATATGAAGCATGCAAAGAGGATCCCCACATCTATCGGTTGCAAAGCCCAAGCTAGATGCTCAATCCACTAATATTCCTAACATATCCGATCAATTTAATATCAACTAATCCTTATTAAAATCTAACAAACTAACCCCATTCCTTAGATTTTTTTTTTTTCCAAATTAATTATCTAAATTAAATAATTAAGAAGATTAGATCATTACCCATGAGCCAAAGTTTCCAATGTAGAAACCATGCTAGCGCACTTTCAATCTTGATAGCTGCACCCTCGATCTAGGCGCGGATAGCACGGTAAAACCGTCAAGGTGGAATCCAATCGAGTTCCGAAGATCAGTTGGTAGCCGCAGACAACAAGGCACGTGAGTAAAGAGATCGAAGCAGGGAAAGGCAAACTGGCTTAGATCTAGCGATAGGTCGAAGCCTGGGCTCGAGTGCTTGTGGATTAGATCCAGCGGCGTGCGGTGGAGACAGGGCCGCGATGGAAACAGAGAGGATGCGGGGAAAAGGGGACCGGGAGCGCTGGGCTCAGATCAAGGCCCAGCTCGAGCGCTCGATGGCAAGATGATGGTGATCCGGCAGCAGTCGAACAACCGCTGGCATAACCACAATCAAAGGAGGGAAGAGAGATCTATGGCTAGTATCCAACGGGTCACAGGAAAGAGAAATAGAGGCGGTGATGGCGGAGCCTGGCAGGGAAATGGGGAACTCAGGCCCGACTGCCGTCCTAGCGGCAGCGGAGATGGGCCGAAGGCCACGGAGGCGGCGACAGAGGCGGGCGGCCAGCTGGAAGGAACGGCCAAAACGAAGAAGCACAGAACAGGGGGCTTCGTTGGTCTAAGGATCGATCGACCGAGGAAGCGGACTCAGATCAGGCGCCTATTGGACGGCGAGGCTGGAGAGGATGCTGGAGGCACGGGAAGGAGGACAAAGCTAGATGAAATAGGGAAGATCTGTGGTTCAGTCTCACGGCAACAAGGGATGCCTTGTTCCGAAACAGGTTCCACTAGGCTGGATCGGGATCGACCACCGTCCGGCACGCTGATGGGTCGAGCAACAGCAAGGAGAGAGATGAAGGCCGAAGGAAGGGAGGGGTTCAAGGAAGCAGGGGAGAGTTAAATTTCTGTCAAGGGGCCAAATCAAGGCAGGTTGTTTGATTGCCGGTCAATCTACCATAATCGAAGGAAAGGGGCTCCAGCCTACTGTCACGGGCTTGTCTGCAGCCTCGTCGCAGGGGGTGGCGTCGCAGGGGGTGGCGTGGGTGTGGCACGGTGCTGTGAAGAGTTTTGGCTTCGTTGGGTTGCCATAAAAATACAATGCCGCTCGATACTTTGAAACCCCCAGGGTGGAGCTTGGGCGGATGCCTTCCTGGGGTATTAAGAGGAGCAATAGTTAGCCAAGGTGCGGCATGGCCGTGGCATGATATCTGGGTGCTCGGGACGCATGATTTTGGCATGACGGTGGACCGCCAGGATACTTATGGATACTCGAGGATTCCTCTCGATTTGAGGAGGGGCGCAGAGCTTTGATTGCGCCCCGACTCCCCCATGGCCCATAGGAGATGGGTCCATCGTGGTACGGTTGCGGAGCAATGGTGGTGCCACGCCCGGATGGTCTGGTGTGCAGGCATTCGGGACAATGCTGATCGGACGAGCTGGCCACGTTGTGCGGGGTGGGGATTTTTGAGAGGTCCCATCCTTGAGGAGTTGTCCAGGCTACTCTATACGTTCTTGATTTCTGTGGTGGAGCGAAGAGGCGATAGGGGTCTAGTCGGATAAGGGTGTGGCCTACCCGAACAGGCAAGTCTTGTGAGCATCACGGGCGAGATGTCTTGCGGGGATCTACGATAATTGGTCGGTCGTGGAGTGCAAGCTTGGCATAAGGAATATCGATTGGATATGTGCCTTGGAGCTGGTCCAAGGATCAAGGACGGTCAAGAGGGTCGTACCGAGGAGAAGGCAGCTTTGATGCAAGGATCACCGATCGGATATATTTACTTGATGGGCATGTCAAGGATGCTAGATCGGGATCGGAGCACAGGAGCTTATGGGGAACTTGGACAAAGGAATCTATGAGGGCTCGGATGTGCACGATCGACTGTAGCTTCAAGGAGTTGCAGGGCATGTCGACTTGGCAAGCTTAGCTGGGCGACATTGAGGATGGATTGCCTGAGCCTCATGCATTACAGTAGTATTGCACGGTCGTACTGTAGGGATTTGGTTTGTGTGGTGCTATTGGACAACTTGGTGGATTGTAGGTCAATGGCACAGAGATATGCCATGGCATGAAGGTACGCTGAGGAGAGGGTCGCCTTGGGTGAGCAGTACTTGGCTTGAAGGCAAAGCCTGAGGTTGGCACAAAGGTGTCGAGTTGCGGAGCACTCTTGGGAAGAGTCTATGTTCAGGCATGGAGGTGCATATGAGCATTGCGGTCGACTCGAGGGGTCGAGTTGCTTGTGGGCACTTGAAGGTGTCGCATGTGTTCAGTGCAACAGAGTGTCAGGCAGAGGCATAGATGATTACGCTTGGCTTATGTGACTGGACTGCTGCGTGCTTAATGGTATGTCCGAGGGATGGACTTAGGAGGGCTGGCCTTGGTGTGTGGGATGCTAGGGCGCCGCACGGAAAACACTCACCCCGTGACACTACGCTCAAAAACTCGGACGAGATGAAGAAGGTGGAAGGCGATGACCATCGGCTGTCAGAAGTCAGGGAGGAGTTGAGAAGGTCATAAAACAGGGGCGCGACGGTGGTTTCGCGCGCACCCTCCTCCCACGCCAGCATGCCCGGCCAAAAGTCTCTGGCGCCAAATGCGCATCCATGCCTCCCTTCTGGCTGGCGTTCGCCTGCTCCCATCCTTTCCGGTCGAGGAATCCGTATTCTGTTTCCTCTTTCAGGCGGAGGCTGGGAACTCCCCCGGCTTCCAGCCGGACGGTTCGAGCAAACCGGTCCACTCGGACCGGCCATCACGGACTAGGTTATCAATATGTAGTTCTCTCTCTCTCTCTGCGTGTGCGCGCACGCATATACTATCATTATTTCTTAAACTTCTGATCTGATAAAGAATTTTGATTTTGTAATGTTGTTTGACTGCAGTTTATATTGATTGCCTTGTTACCGCCTATGGATCTTAACTTCATGACAAACTCTCTGGTGTGCTTATTTTGTATCAAAGGTTATGTGTATTCTTTCTTGCCTGTTGCCAATCTTAATAATGCACATGCTTCTGCCCCTAGATACTCATATCAGAGAATGAAAATTCCCTTTTGCTGATTGTTCTCGTTGTTTTCTTTCGTCTTTTTCCCTGTGGGGTGAATTTTTCAGGATGCAGCTAGATACAGAGACTAATCAAAGATTGTGGCTCGACACTTTCTCCTTAAATGTTCCAGTGATGCTACTACTTTGGTATATTCCTAGTTTATCTGCATGGTCCTTTTTGATTAATTGAGTTAGATGCCCATGATTTCTATTTCCACCATCCCTTATCCTTGTTTTAAGGGACCCTGCATATGACTGTTGTTGCTTACATTGTTTTTCAGCACAATTTAGAATCTAAATAGACTTTGCTATTTTCTTTTTCCTGAAGCTTTTTCTAATTGCGTTTCTTGCAGTTAACCTTCTTCATAACAGCATTGTTATGCAAATTCTTCCAATGGCAGTCATGCATCTACAAATTCTACCTTGCTACATTCTTTGTTTATCATATTCATTAAACTAGTACCTGTCTTGCTTCTATAGGATTGATCGGGTGTCTTGGACAATTCATGGATGGGCTGAAAGGAAGATGTTAGTTGATTATAAAGGTGAAACCGCAAAAGATGGGTATGATGATGAAATAATTTAAACAGCAAAGGATGGGATATATTGAATTATGTAGACCACAACCCAGAGTTGCAAGTAAAGCAGGTGAACTACTAGACATCTCACATAAATTAAAGAACATGTTTAAATGATGGAAGAGTACAAGGAATATCACCTTTAATATCATGTCTCTTCGGAGACATCGGATAAAATTGGGACATGTGTACAACGAACATTAAGGCGATGAACCGGTTGATATGCAACTTTCTAGTCCTTTCCTTTGATCAACAAAATGAGTCTGCTTGCGTTTATCTTGGTTTTGATGTCAGCAAGTTATGGTCCTACAAAAACTTAGCAATTTTTAAACTTTTTATCATTGCATCATTGGGAGTTTTATTGCTGGAGCAGGATTATATTCTCCCTCCTGTAAAATGACCAAAGATAATCATCTTGTCACTGCATTTACAGACAATCTTCATTCTGAACAATAGCATAACTGCTTGATGATTAAATTTTGAAACTTTATCATTGCATCGTTGGAAGTTTTATTCCTGGAGCAGGTTTATATTCTCCCTCCTGTAAAATGACCAAAGATAATCATCTTGTCACTGCATTTACGGACAATTTTCATTCTGAACAGTAGCATAACTGCTTGATGATTAATCATTATGTCAAATATTTACAGTTGTGTCTGCATTGTTTACAGTACCATTCTTTGGCGATGGATGTGGCCATTGGTTCAAGTGGTAAAACAATGTCATTATAGTTTAGTTTTTTTACTAGGTGCTGGTGTATATTGGTTAATGATTTCAACTGAAGATTATCAATGTTCCTTAGATGCCAAAGATATCTGCCATCCTTTTTCCAGGTATAAATTGTAGTTATAATGAATTTGGATCATGAAGTCAAATATAAGTCTCGGAGAGTGCCACAAAAATGATTAGCAAGGATCAAAGATTGGGGTGCCGGCTGCACCAACCAACAGCAGCTGGCACATTCTGTACCTATAGGGAATTGGCATCTGGGTATACAAATATCACATACGAAGGGATCTCAGAGCAAATTCCAATAACGTGCGGCTCGGTCAGCTCTTCGTAGGACAGAAGAGAATCGATCAGCCTCCCTAGCATGGGAACCTAATCTTAATAATTTAGGCTACGCCCAACAATAATAAGAACACAGCGGAACGCGACACCAGAAAACACCATGAAGAAGAAGAAGAAATAAGGGAAAGAAAACTTTTATTAAATAACCACTCGTTGGTTTATGATAGAAGTTCTCCCGGTCTCTCGATTTCTCACAAATACAAGAGGATCCTTAGATGATCTCTTTCTCTCCCTTTCTCTCTCTGATCTCTAATCCCATCCTTGAGTGTCCTTTTATATAGGAACAACCTCATATTATAAGTCCCTCACGAACTCAACTCTCTAAGTACAAGATAAGGATAAACTCAGAATCCCCGTTTCCGTAGGACTGTGCAGTCAGATAAAACTACCAAGTTCGTGATTCAAACGAACTTGGATTGCAACGAAACTTGATCCGTTGGATTCGGAACGAAAACTTCTTTAAGATAACGCCTTATCCATTTTGAACCGACTTCTATGGAGTTTTCAGAATATCGCACAAAGTCGCATGGGTAAACTCCATTCTGTTATGCCTCATTGCACTAACTTCTTTGCTGACCAACGTACATCTCGAGACATGTACCTCTGGCCCCATTCTCTTAAGTACTCCTTGTAGATCTTGTACACATTTTTTCAAATAATTCTAGGGCTTATATTTGATGTCCAAGTTGTTCAAATCTCAAGAGAGTGTAGTCAGACCTCAAACCCATTTTGACCCAATTTGGTTTGCATCTTGATCCGTGTCCGATCCAGCCCCGATTCGAGGAGCCGTGACACCCTCCCCCACCTAAGCTGAAGTCACCTCCGATGAGACTAGACGATACTTGTTGATGATGTCTTCAAATTGCCATAGTTCGTCACCATACTCTCAACTTGCTTTTGAGTCTGCTAGTCCTCTCCATCGGACTAAGTACTGCATCCGACTGTCCTTCTTCATGTCTGCCTTCAAAAATCTTCTTGGTGTAATGAACTTGTACGGCCATCGGAGCTCTCCCGCTTTGAGCTCGAGAAGGGTCAGTTGTGTACTCTTTGAATGAATTCAACAGAGACACATGAAACATCGAATACACTTTCAGTTTGAAAGACAGCAACAACTGATACACGGTTTCTCCAATTCGATAGATGATGATGAGGGGGCCTTCATACCTCCTCACGAGTGCTTTATGGTAGCCCGACTTCAATCTCATGTGATGGTAGAGTTTCACCAATATCTGATCACCAATCTGAAACTCAGCTGCACGTCGCTTTATGTCAGTCCACTTCTTCATCCATTTGGTCACCTTCAATAAGAAAACCTAAATAAAATCTGTATCCTCCTTCAGATCTCTCACGAATCTGTAAGCGGTTGGGCTACGTCCCACGTAGTCCGCTGCGATACTCCCTAGAGTGTCTGGTTGCTATCCTGTTATCACCTCAAATGGGTGATTTATCGGTCGACTCCGATCGCTGCAAGTTGTAACTGAATTGGACTTGGTCCAAGAGTCACACCCAATTCCGCTGGTTGGCATTCCCATAGTGCCTCAAATACATCTCTAGTAATGCATTTGTTCATTCTGTTTGGCCATCAGTCTAAGGGTGGAAAGCCATGGACATCTTCAGTTCTATTCTGAGTATCTGAAATAACTCAGTCCAGAATCTTTCCATGAAGTGAGCATCGCGATCAAAAATAATGCTCCATGGTATCTTCCAATATTTTACCACATATATGAAGAACAACCTTGTCATGTTCTCCACATGACAAGTAGTAGGTGTTGGAATGAAGATCCCATACTTCTAGAAGCGATCCACTACTACCATGATGGAGCTATATCCTTCCACTAGAGGTAACCCAATGGTGAAGTCCATGGAGACGCTCTCCCATGGATGCTCTGGTATAGGCAATGGCTCCAACAACCCCACAGGTTGCTGATGTTCGATTTTGTCTTGTTGGCATACTAAATAAGTGCGAATATACCCCTCGATGTCATCTCGCATATTTGGCCAATAGTAGCTATGTTCTATGAGAGCTTGGATCCGATACACCTTCTGATATTCTGCCCATATAGAATCATGATGCTCTCACAGCACCTCGCACCTCAGCCCTCCGCTTGAAGGCACATAGACACATCGTCCCCATGTCAAAATCAGCCCACCTTCGATCCAGAAATGGTGTGCCTTGCCGTCCTTGATGAGTTCACCCATGGATGTGGCCCATGGATGTGGCCCATGGATCCTTCTCCATCTTGGTCTTGACCCTCTCTATTAAGTCACTTGCTGGTCCAGAAGTGGAAGAAATCGCAGCCAACTGTGCCTTTCTGCTTAAGACGTCAAGAACCGAATTGATTCGGCCTGGCTTATACTCGATGTAAAAATCAAATTCAGCGAGAAATTGCTGCCATCTCGCTTGCTTTGGGGTGAGCTTTGGTTGGGTTTGGAAGTAGCTTGTGGCCACGTTGTCCGTGCGCACCACAAACTTGGATCCGAGGAGGTAATGGTGCTAGGTTCTAAGGCAATGCACAATCGTTGTCATCTCCTTCTCATGAACCGTGTACCTATGCTCGGTGTCGTTCAACTTCTGACTCTCGTAGGCCACTGGGTGTCTTTTCTATATTAGCACCTCTCCAATGGCAAAATCTGATGCATCGGTATAAACTTCAAAAGGAATCGAGAAGTTCGGTAGCATGAGGACCGGCTCCTCTGTGACCACCTGCTTGAGATGATCGATCGCCTCCTGATATTGATCCGACCACCGCCATGGCCGATCCTTCTTCAACAAATCCATCAACAGGGTACATAACTTCGAATATCCGGTGATAAACCTCCTATAATAATTTGCCAAACCAAGAAAAGTGCGTAAGTATGTAACACATGTAGGTACCTCCCACTCGGCTATGGCTGAAATCTTCGAGGAATCCATCATAAGCTTTCCATCCCCAATGATGTGCCCGAGGAACAGCATCCTCCGCTACACAAACATGCACTTCTTCCTCTTCACAAAGAGCTGGTGTTACCGTAAGGTGGAGAAGACTTGCCTCAAGTGCGCCACATGCTCGTCCAACGTCCGACTGTAGATAATAATATCATCCAATTATACTACCATGAATTTATCGATAAAGTCGTGGAGTACACGTTGCATTAAAGCACAGAAGATTGCTGGAGCATTGGTGAGGCCGAAAGGCATGACAAGGTACTCGAAGCTCCCATACCTTGTCACACATGCAGTCTTCTCGATGTCCTCCTCTACCATGCGAATTTGATAGTATCCGCTGCGAAAATCCAACTTGGAAAACCACCGTGCCTTACCAAGTTGATCGAACAAGTCATCAATTCATGGAATAGGGTACTTGTTCTTCACTGTGAGTTTGTTGAGGACCCTGTGTCGATGCAGAGTCTCAACGAACCATCATGCTTCTTTTGAAAAAGTATCGATGCTCCATATGGACTCTTCGAAGGTCAGATGAACCCGTTGTCCACCAACTTCATTAGCTGTCTCCTCAGCTCTTGGAGTTCAGATGGGGTCATCCTATATGGTGTTTGAGCTGATGGACGCACTCCCTGCACCAAATCAATCCGATGATCGATTTCTCTTCTTGGCGGCAATCGCTTGGATAATTCGAGGGCATCACATCCTCGAATTTAGTGAGATCATCCTTAATGGGTGCTGGAATCTCTTCTCCCTTCAGTAGATCTTCCTCTTGAATGGACGCAATATATGTTGGAAGTCCCTTTCTCAGCCCCTTAGCAAGCTGCATTACCGATAGGACTCGCTACGGAGTTTCTCTAACTCACTTTCCTTGAACCACACAAAGTCCGCTCGAATTCAGGACCACCACCACATCTGAATCCATCTTTACCATGGCATGTAGCTGGGTTACGAAAGACATACCGATGACCACCTCATAGTCGTTGATAAGGATGACCACCGCTGTCACCCATCCAATCCATGTACCAAATTGGATCTCAACATCCTTGGTTGTTCCGCTTGTAGCTACCTCTACGCAGTTGACTGTCTTGAACGTGTGCTCATCACGTTCAATCTTCAGGTTGAGCTTCTTCGTCATTGCTCAGTCCACGAAGAAGTCAGTGGCACCCGTATTAATGAGTGCCTGAAAGATGTGACTATTGATATTGATAGGTGCGTAGAGTAGGCCTCATGGACCCTTGGCCTTCAGGGTGTTGAGACTGAGTGAACCCATCCTTTGGTCGGTCTCTTACTGCTCCTCCACCATCATAGATGCGATCTTGCCCCTCGATGGATGATCCTTCACCTTATGCGGTCCATTGCAAATGTATCATGAGATAGTGCTGGTACCTTGCACCACTTCTTTGCCCTTCGATTGAGAAGCCCCTCCACTTGAGGAGCCCAGATTCGAGTCTTTTCTGCCTTCCTTGTGACCTAATTTCACTCTTCCACCTTTGCCCTGTTTGGATGCATGGGCTTTGGGAGCTATGGATTGAGTCTTGAACTCGATGAGAGCCTCCGCTTGAGCTATTGCCTCGTTCAAACTCTTGACTTCTCTTCGTTGCAACTCCATCTTGGCCATGTTTTGAGCCCGTCAAGGAAGGTGAAGAGAGTCCTCCTGATTGAGGTCTGGTACCTTCAATAATAATTCGCTGAACTCTCGCACATACTCACGCACATCACCCTTTTGCGTGAGCCACCATAGTCGTGCTCGAGCATCATCCTTAGTGAACTCGGGGAAGAATTGCTTCCAAAGTTTAGTTTGGAACTGTGTTCAAGTGGTGATTGGAACAGCCCGTCGCTTCACATCATCATCCCGACGTCACCACCAAAGCATCGCCACATCTCTCAAGAACATGGCCACCATGCTCACCTTCATGGCTTCACCCCTTACGCCGGTAACCTGTAGGTATTGTTCTACGGTGAAAAGAAAGTTATCTACCTCCTTTGCGAACCGCTGCCCATAGAACTTCTATGGCTTGGGAACATCAAGCTTGTGTAAGGGACGCATAGCCTCATTTGTGACCTTCATTGTCGAGGTAGAAGAGGACACGCCTGTGGTGATTTTTTTTTTTGAAAGGTCAACCACCTATATTTGGAGAGCCTTCATCATGGTCTCCAACTCTTTGTTGCGCTGCAACACTTCCTCGTAGCGCTGCTCCATATCGAAGAAAATTTGATTCAACCGAGCAACTATCTCACCTCGAAGGGTTGCGTCCTTACCCTCGAGGTCCTCCACTCATCCTTCAACCTCAGCTATTTGGGCCTTGCACTTCCATAGTCGATTGTCAATGGAGATAATCGAAGATGCAATCAGTAGCCCTTGCAGAAAATCATCAACTAGATGCGCTCCATCCATTTCCATGCCTCCTCCTGAGGCAGGATTGGGATCCAAGGTCGAGGATGATGAATCTCCCGTTCCCACCATGGATGCTGATGTAGAGGTCGTCTTCTTCATTTTCGATATCACTTTGATACCAACTGTCACGTATAAAGAAATTTCAGAGCAAATCCCAACAACATGCAATTTGGTCAGCTCTTCGTAGGGCAAAAGAGAACCAATCAGCCTCTCTAGCATGGAAACCTAGTCTCAATGACTTAGGCCACCCAACAATAATAAGAACACAGCGGAACGTGACACCAGAAAACACCATGAAGAAGAAGAAAAAATAAGGAGAAGAAAACTTTTATTAAATAACCACTCGTTGGTTTACAATAGAAGCTCTCCCGGTCTCTCGATCTCTCACAAATACAAGAGGATTCTTAGATGATATCTTTCTCTTCCTCTCTTTCTCTCTGATCTCTAACCCCATCCTTGAGTGTCCTTTTATATAGGAACAACCTCAGGTTACAAGTCCCTCGTGAACTCAACTCTCTAAGTACAAAATAAGGACAAACTCAAAATCCCCATTCCCACGGGACTCTACGTAGTTAGATAAAACTACCAAGTTTGTGACTCAAACGAACTCGGATTGCAACGAAATTTGATCCGTTGGATTTGTAACGAAAAATTCTTTAAGATAATGCCTTACCCACTTTGAACCGACTTCTGTGGAGTTCCCAGAATATCGCACAAAGTCGCATGGATAAACTATATTTTGTTACGCCTCATTGCACTAGATTCTTTGCTGATCAACGTACATCTCGAGACATGTGCCCTTGGTCCCATTCTTTTGAGTACTTTTTGTAGATTTTGTACACATTTTTTCAGATAATTCTAGGGCTCAGATTTGGTCTCTAAGTTGTTCAAATCTCAAGAGAGTGTGGTCAGACCTTGAATCCGTCCAGTGATCCAATCTGATTTGCATCTTGACTCGGTCCAGTCCCGATTCGAGAAGTCGTGATACAAAGGTGTTAGTGTTGCTTGGTACGGTGTGTAAGGTGTGTACACACCCCTTTTTTGTTTAATTTTCAAATCCTAAGCTTGCAGGTGAAGGGTTTTTAAATCCTGAAGGATGGTGGACTGTAAATTAAAAATATATTTTTTTGAAGCTATTAATTTTTTTTTGATGAAAATGCAAATTTTATTAAAAATTATTATATTTTTTTTGTACAATGGTACACGGTTGCAGCTTTTAGTTTGACTTTTTCTAAGGGATAATTGGCAAGTGCTATTGTTGATGCCCTTGCGATAAAGGACATTAAATTGAATATCGCCATGCATATTCTTGTTATGAAATAAATTAAGCTCAATTTTATCGGATAGTGGTTTGGCGGCAAGTGCTGCGAATGCAGTTGATGGTTGCTCATGAGGAATGATGTTAGCAGGATGAACCTTAGGCATGCTTTCTCTAATTTATTACCTGTATGCTTTTTGTCTCCTTTTATGCAGTTCTCTCATGTTAAATAAACTCTTTTAACCAAAAAAAAAAAAAAGAAAATCTCTTTACCATCTACAAGTACATGCTTATGCATGCACATCTGTTTGCGTATGCTTTCAAGATATATGCTGTTATAGGCGCTTAAATCCCTCATCTCATGTCTTTGGTAGCTAGATGTGCTGGCGTTAAGTGCAGGCATAATGTGTGGGTGTCATGCTCGGATGAGATGCCAGAGGAAAAGCTGAGAACATCTGGTCAGCATACTTTTATTTATGATTCCGCATTTTATTTAATGTCTATTCAATGTCTCCTTAGGATGGCAATGAATCGGATCGGCTCAAAAATAGATGAGATCAATATGGATCGAATTAAAAAATTATCAATCTAAATTCAATCTATTTATTAAATAGATTAAAAATTTAAATCTAAATCTAATTTTTTTATTAAATAAATAATTTCATTCGACGAACTTAATCTATTTATTAAATAGATTAAATAAATTAAATAAGTTAAACAAATTAAATAAATCAAATTAAATGGATCAAAAATAGATTAATCAAATTTTAAATAGATTAAATAGATTAAATGGGTTAAATAAATCAATCATCCAAAAGTTAAATTTAATTTATTTATTAAATAGATTAAATAAATTGATCTATTTATGATCTAAAATTATTTAATCCAAATCTAAATTTATTTAAGATAAATCAAACACAGATTGAGATTGAGGCGATGGGTTAGATCAATTTTTGCCACCCTTGCTCCTGTTATACATTTTCCCCTACTGGATACATTCTCTCTCTTTTCCGGTGGTGTTGGTGTTATAGCAGAGCAGCCCGTTATACTTCCTAGGAGAAGATTGGTTCTCTATCTCTCTGCGTGCGCGCGCGCGCGTGCCTGTTGAATGAGCAATAGGAGAAGATTATCCAGACATTCGAAGGCAGGAGAGCTTTCATGCAAAAAAATTTAATTTAGGTTTCCAGATATCACACGTTGTGATTTGTTTATTATGCTTTTGGCGTATTTTATTGTTTTCGAGAAGAATTTTTGGCATATTTTGTCATGTGTCTTTTGAGTATGACTTTATGCAACATTGGTTTTTGATTACATTTGATCGAGAGATCCATTGATAGTTCTGGACTCTTAACAATATTTGTGGTAAATGTATTGGTAAATTAAATTGCCATACATTGAAACTTGAAATTTCATCTTCGTCTCCTCTGTCAGCACGTCTACTATCGATAATATTATGCAAATTTAACAGCTTAGCTGACAGTTCCCCTCCTTTGATTTCCATATGTTTTAAGGTGGCTTATTTTCTGCAGGAGGGTGATTTTCAGGTGAAGTGGTGGGTTCATCGAACTCTGAATCCACAAATAGAGTGCCAGATTCACCAAAATTTCTCACTTTTTGTGGTTTTTCAGTGTCGCCAATTTCCATTCTCCCTTTCCATCTATAACAAATGTAGGCAAGGCCTCCAACTTGGACAAACTCTATCTTTCATTCTACCGTATAGGTTCCCTTTTGTTAAAATGAGGTCAACTCTCCAACTTTCCCATCCGGGTTGGCATCTATTCCTTTACCTCCCAAATGAAAATAAAGCTCGGCTGTGCCTCTTGTAGAGGTAGGCAGTGTTTTGAGAGCAATGCTCAAAGATATTAACAGATTGGTCATCAACCACAACCATGACATCAACAGCAGGGGATAACAGAAGCAAAGGCCACCAATTATTTAGTTGTTAATTTATTACAAGACAGTTGCAATACATGAAGCGGCATGAAGAAACAAGGAGGAAATAAGATACTTCCACCTTAGAAGAATTAGATTGAACTATATAAAACATCACAAATAAGTGTACAAAAAGGAGATAGAGGTCCTCCAACGTAGAACCTGAGGCAACTAATAAAACGGTGCATGAAAAGATCCTTTTAAGATGGAAGTGATTTTAATTTTATTGTTGTATATGTATGTATGCGGCAGTGCGTTTAAATTTTTTTGATTCTAGCTGTCATCCTGGGTCTCGACACATGGAGGGCCGGGATGTACTTCAACGCTCTTTTCTCTACTCTGGTTACTGCCCCGTGGAAAATGATGAAGAATCGAACCAGATTATCGGAAAAGAAGATATAGTTCTGGCGATCTTCGTCTTGCTTTCACTTTCCCTCATATTGTGAAGGACGAAATCATCCAGAATTGACAACGGACGTAAAAATATCCTGCAACTTTTATGTGCGGGACATGATGTATTGAAACCGAAAAGATCGGCAGGATGGTGATCGCTAGCTCACAGGATTCATATGCGCAGGGAAAAGTTCACTACCTCACACAATCCATATGCGCGGGGACGCTCTCTCGTCACCATGCATTTCCGATTACTTCCTCGGCACGCAACAGAAGCAGAATCGCATTCATATTTTCTCAGGGGTGGAGTGGAAGATGAACCGCCAAATTCTCAAACACCCAACGCCAACCTAGCACCATTCTATTGGTTTGCCATCACTACATTTCCCTTTGTCCCTTCCTATCTCTCTTCAGGATCCAACTCGAATCAGTCAGGCGAGCTTCTAGCAATGAAAGATACCTAGTCTATCCTCCCTAGCTCCAATATTTCCAATAGTAGGAACGAGTAATTCTCAAGGGCCAAATGTGCTCTTCCCATATATTCACTATTGGTGTTTGGTGGTACAGGGAGCTCGTCTGGGGACCATTTGTGTTTGGACCGCGAGGTGGCAGGGTGGATTGGCCCAGACTGACTCGTTCATACAGCTATGAACTTTGTCTTGATCCCACGGACCGGTTCAATCTCCTTATCCCATGATGATCTTATATTCACTGGAGGTGGTTGATGGCTTGATGCTACAATTTGCTCGTTTGTGTTTGGACCACGAGATGGCTGGATGTATTGGCCTTGACCGACTAGTTTATAAGGCCAGGAAGTTTGCCTTGATCCTTCGGACCGGTTCAATCTCCTAATCCCACGATGCTTGTAGAATACCGTAAAGAGTAGGAATACTGTCGAAGCCTGTCACCTTGTTCCAAAAGCTAATTCTAGGGCAGAGTGATGCCATGCAGGCATGAATCTAACATGGTGTTGATGCAGAATCTGGTCGTCGCCGAAGTCCACTAGAATGGAGGCCGATGAGGTCGCCGCCGGGGACCTGCAAAATAAAGTTTCATCTGGAGCCGGTGGGGGATGGCTCCGACAGGACCCTCCGATGATCAAATCAGCTCTGGCGAACAGGAATGGAGTGCTCGGAATGAGTTCCAGAGCTTGGAGAAAAAGATGAGAGCTTAAAGATTAGAGAGATTTGAGTTAACGTATCTGAAGGGTCCTTTATAGGCGGAGCTTAGTTGATGGTGACGATCATACCACCTGGCAGAGAGCCGTTGGGACCGCATGGAGTTCAGTACGGAGAGGAAGGCGTCGTCAGGTGGACGGTGACAGCCATACTGGCAGGTCGTGGGCCGCATGGGGCTGGTTACGGAAAGAGTGGTGTCATCAGTAATAGCGGCCATATCGTCCGATCTTGTTGCCTATTGCAGACTGATGGCGACAGTTCGTCTAGAAGAGTTCGGACTTATAGGAGAGTTCGGCTGAAGGGAAAGCTCGGGAGGAGCTAGACCGTAGAGGAGTTTGGAGGAGCTCGACCAGCTGAAGAGACGGCCGCTTGGAGAGTTCGGCCAAGGGACGACCGCTGAGGAGTTCGGGCGCTGGGGGATTTCGTTAAAGTCCGGCCGCTTGGAGTCCAAGGAGCTCGACCGCTAAGCAATTCGACCGGCTGAACGGATTCGAAGGAGCTCGGACGCTAGGAGTTCCATGAGCTCGACCGCTAAGGAGTTCGAAGGAGCCCAGCCGCTAGACAGTTCGATCGATTGTAACAGTTCGGCCAAGATCCGTCCGCTGAAGCTCTTCCGTGGTTACTGGCCGCATCAGGCTAGACACCAAACTTGACTTCGGTAGGAGCGGGATTTATCCACAACAATAGCCCCCCCACTTTCGAGTTCGAAACTCGAAGGAAGGAAGTACAAAAAAGACGACTACCGAAGTCTTCCTCTGAGCCCCGTGTTGGTTCAGGTCGAAGCTCGAGGGAGATCTGATTTCAGGACGAGGTTATCTCCGATCTTATCTCTGACCGAAGTGAAAGTTGAAGCTCTCCAGCCGAGGTTGACACGGTCGCTCGGGAGAGATCCTATCTCTACCGAGGTCGAAGTTGAAGCTCTCCAGCCGAGGTTGGCCCGGTCAACTCGGGAGAATCCTATCTCTTTTGGCCAGGTTGATGCGGGCGCTCGGTTAGGACGGTTCTCCTTCTGTTGCCTAACAGGCTATGAGGCACATTCAGACCGTGTCCGTCTCCCCATCTGTCTATGGTAAACGAGTGTGGCTTTGCTCACGTTAGGACGAGGTTCCTACTGCCTAACAGGCTATGGGGGCACATTTCGACCGTCGTCCGTCTTCCTCGTCTCATCTAAGGTGACAAGGCTTCGACTTTGCTCGCGTTAGGATGAGATCTCTCCTGTTCCTAATGGCTGTGGGGGCACATACGGACCGTCGTCCGCATCTTCCACATCTCGTCCTTGTGAATGAGGCATTCAACTTTGCTTCGCGTTAGGACGAGGTCCTCCTCCTGCTCCTAGGGCTGTGGGGATTTCGGCACCATCGTCCGTCTTCCTCCATCTCGTCCTTTGTGAATGAGCCTTCAACTTTGCTCGCGTTAGGACGAGGTTCTCCTCCTGTTCCTAACGAACTGTGGGGGCACATACGGACCTCGTCCGTGCCTCTCCCCCCATCTCGTCTCTTTGTGAACGAGGCCTTCACTCGGGAGAGATCTTTATCTAGTCAAGATTGACTCGATCACTCATGAGAGATCTTATCTCTAGTCGAAAGTTGCTGTCTCGGGAGAGATCTTATCTCTGGCCGAGGTTGCTTCTCGGAAGAGATCTTTCTTCTAGCCGAAGTTGTCCTCGGGAGAGATCTTATCTCTGGTCGAGGTTCTTCTCAAGAGAGATCTTTATCTCTAGCCGAGTTGTCGCTTGGAGAGATCTTATCTCTGGCAAGGTCGTCTCTCGGAAGAGATCTTATCTCTGACCGGAGGTTGACGCTCGTGGAGAGATCTTATCTCTGACGAGGGCCGAGGTTGCTTCTCGGAAGAGATTTTTATCTCTAGCCAAGGTCGCTTCTCGAGAGAGATCTTATCTCTGACCGAGGTTGCTTCTCGGAAGAGATTCTATCTTGGTCGAGGTTGTCGCTTGCGGGAGAGATTTTTATCTCTAGACGAGTCGCTTTTCGGGAGAGATCTTATCTCTGGCTAAAGTTGTATGGTCTTTGACCTGGTCGTACTAGGATGAAGTTGTCTCTCCTGTTCCTAACCGAGGTTGACTCGATGCTCGGGGGAGATCTTATCTCTACCGAGGTTGGCAATGGTCGCTCGGAAGAGATCTTATTCACTCGAGGTTGTTCTCTAAGCCGACTCTAGCCGAGGTTGTTTGCTCGCGTTAAGACGAAGGTTCTCCTTCTATCTAAACGACGATGACTCGATCGCTCGAAAGAGATCTTATCTCTAGCCGAGATTCTCCACGGTCGCTCGGAAGAGATCTTATCTCTAGTCGAGGTTGTTGCTCGCGTTAGGACGAGGTTCTCCTCCTGTTCCTAATGCGGCAATTATTGACTGCTTCTTTCCTATCATCGCATAGTTTTCACATCCAGAAATAATATTATCGAAAGGAAAGAATTTTATTGAAAAGAAGTTACTAGCAGCACATCTCTAAATTCTATATTTCAAGATCGTGGTAGCATTGTTCCTCCGTGTTTCTTCGGCAATAAGTCTCAGGGTGGACGACCTCCTCATGCTGGCCTTCTCAATTTGGTGCAAGCTCTTATCGTCGGAAGATGACGAATCGCTGATGCACCAAGCTCCTCTCAGGGGTAATGTGGATGAGGCCGTAAGGTGGCTGACCTCCTTACGGTCTCTGGCTATGGCAGTGCCGAGCTCCTTGCCGTCTCTGGCTATGGCAGCATTCTTGACCGATCTTTTCCTGCTTCAGGCTGGTGCCGAAGCAATTTACCTAGCTGCCCCTTTCCGACGAGCTCCTCAATTTCGTCTCGGAGCTGGATGCATTCCTCGGTGTCGTGGCTGTGGTCGTGATGGTAGAGGCAGTACTTATTTCGATCACGCTTGTTTGGGGGAGACTGTAATCCTTCTGGTCTTGGCAGCTGGTTCGTCACTTCGGTGAGAATCTGAGTTTGAGGAGCGTTGAGGGGGGCATAGTCGCGGAACCTTTCAGGAAGAGGGCTTCTTTGCGTCCTTCTGTCGGGGTTTCCTCGGTGGCAAGCTCGAGAAGTTCAGGCCCGCCTGCTTTCGGAGGGAGTCCGTGAGCGTGGTCGAACTTCATTCCGTCCTTTTGAAAAACCTGCAGGAGAACTTCATGCCCCTTTGTTGGGGATTCCTTGAAGTCATACTCAAGAGGGAGTCCTCGCTTGCCCTGGGGCAGTTGTGAGTGCGGCCGAACTTCATCTCACCTCCTGTGAAATCTTTGTAGGAGGCTTCTTTGGTGATATACCCGAGCGAGAGTTTGGCCTCACTCGCGCCGAACTTCATTCCGAGAATGAGGTTTGAGGGGGGAGTTCGGCCTTATTTGTGCCAAACTTCATCCTGATGATGAGGTTTGAGGTGGAGTTCGGCCTCACTCGCGTCGAACTTCATTCCGCGAGAGAACTTCGTTCTACCCTTGCTTGCACCGAACTTCATTCTACTTTCCTACGAAAGCTTCCGTGGGAGGACTTCATGCTTCTTTTGTTCGGACTTTCTTGACAACGAGCTTGAGGTGGAGCCCGACTTAGCTTGCCCAAACTTCATTCCACCTCCTGTGAATTCTTTGTAGGGATCTTCCTTGGTAACATACTCGAGCGGGAGTTCAGCCTCACTTGAGCCGAACTTTATTTTGATGACGAGATTCAAAGTGGAGTTCGGCCTCACTTGCGCCGAACTTCATTCCGCTTTTTTGCGAAAGCTTCCACGGGAGGACTTCATGCCCCTTTATCGGGGCCGAACTTCTCGACATTTCGATGGTGGATTTCCTGGTGGGGTCGCCACCGGGGGCTGCTGTATGGCCTGCAATGCCTCCATGAGGCCATGGACCTATCGGACAAGCGGGTCGAACTGCTTCACATCCATCGTGGGTACAGGTGGAACCTGAGCTATCGAGGCTGAAGCAGGAACTGATGGATCCGGACGGGATCGAACCGCGGAGGCCGTCAAGCGTCGAGTCGAAGCTCTCCTGAAAGCATCTTCTCTTCGAAAAAGAACTCCAGTGAGGAAGAAGAGGGATCTATGGAGAGAGAGAAATCGTCGCCGAGTACTCCTTTAAAAATAAGAGAACCTTGGAGGCTTGGGGTGCCCTTCCTCTAGCGCCAATCTATTGACGCAGAATCTGGTCATCGTCGGAGTCCGCTGGAGTGGAGGCTGATGAGATCGCCGTCGGAGACCTGCAAAATAAAATTTCGTCCGGAGCCGGTGGAGGGATGGCTCCGACAGGACCCTCCGACGATCAAGTCATCTCTGACCAATAGGAATGGAGTGCTCAGAATGAGTTTCGAAGCTTGGAGAAGAAGAGGAGAGCTTAGAGATCAGAGAGATTTGAGTTAGCGTATCTGGAGGATCCTTTATAGATGGAGCTTAGTTGATGGTGACGGCCATACCGTCTAGTAGAGAGCCGTTGGGGCCGCATGGAGTTCGGTATGAAGAGGAAGGCATCGTCAGGTGGACGGTGACAGCCATACTGGCAGGTCGTGGGCCGTATGGGGCTGGTTACGGAGAGAGTAGTGTTGCTAATAGTGACGGTCATATCGTCCGGTCTTGTTGCCTGTTGCAGACTGATGGCGACAGTTCGTCCAGAGGAGTTCGGACTCGTAGGAGAGTTCGGCTGAAGGAAAAGCTCGGGAGGAGCTCAATCGTAAAGGAGTTCGGAGGAGCTCGGTCGACTGAAGGGACGACCGCTTGGGAAGTTCGACCGAGGGACGACCGCTGAGGAGTTCGAACGCTGAGAGATTCCGTTAAAGCCCAACCGCTTGGAGTCCAAGGAGTTCGGCCGCTAAACAGTTCGGCCGGCTGAACGGATTCGAAGGAGCTCGGACGCTAGGAGTTCGATGAGCTCGGCCGCTAAGGAATCCGAAGGAGCTCGGCCGCTAGACAGTTCGGCCGGCTGTAATAGTTCGGCCAAAATCCATCCATTGAAGCTCTTCCGTGACTACTGGCCGCATCAGGCTAGGCACTGAACTTGACTTCGGCAGGAGCGGGGTTTATCCCCAACACATGGCTTTCAGAAGCTAACAACTGATTGGCTAACTTCTTCCATGAACTTGAAGTTGGTTGTGCGCACGTGTGAATGTATGTATGTATATATATATATATACACACACACATACATTTGTTCTCATAATCTCGATGCAATACGTCACTCTTAAATATATTTTCAAGATTATCCTTGAAATGCATAGCCCTTATATTATACACCATTTTAGACATAAGCAATGAAGATGACCGATTTTTTTTTAAAAAAAATGTGGTCCCTTGACTCTGGATTGCAAATTGGTTGCAACTTGGAAGCAAGAAATACTAGTTTCTATCGGACAATTGTGGCCAAGATAATTTCATTTATGGCTCTTGGTTTGTATATATGAATTGTTAAGACCTCATCTTTTGGTTTTTGGATGGAATCATGTTTTGTTTGAAGTATGCACTTGGGTCTAATTGAACGCATTCAAATTTCATTTTGGTATCACTCGATCCTCCCATAAAGATCCAGGGGTAAAAAGTAAATAGCGATTATAAGCAAGGTTGGCGGTCAACGAAGCCTAGCTGCTAACTGATGGTGCAATCAAGGGGAAGTAATAATTTTCGGGTGCTCCTGATTCCCAGAATTGCTAGGGACAAGCACGCCGCGTTGGTGGTGTTTTTGTTTTCGTTCGATCATTTTTGACAAAAACCGACAGGAACAAAAAGAAAAATCCTTCGGTTGTTAAGGCGTCGCCTTAAGAAAAAAGAGAGAAAAATATTCCATTCAGGAGAAAACAGGAAGGTTCGCAGGGGTGTTTTGGTCCACCGACTCGCCCCTGGCTTCCAGGCTTGCATTCGATGCCCGTCTTTCTTGCGCGAGAGGACTAGAAGGCACCCACCGACCCCAGGGTTTTCTGATAAGCTCGCCTTTTCTTTTTCCAATCCCCGGTTGGATCTGATTGCCCCAAGCAATCTGGTAGCCTATTATCATACGCATCATCCACCACCTATCTATCTAATATCTATGCACCAGGACCTTCCCAGACTCCCCACCCCCTCTCCTGAATACGCCATAAAAAGAATATATATATATATATCGAAAGGATGGTTGTGTCTAAAAAGAAAGAACCCTCCTTTCCTACTACGTTTAGAGGAGATTGAGAACCAACATTATATAATAATTATGATTTAGAGAGGTGGATGCGTGCTTGCACTTTGTTTCTTTTCCCTCCAAAGCGAAATTGCAGGGGCATCTCGTTCGGTTATCTGCTTTTCTTGTGTAAGTACCCACCTTTCCTTTCCTCTCTAATTATCTACTCATGTTCCCACTAATCAAATAATAATAATAGTAACGACAGCAGCAACATGATATTAATGGCTTGCCCTCTTTCCGGTGGAACGCCCCATGGTCCAAAGTGTGGCATCTCTCCTCAATCCCATCTATTAATTCGGTGGTGCAGAGATGCAAGCATAAAGTGGTTGCGTGCTGGGGTGGTGGCATCTTGACTCCTGTTTTCGTGGATATTGTGCTCATTCCCTCGGTTTGTTCCCCACTTTGAGTTAGGAGCAGTCGACGCCAGTAAATTTTCTCCCCCGTTCGAGGAAAGGAATGGGTTATTCTCTTCTTCCTCATTGAGTTTCGGAGCTGAGTGCTCCTCTGTTCCTCTTTTCTTTTCTTCTTCTCCTGCTGAAATGGATCGGAATGGCAGATTCTGCTGTCATTTTCCTTCATAGGGTTCTCCTTCCTTTTACCGATTTCTAACCTTCGAATTACTGGCATAATATGTTGTGAAAAAGAAATGCAAATTAATGTGCTAGCTTTGAATTCCCCCCGCCCCTTCGTCGAGTGGCTTGCGGTTGGTTGGACGTAGATGTTCTACTCTGAATTGTCTCCATGTACTGCTTTTCATACTTAATTTGTTCTGATTTTCAGCTCGAGAAAGGGACTTGTGGTTGAAATTTCCTTTTCATATATTTCATCTCAAAATAAATAACTCAGTATTCTTTGTTTTATTTCACCATGAGACTGGGGGAGTTGGGAGGAGAGAGGAAGCAGCAAAAACAACAGGATATTATTATTCGGATTCCGGAGTGATAAAATAATCCTCCATGCATTTCTCAACAGGACCTTCAAAAAGCTCTTGGCAGCCAGTCATGGCTGCTGCTGATACCACCGACCCGGATTATTGGCTGAACTGGAGAGTTTCACTATGTGGGATATGGGTGCTGTCTTGCGTGATCATAGCTTCCATTCTGATTTGGAAATATGAAGGTTCCAACTCGGAGAGAGAAGATAGAGCAGAAACTCGACCGGAGACATTGGGAACTTTGTACATGGTTGAGTCTTGGAGACCTTGTCTTCAAGAAATCCATCCTGCTTGGCTGCTGGCTTTTCGGGTCACAGCATTTTTTGTACTCCTGGCATTGCTCGTCGTCAATGCCATTGTGAATGGAGGTGACATCTTCTACTACTACACGCAGTAAGCCCACTCTTGTTCCTGTATACGGTGTTCACTTTTGCTGAATACTGTTCGAATTTCTTCAAGCATCATCCATATCCGCTCATACATAGTCGGTGTAGTAATTATCTCAGTTAACTCTTGGTTTTTTCCCCTTCCGACTTGTTAAAAATGATCCCTTTAACCATGTTTCATGTTTGCAGTTTCTGGTGTATGCATGTCTGTGTAGATTTGTAGATTCTTTGCTTGTGGAGTCCTTTGATCCTTTCCCAGGATGGATTATTGCTTGATCTCGACTCCCCATACCCAAAAAAATTGGACATTAATTTGCATGATCAATTAAGCCCCGTAAATCTCTCTGCATTCTTCAGTTCAAAGACTCTTTGCGTCAAAACTACTCTATGAGTTAGGAAGTGGGAGAAAATCTTCTTCCAGGCATTGGTTTGAAACTTAGTTTCTTCCACCCCCTGTTTCCTTCATAGAAGCTGCTTATTCAGGGCAACCGATTGCAATGACTTTGACCCTAGTAGTAGTAGTAGTAGTAGTAGCTGAATTTGTGTCACCTGGGTTCTCTCCCCTATTAACAACTCTAGTTCATGATCACGGCATCATCCAAATATCATTTCCTTTCTTCAGGTGCTTCGTACCTCATTATTTGACCATTGGTTGCTCAATGTTTAAGCTAAAGTTTGTATTTCATAAAGTCGCAGTTTCAATGAGGCTCTTATTCTTGTTGCGTATGGTTGCCAAAATTCTTGATTGGATTTCTTGTTCCGAAAATGAATGCCTTCTCTAATGCTGGATGTGTTTGTGGTATCTTTGGCTCAGGTGGACTTTTGTGCTGGTTACTGTTTATTTCGGGGTATGTGATTTTAATCTCGACCTTCACTGTTTGAAAATCTTTGTACTCGTGCTGCTTCCTCGGAGTGGTGATTAGTGTGATGAGAATAATTTTAGAGATATACTTCTGACTGTAATATGTTAGCGTAAATTTGTCAAATCCATCGCTTCTGAATCTGCTTTCACATCAAATCATTTCTTTTAGCTTGGTTCGCTGCTATCTGTTTATGGGTGCCATCAATATCTCAATAAAGTTGGTGCGGATAAGCTGGACCTTGAAAGGCCAGATGCTGAACCTGGCACGTACATGGCTCCTACAATTGAGGAGAATTCAAATGTGCATGGTGCAGTGAAAATCTCTGGCTTCCATGAAGAAGACAACACTCAGGAAATTGCTGGATTCTGGGGTTATGTGTTTCAAATCATCTATCAGGTGATAATCTTTCATGAATCAAGTAACTGCAAATGTCATCTTAATGTCATTTAATATCTTCCATGAGTGGCAGGCATCAGGCACGTGACCTGGGAAGAAAAAAAGTTTTCCCATAAATATTAATTATAGCAAATCATGAAGATTATGATTCTATCCACATGTGACATTAATATCATGAACCAAGTCTTGTGTTTGAGTATATCTTTGATCCTAATAGTTAGTTAAAATATTCCGGGTAATTAACAATTGGTCAAAAGGCTTTCTAGCACATATCTTGTGCTTCTGGATATGTGATGCATGACCAGTCTTATGAGATATGAACTGAAAATAGCCTCTGATCCATGATGTCAGGCCACATTTATAAAGTTATTGATGTTGAACAGACTGGTGCTGTTACTAACCTGATACTCCAAATATCCCACAGTTTTCTAAGACAGATATTAATCTAATTGAAGTGCAACTTATTGTCCATATTTCTATGATGAGGACCCAGATAAAGACAACATCTGTTTTCAGGCGTTGGACAGAAAAATGAATGCAAATTCAAGTTAGCATTTCTCATTCATAAATGTATGAATTAGATGATTGTATGCCAAGGGTGGTCTTATGTATGAATGCCATTTTTTGAGCAAAGGATGAGAGAAACCTCCACCAGAGTTAGAATTTTACTAATGCAGACATATGGTGTACCATAATTTAGATGCCCAAACAGTTTATCCACAAATAATTTGTTCTTGGCAGAAAATATAGTTTGAAAACAGAATGAAAAGAGAGGGAGTCCAAGACTTGGGGAAGTCTTGGAGCTTTTAATCCCAATTTTTCTGAAATGAGGAAGAACACCTCTCATTTTGATTATTTTATCTTCCAAAATCAGGATCAGAACTTTGATAGCATCTTCCAACTGCGCATGCTGATCTTCTTCTTTTTCTTCCTGAAGAGGAGCTCTCAGCTGGCACAATTTATCCATAAACAATGAGTTCTACCATCCAAACAACCCTAAGAGTTTTTGATAAGTTGAATTAGATGTTCTTGAAAATTAGATCCAAAATGGAGGATAAGGCTACAAAGCATCTATATTAGTGCACTAATTTGCAACTGAATATGTCAGGCCTGTAGTGGAGGAATTCAGAAATTGCGGAATAGGTTTCCATGTCCACCTTTCATCAACTCATGCGGATTTCTGTTTAAAGAAAAGAAAAGAAAAGAAAAGAAAAGAAAAAATCATGGACAAAACATGATTTTAATAAACAAAACATAAAGAAGATAATTTGCACATGTACATTCAGTTTTCCTGTCATTTTTATGTCATTGCTTTTACATAAACAATTCTTTTTTCATTTCCTTGCAAGTCAACTAATTTGCCTCTTTAAATTGTTGCCAGACAAATGCAGGCGCTGTGATGCTCACCGATTGTGTTTTCTGGCTCATCATTTTTCCCTTTCTTGCCATGAAAGATTATAATCTAAATTTCGTAAGTGTGCAGGTTCTGGAATTCCAACTTTTTAATTTCTATGTGTTTTTCTAATAATTTCCATTGGTATTATCTTGTTTTCATATGAGCAAATTTGAGGATTCATCTAGTAGCAGATGGAGGGCGACGTCAACATGATGACCTTAGTACCATCTGTAGAGTGACGCTTCTTCATACTATTTGTGGAATGGGCTGAATTTTATTTTAAGTCATCACTAGATGCAAACTGTGCAATCTCGTTTATGCATCAGGAAAAGTAATTTGAGCTTTAAGTTATTGCTTAGAATAAAACAATTAATCCTCAATAGCAAAATGTGATGTGATTAATTACAACTTTTAAAATTAAGCTTGATGAAAACACCACATATGATCACCTGATTGAGATAAGTAATACCCATAAATAATTGATTGGCTGTCACTTATGTATGTTGATATGTATCCACTAAAATTTACCATTTACCAATCAATTCTAACAGTTAAGGTGTTATATGACACCTTTGGTTCTGTTGCATTTTTTTTTGGTGGGAAGTTCTGTTGCAAAATTTAAATCACTGAAAAGTAATATATGGAAATACCAGAAAATTTGATGTCCTGGTTCTGTGCTAAAAGTATGTGTTTGCCTTTTGTTGCAGTTACTAATTGGTATGCATTCAGTCAATGCAGCTTTCCTCCTTGCTGATACTGCCTTAAATAGTTTGGTACACGCTTCTATCCTTTGTCATCATTACTGGAGGAGTTACTGTGACTATATTAGTGATTTTGCTTAGTGTCTTTTCTCTTGTGTGGATGTGCTAGCGGTTCCCCTGGTTCCGGATTGCATACTTCCTACTTTGGACAGCAACGTTTGTCATTTTTCAATGGGTGGTCCATGCTTGTATCTCAATGTGGTAGTGTTAAGCTGCTTTTTTTACGGCTCGTAACAAGAATTTTCTCATTCCATTATGTCATTTTGTATTTACTTAGTTACTTCGCTATTTATTTTTACAGGTGGCCTTATCCATTTCTCGACTTGTCATCACCTCATGCCCCTATATGGTATGCCCTTTCTATTTGACATAATTTTGCGTGTTTCATTTGTATGGTATTAACCTATGATATCATTGTCATATGTATCCGATGGTACTAAATTGCAAATATATCCAATTATCCATTTTTCTTTTTTTACCACTGCAGTGGTAGCCCAGTAGACCAGACCTTTCCTTCCAACCAAGTGACTCGGGTTCGGGGACTTAAATGACTTGCAGCGATTTGTCTCTAGCGGCCTGGGCATGGGATTTTGGAATGGGTATATGGTCCACTGGTCCGCGGTGGAGCCAGGGTGACGTACTCATCCGTTGGATTCGTCCATATGGTAGGGGGCAGGGCCTTCGTACTAATCTAGCCCCCGAATGCCTTATGGTCATGCCCAGTGGAGGGATTCTAATCTTTGAGAGGAATCAAGATAATCGTTCTAATCTCTTTTTTCATCTCTTCTTCACCAAAAAAAAAAATTTCTGAATGTCTTAGTCCAAAGATGTCATCAGCGTCCTTTTGACCCTTCAGTTATTTATCATATATTTTTTTAAGGTTCACAGACTAGCCATTGCAAGATTCTTTGGATCTGAACTGGCTACCATATTGGCTAGAAATTCTTATAAAGAAAGCAATCTTGCCATCACCAACAATTTTCAATATGAATACAAAGTCAAAAACCTTTCAGAACGTCAAGCACCCACTAGCTTTAATGGTGATAGTTCTACTGTTTTTTTCCAGCCCATAGAACTGCAGTTTGATTATATCTGTTCACTCTAAGCATAACAAATTCAAATGTGGAAAAAATGTTAATATGTAATGTAATTTTATTCGTGTTCCATTGCAAATCATGTTTAAGCGGTCCTGCAGTTTTTTAAGTCGGCATGGATTTTTGAAAAACAAATTTAGGAAAACTTACCAGAGAAGATAAAAAGTAAATTTGACCTCCACTTGCCACTCAGAAGATCACAATTAAACTACGCCGCCGAGGTGAACTTATCTCTCGTAACTAGCGCGGGACGAGAATTTCTTACCTGAAGCTGACAACTCTCCTGTTCCGCCCGTGACAATAGGTACTTTGTGGTGGCATTGATGCATATCCCTTGCTATGCTGTATTCCCATTGATTATAAAGTTGAAGCACATTCTGCTATCCAGATGGTTTCCTCAGTCCTATCATGATATGAGGTAAGCGGCAAATCGCCCGAGTGCAGTCATTCCCCAGCCAGCTCTCCTTTCAAAACAGCAGCTATATCCTTGATGGTGGGTTGGAGGCACAAACAGTTGGGAGATCTATTAAAATCAAATATGAAGTGCTATTGGTTGTCATCTCTGCATCAACCGGTGTTGCATGAAAAGAGCTTTGCTTTTAGACTCAAGTTGCAAGTTTTATATTGGAATATTTGTATTGGGAGCTTATAAATTCATTAAACGTTCTGACCCCTTTTTCCCCAGATCTTTCTCCTTAAAATTCCTGCTTTTTGTGCAGTCAGTTTGGATCTGATAGTGTACTCTGTGGGCTTAAAGAAAAAAAAAACTCATTTATCCTTAAATATATCAGCATTTCTTATCTATTGAAATCATTCATTTATATAATCATCCGAAACCTCACATATTTTTTATTGGGTTCACGCCAACTTAGTTGTTGGTCCAAACGGATAAATTAGGGTGGCCCAGTCAGGTTTGGGCGAGGCTTGGATATGGATTTTCTAAATATTTTTGGACCTAAGGTCCAAAGTCCGAAGAAAACAAATTCCAACGGAGTTCATGTAGGGATATAGCCTAGTCTAACACGGTCCATTTCCAGCCCTACCTGCGCCTCTCTTCTTTCCCCTCCTACTCGCCCCACCCCAAGCCCGAACGCAAGTTGCAAGTTTTCTATTGGAATATTTTTACAACAAGCTTGTAAATTCTTTAAACGTTCCCATCCTTTCTCCCCCCAATCTTTCTGCATAAAACTAGTCGGAGACGTGGAGGGATGGATAATTATGAGTTGTAATTATTAAAATTTTTTAATAATAAATATTTATAATAAATATTTTTTAATTTATTTAATATTTTATTTATTTATTTATTTTATATATATTATATATTTTTTATTATTTCATAAAATAATAATTTATTTTTTTTATTTTTTTTTATTTTTATATCTTCTACATGTCTGTAGATGCCGTCGCACCCGTCTTGTCATCCCACCACAGCTTTTCTTTTTTTCGGCAAACATCGATCCCGATCTCACCCCGTCTTTCTTCTTCTTCTCATACCTTCTCCGCACTTGCCGGTGCCACTCCACCACCGCTCTCTTTCTCTCTCAGTAAATATCGATGCCAGTCGCACCCCCGATGCCCCTGTCGGTATCACTGCCACCGATGCCATCATTAAAGGAAGAGAAAGAAACTCTCTCTCTTCTTTTATTTCTTTTTCTTCTTCTTTTTTCTTTCTTTTTCACAAAATAATATTTTATTATTAATTTTCTTTCTTTCTTTCTGTTCTCATATCTTCTTCGTGCCCGTCGGTATCGCCCCACCCCCCTGCAGTTCCACCATAGCTCTCCTTCTCTCTTGATAAAAGCTAATTTCGATCGCACCCTCCTCACTTCTTCTCCTAGCTTCTCCAAACTTTCGAAGGCTATTAAATGCAGAGATTTAGCTTTCAAATTGATGAAGTATCGTGCTCTATTTATGAATAATTTATTAGATTTAATCTAATCTGATCTAATAGATCGATTCAGATTTGAAAATATATTTATTGGTGCAGAATCCGATTGACGCCGGATCGAACTGGAGTTGAGAAAGAAGAGGTCGCCGCCGATGACCTACAAAACAAAGTTTCATTCGGAGTCGGTGGTGGTGGCTCCAGTAGGACCCTCCGATGATCAAGTAGCTCTTCTGGCCAATAAAAATGGAGTGCTCAGGTAAGAATTCAGCAGAATTTTTGAAAAGAGAAGAAAACTTAGAGAAAACGTATCTGGAGGGTCCCTCATATAGATGAAGTCCAGAGCAGACTGATAGTAACAACCATAATCGTCCAATCATGGGCCACTCAAAGCCACGTGAAATTTATTATGGAGAGAGGTGTCGCCCATAGTAGACTGATAATAACAGTTATAACCGTTCGATAGTAGGATCACTTATAGCAGACTGATAAATGACAGTCGTAACCATCCAAGAGTAGGATCGTCTGTAGCAGACTGACAAATGACAGTCGTAACCGTCCGATAGTGGGCCGCTCGGGGCCACATGGAGTTTATTATGGAGAGAGATGTCCGTTGTCGTGATATGCCCGTTCATTGAGATTTAATAGTTGAAGTCTGGAGGAAGTAGACGTTAGTTGGTCAAGAGCTTTGATATATATCAATTCCATAGAAGTTTGGACTCCTAAAATAAATACGGAGAGAGGGGATCATCCGAAAGGAATACTACTTAAAATCTGGAAGAATCTACTGAAGGAATTCAGACGGAGTTCGACTGATGGAGAAGTCCAGAAGAAGTTTGGCTCCTGGAGGAATCCGACTAAAGGAGAAGTCTGGAAGGAGTTTGGCTGCTGGAGGAATCCGACTGAAGAAGTCTGGAAGAAATTCGACTCTTGGAGGAATCCAACTGAAGGAAAAGTCCAGAAGGAGTTCGACTCCTTGAGGAATCCGACTGAAGGAGAAGTCCGAAAGAATTTTGATTGCTGGAGAAATCCGACTGAAGAAGGGATCCAAAAGAAGTTTGGCTCCTAGAGGAATCCGATTGAAGAAAACGTCCGGAAGGAGTTAGGCTGCTGGAGGAATTCGATTGAAGGAGAATCCCGATCGAAGCTGTTGAAGGAGTCCGGACTGAAGGAGAATTTCTGATCGAAGCTCTTCTATGATTATCAGTTACATTAGGCTAAGCATTAGACTGGACTTCGACGGGAGCGGGGTTTATCCCCAATAATAGTTTTCCTACTTTCGAGTTTGAAATTGAATTCAAAATTTGAAGAAAGGAAGGAAAAAAAGATGACGACCGAAGTCTCCAAGCTCAACCTCAGCTTTCTGGAGGAGGAAGACGACATGTATGCGGGACCATCTAATACTGTAATCAACCTTTCCTTCGATGAGCTCGCTTCTAGTCCATCTGAACCTACCGCAGAGGTGCTCGAACCAGTTCAGGAACCTGAGGCTCATTTTTCTCTCTATCATTTTTTTATGAAATACTTATTGTAGACGTCGAGCTCATTGTGGACGTTGGACTTGTTGTGAATGTCAAACTAGGACGTCTTCTGCAAATCAAGATAAGATTCTGCCTTTCGCATTTAACGTAGTCAGATTGTCGT
The DNA here is from genome assembly GCA_006176705.1 of Cocos nucifera. Taxonomy (NCBI): domain Eukaryota; kingdom Viridiplantae; phylum Streptophyta; class Magnoliopsida; order Arecales; family Arecaceae; genus Cocos; species Cocos nucifera. The sequence goes on along the minus strand of QRFJ01000138.1, from coordinate 1,026,516 downwards.
GGGAAAACACATATAAGAATTCTCCACCGAGCTTCTTTCTTCTCCATGTTTTTGGTCTATGAGGTTTCAACTTTTGCTCATGTTAGGATGAGGCTTTCCTTCTATTCTTATCATGGCTTATGGGTGTGCGTTAAGGGCATCGGTAGGGTCTCTCCCTCCATCCTGTCTTATATCGACGAGGTCATCGGCTTTGCTCATATTAGGATGAGGTTCTCCTCCTATTCCTAATGTGGCTTATGGGGGCGAATTTGGACCGTTGATAGGACCTCTTCCCTCACCTCGTCTAAAATGAACGAGGCCTTCGACTGTACTCACGTTAAGACGAGATTCTTCTCCTATTCTGAACAGACTATAGGGGCATCTTAGGGCCATTGTTAGGGCCTCTTCTCTCATCTCGTCTAAAATGAATGAGGCCTTCGACTTTGCTCACGTTAGGATGAGGTTCTCCTCCTATTCCTAACGGACTATAGGGGTACCTTAGAGCCCGTTGTCAGGGCCTCTTCCCTCATCTCGTCTAAAATGAACGAGGTCTTCGACAGTGCTCATGTTAGGATGAGACTCTCCTCTTATTCCTAACAGACTATAGGGATATATTAGGATCGTTGTCAGAGCCTCTTTTCTTATCTCGTCTAAAATGAACGAGGTCTTCAATTTTACTCATGTTAGGACGAGGTTCTCCTTCTATTTTTTGATGGATTGTAGGGGCACATTAGGACCGTTGTTAGGGTCTCTCCCCTTATCTCGTCTAAAATGAACGAGGTCTTTGACTTTGCTCATGTTAGGACGAGGTTCTCCTCTTATTCCTAACGGGCTGTAAGGGCATATTAAGATCGTTGTCAGCGCCTCTCCCTTATCTCATCTAAAATAAATGAGGTCTTTGACTTTGCTTACGTTAGGACGAGGTTCTCCTCCTATTTCTAACGGGCTGTAGGGGCACATTAGGGCCATTGTCAGGGCTTCTCCCCTCATCTCATCTAAAATGAACGAGGTCTTCAACTTTGCTCACGTTAGGATGAGGTTCTCCTCCTGTTCTTAATGGACTGTAGGAGCACATTAGGGCCGTTGTCAGGGCCTATCCCCTCATCTCGTCTAAAATGAATGAGGTCTTCGACTTTTCTCACGTTAGGACGAGGTTCTCCTCCTATTCCTAACAGACTGTAGAGGCACATTAGAACCGTTGTCAGGGCCTCTCCCCTCATCTCGTCTAAAATGAACAAGGACTTCGACTTTGCTCATGTTAGGACGAGATTCTTCTCCTATTCCTAACGGACTATATTTGTCATGAAATTAAGTTCGTGGGGTAGTCCTCCTTTATCATCGATACACCACAAAGATTAGGGTGTTGGAGTAGGAGATTTCATTGTAATCAAATTATCAGTAATACATTCATAGATTTTTTGAATTCCATGATTGAGGTAGGTCTGCCCTCTCGAGTTTCTTCAAGTAGTATGTTTCAGGTCGGACGACTTTCATGACCTCGTAGGGTCCTTCCCAATTTGGGACAAGCTTCCCCTGGCTCTGAGGCTGAGAGATAGCAGCTCATCGAAATACTAAGTCTTTCACTCTGAATATTTTATCTCTAACTCTGGAATTATAATATTGGATCATCCTTTGCCTGTAGGCCTTCATCCGAACTTGGGCTTCTTCTTTTTTTTCTTTCAGCAGATCGAGATTAACTCTGAGGTTCTCCAAGTTACGCTGCTCATTGAAGGCCATGATCCATGTTGATGGGAGTTTAAGCTCGATTGGGATGACTGTCTCTATTTCAAAGGCCAAGATGAATGGTGTTTTCCCAATCGGTAGCCTTTGAGTAGTTCGGTACGATAAGAGAACGTGGTAGAATTTGTCCGCCCAGGCTCTCTTTGCTCTGTCGAGCCTTATCTTGATGCCTTGCAATAGGATCCGATTGATCACTTCAGCTTTCCTATTTGCCTGTGGGTGAGCTACCGACGTGAAGTGATGGAAGATGTTTAGATCTTCGCAGAACTCAGCAAACCTCATCCCAGTGAATTATCGTCCGTTATCTGTTATGAAAGTTTGGGGTAGACCAAATCGGTAGACGATTGACTTTTAGATGAAGTCTTGTACCTTAGCCTCAGTAATTTTTGCTAGTGGTTCGGCTTTGACCCATTTGATGAAGTAGTCGATCGCAACCAGAAGGAACTTTCATTGTCCGGATGCCATTGAAAAAAGGCCAAGTATATCAATTTTCTACTACGCAAATGGCCAAGGTGCGCTTAGTGGAGTAAGCTCAGAGGTCGGCTGTCTTTGTATGTTTGCATTTCTCTGACAACGATCATATTTCTTAACATACTCCATAGAATCGTGATATAAGATTGGCCAATAGTACCCTTGTCAAAGTAGTTTTTGTGATAGGGATCTGGCTCCTACATGACTTTCATAAATTTTTTTATGCACTTTCCATAATGCGAAGTCGACCTCTAAAGATCGGAGACATCTCAACAGCGATAGCGAATACGACCTTTTATACAACTTGCTCTTACACAAAACGTATCGGAATGCTTGATTCCTGAGTTTTCGAGCTTCTTTCGGATCATGAGGAAGAATTTTCTCTTTGAGATAGACAACTAACGGGTCAATTCAGCTTGGCTCGAGCCCCGTCTGCATAACGACCTACGATTCCTCTGAGCTTGGGCGTTTTAGAGTTTCAAAAAATATGTCTTTGGATAGTTCGGCTGGGACTGAAGTGGTCAATTTAGAGAGGAGGTCGGCTCTTATATTTTCTGCCCTCAAAATTTGTCAAATGCCAAAACTGTCGAAGGTTGGAGTCAAATCCTTTACTTTCTCAAAGTATTTCATCATACTTTCCTCCTATGCTTCATAGTTGCCACTAACTTGGCCGACTACTAAACAGAAATCACTATAAACTTAAAGTCGATCTACTTTTAACTCTCTTGCTATTTTTAATCCGACGATCAGTGCTTCATATTTGGCCCCATTATTAGTTGCAGAAAATTCGAAGCATAGCGCGTACTCGACGATGACTCCCTCAGGATTGACTAAGACTAACTCCGCACCTGCTCCAGCGGAGTTGGATGAACCATCCATATACAGGATCCAAAAATCTTCAAAAAGATCGGCACTTTCTTCGAAGAGGCTCGGTTGCAACCATGGAATAATGGTCTCATTCTGCTTAAGCTCGACTTCATTTGAAATGGTACATTCAACTATGAAGTTGGCCAGTGCTTGAGCCTTGATTGCTGGCCAAGGTTGATAGTTGATATCGAATTTCGTTAATTCAATGGTCCATTTTGCAATTCTTTTGGAAGCATCCATTTGATAAAAGATTGCTCTGATCGGTTAGTCAATAAGGAGCATTATAGCATATCCCTAAAAGTAAGATCGAAGTCTTCTTGCTGTAATTAGAAGAGCATAAGTTAATTTTTTCAACTTTATATATCTGGTCTCAACATCCCTTAGGATCTGGCTTATGTAGTAGACTGATCATTGTACTTTCGCCTCTTCTTTGATCAGGACTACCGCTAGCGCCGTAAGGGAGATCGTGAGGTAGAAAAATAGCTTCTCTCTAGATTCGGGTTTGGCCAGTAGGGGGGCGAGCTGAGATAGTTCTTGAGCTCATCGAACACCTTTTAGCATTCTTGAGTTCAGTGAAAATCTTTTGATTTTCTAAGGATTTGGTAGAAGGAAATGCAGCATTCGCCCGACCTCGAGATAAAACGATTCAAAGACGCCACCTTTTCGATCAGGCACAAACTTTCTTGATGGACCTCGGAGCGATCATCTCCTGGATAGCTCGAATTTTCTTTGGATTGGCCTCGATCCCTCATCTCGAGACCATTAATCCCAAAAATCTTCCTGAGGCTACCCCAAAGGCGCACTTGGTTGGATTCAGCTTCATCTTGTATTTTTTGAGCGCATCAAAAGCTTCTTTAAGGTCGTGACATAATTGACAGTCTTTCAACTTTTAACCAGTATGTCATCGACGTAAACCTCCATATTGCGGTCGATCTGCTTCTTGAAGATTTTATTGATCAAGCACTAATAAGTCATGCCTGCATTTTTAAGTCCAAAGGGCATGACCTCGTAACAGTAAAGACCATGATTAGTAATAAAAGCAATCTTCTCCTCGTCCTCCGGTGCCATCCGAATTTGATTGTTATGAGAGAAGGCATCCATGAAGGTGAGGAGCTCGTAGCCTGAAGTCGTGTCCATCAGTTAATCGATTCTGGACAAAGGATAGCTGTCTTTTGGGTAGGCCTTGTTAAGCTTCTTAAAGTTGATGCACATCCTTCACTTGCCGTTGACTTTTTTTATCAGGACCACGTTAGAGACCCAAGTCGGATAGCTGACTTCTTGGATAAATTCGATATTGAAAAGTTTGTCGACTTCTTCTGCTATTATCTTTTGCCTTTTTGGTACATGATCTCAAACTCTTTTTTTCACTGATCGATGCTTGGGATCAATAGCCAGTCGATGTTCCATAACCTCAGCATCAATCTAGGCATATTCGTCGAAACTCAGGTGAAAACGTCGGCATTCCTCTATAAAATGGTGATGAGCCACTTTCGAACTTCATCTTTCATATTGGAGCCAATTTGCACCGTATGCTCCGTGTTTCCATTATTCAGAGGGATGGTCACAAGATCTTTTATCTGTTCTCCCCTTTCTTCCATGAGATCGTCCCGGGCATCTAGCCCATCAATAGGATAAAGGTCGGACTGTTCTTCCTTTCGTAGGGTAATTGAGTAGCAGTACCTTGCCAGAACTTAATCTTTCTTGATCTCTCCGATCCCATAACTTGTTGGAAACTTCATCTTCAAATAATAAGTGGACACCACCGTCCGAAGTGCATTTAAACCAGATCGATCGAGAATTACGTTGTAAGTGGAGGGAGCCTTTACTACCAAAAAATCTACATGCGCTCTGAATTATTTTGGATATTGTCTGATAGCCACAACTAGAGTTATTACACCTTCAACTGGTACTGTAGCACCAGCGAAGCCTACTAAGGAAGAGTTTATTGGTCCAAGCTGACTATTAGATATTGACATTTTGGAAAAAGCATCATAAAATAAGATGTCAGCCGAACTTTCATTATCAACTAGGATGCGACGTACATCATAGTCTGCTATATTTAAAGAGATTACAACCACATCATTGTGTGAAAATTGTACTTTTCATGCATCTATCTTAGTGAAGGTTATGGGTTCTTCAACCCTCCATCTTTTCACTGATCCCCCAGATCCGCTGGCCTTTTCTCGTCGAAGTCTCCTAGAGATAGTATTGATGATGCCGAGAGGCGGCCAATCTTCTTATTGTTCCTTCCTCCTTGGTGGTTCTGGCTGCGATAGTGCCCTCGACTGATCTTCTCTTGCTTCAGGCCGGCGTCTGAGAAATTGACTCAGCCGGCCTCTCCCGATGAGCTTCTTAATCTCGTCTTAGAGCTAAATACATTCTTTAGTATCGTGGCCATGGTCACAATGGTAGAGATAGTATTTGCTAGGATTGCGCTTGCTAGGATGAGTGCGCATCCTTTTAGACCTCGATAGTTGCTCCTTGATCTCCATCAATATTTTTATTTTTGGAGCATTGAGGGAGGCGTAATTATGAAACCTTCTAGGGGGAGAACTTCTTCGTGCTCTTCTATTAGAACTTCTTTGATGATGAGCTCGAGGAGGAGTTCGTACTCGCTTGCATTCAAGGAGAGTCCGTGAGCACGGTCAAACTTCATTCGGTCCTCCATCAGCTGTGGATTTATTAGACTCTCTCGCCTACCGCTCTCCTACGGCTTCCTCATCCTTCAATTTGAAGGTTTCTTCCATTCGGACATATCCTTCAACCCGAGCTAGCAAATTGGCAAAGTCCTTGGAGTACTTCTTCTTCAAGAAGAATAATAAATCATTCTTCTGAAGGCCATCCTTGAGTGCGATCATTGCAACAGACTGATCCAGGTTCTGAACCTCCAATGCAGCAGCATTAAATTGGATGACATAAGTCCGGATAGATTCTCCCTCCTTCTGCTTGATATTCATCAGAAAATCTAAACCTCGGACCAGATGTCGGCTGCTGACGAAGTGAGTCACAAACTGATGGCTCATCTAATCGAAGAAGAAGATCGTACCTAACTTCAATGCTAAGTACCAGTTTTTTGCTGCTTTCTTTAAGGTAGACGAAAAAGCTCGACATAAGATGGCGTCTGGTGCACCATGGAGCAGCATCATAGTCCGAAAGACCTTCAGATGATCGACTGGATCAGAGGTTCCATCGTAGCTTTCAAATTAGGAAAGCTTGAAGTTCGGTGGAATGGGCTCTTACATAATCCTCTAAAAAAAAGAAGGGTCAGTGCAAATATTATTATCGTATGAGGAGGGAGTATGACGAAGCTCTTCGATTCATCGGCTCATTTCCTGGAGCCTTTGATTCAGGAGATCTTCACGATTGTTGATCTATAGAATTTTCTGATGGGATGAAGACAAAGCTCCCCCTAGGTCGAGTCGTAGTCTTAGCAAGGGCTCTCCACCCTTTGCTTTCCCTTTTCGGAGGTCACCGGCCAGCTAGCCCAAGTCGGCCATCCTCCGATCGGATCGTGGGGCTCTGGAGAAGCTTGCTCCAATCGAATTGGCATCAGAGTCTGATGATGTATGGCCTGCACCGCCTCTATGAGATCGCAAATCTGCTGGACCAGTAGGTTGAACTATCCCGCATCCACCATAGTTGCAGGTGATGCTTGAGTTACTGGAGCTGAAGCGGGAGCGGATAAATCTGGACGGGATTTGACTGTAGAGGCTGTTGATCACTGGGTTGAAGCTTTTCTGGGAGATATTTTTTTCTGAAAGAACTCTAGAGAGGAAGAAGAGAGATCGCTGTTGAGCACTCCTTTAAGAATAAGAAAAGTTCACGAACAGAGGAGCCCTTCCTCTAGCGTCAATCTTGTTGGTGCAGAATCTGGTTGACGTCGGATCGAGCTGAAGTTAAGGAAGAAGAGGTCACCGTCAGTGACCTGCAAAATAAAGTTTCATCCGAAGTCGGTGGTGGTGGCTCCGACAGGATCCTCCGATGATCAAGTTAGCTTTTTTGGCCAACAAAAATAGAGTGCTCAGGCAAGAATTCAGCAAAGTTTTCGGAAGAAGAGAGCTTAGAGAATACGTATATGGAGGATCCCTTTTATAGATGAGTCTGGAGCAGACTGATAGTGACAACTATAATCGTTCGATCGTGGGCTATTTGGGGCCACGTGAAATTTATTACAGAGAGAGGTGTCGCCCGTAGTAGATTGATAATAACAGTCGTAATCGTTAGATAGTGAGATCACCTTTAGTAGACTGATAAATGACAATCATAATCGTCCGATAGTGGGTCGCCTATAGCAGATTGATAAATGACAGTCGTAACCATCTGATAGTGGGTTGCTCGGGACCACGTGGAGTTTGTTATGGAGAGAGATGCTCATTATCGTGATGTGTCCGTTTGTTGATATTTAATAGTCGAAGTCCGAAGAAAACAGGCGTTGGTAGGTGAAGAGCTTTGACATATATCAATTCCAGAGGAGTTCGAACTCCTAAAGAGAATATGGCTAGAAGGGATCATCCGAGAGAAATACTACTTAAAATCTGAAAGTAATCCGCTGGAGAAATTCAGATGGAGTTCGACTGATGGAGAAGTCTAGAAGGAGTTCGGCTGCTGGAGGAACTCGACTGAAGGAGAAGTTCGGAAGGAGTTCGGCTTCTATAGGAATTTGATTGAAGGAGAAGTTCGAAAGGAGTTTGGCTACTAAAGGTATCCGATTGAAGGAGAAGTCCGAAAGGAGTTCGGCTCCTGAAGAAATTTGACTGAAGATTCGGCTGTTGGAGGAATCCGACTGAAGGAATCCGATTGAAGAAGAAGTTCGGAATGAGTTTGGCTGCTGAAAGAATCCGACTGAAAAAGTCTGAAAGGAGTTTGGCTCCTAAAGAAATTTAACTAAAGGAGAAGTTCAGAAGAAGTTCGACTGCTGGAGGAATCTAACTGAAGGAGAAGTCTGGAAGGAGTTCGACTCTTGGAGGAATTCGATTGAAGGAGACGTCCGGAAGAAGTTTGGCTGTTGGAGAAATCAGACTGAAGAAGAAATCCGGACTGAAGAAGAATTTTCGATCGAAGCTCTTATATGATTATCAGTTACATTAGGCTAAGCATCAGACTGAACTTCGATGGGAGCAAAGTTTATCCTCAATAATATTATTTTTAAAAAATAATATTATTATTATTTTAAAAAAATAAATTAGCATGTTATTTTTTTAAATTAAAAAATAATATATTATCTTTTTAAAATAATAATAAATTAGTATTTTTAAACACTATTATTATTTTAATAATATTTTATTTTTTATAAAATATTTTTTAAAAAATATTTTTCATCCTTATCCCTCTCCTACTTTTATTTTTAAAATATTTTTTTTATTTTTTTAAAAAATAAATTAGTATGTTATTATTTTTAAAATTAAAAAAATAATAAATTATCTTTTTAAAATAATAATAAATTAGTTTTTTTAAAAAAATTATTTTTTTTTTATATTTTATTTTTAAAAAATAATATCTAAAAAAATATTTTTCATCTCTTATCTTTTTTCTATTTTTATTTTTAAAATATTTTTTAATTATTAAAATATTATTTTATTATTATTTAAAAATAATATTTTGATTTTATATGATACCATTAAAATTATTTGAAATATTGAGATGGTAACACCATAATACTCCTTTATAAAGTATTATTATATATATATATAATAGATTCCTATTTTTTATACAATCCAACGGATCTAATGTGTGCTCTGTGGTCTAATAGAAATATGATTTTTTCTCTTAAATATATCAATATTTTTTTGACTACTGAAATCATTCATTCACGTAATTATTTATCTCATATATCTTTAATTAGATTCAGGCCAATTCAGTTTTTGGATAAATTGGACTGATCTAGTCAGGTTTTGATCGGACCCGAGCCTGAATTTTTTAAAAACTTTCGGATCTAAGCTCCAAAGTCCAGAGAGCACAAATTCGAACCGAGTTGTAGGGATTTCCAGCCCCACCCGTGCCTCTCTTCTGCCTCCTCCTGCTCGCCCCGCCCCAAGCCCCCGACGCACGCACAAGCACGCGAACGGAAAAAGGGTGGCCCGCCTTGTTTTACGACTTAGGAGCTCGACCGCTCTCTCGCTCGCATGCGGGCTGGATGGATTTGATTCTGGTATTTGGTATTTTCTAGGCCCTTGAGCGGGGGGGCGTTTTGGTTCCACTTCAAAAAGAGTGGACGTGTTGGTGATTTTGTGTTTGGAAAGAAGAAGACGAAATCGATACCCTACTTCTATTTGTTTCCGGATCATGGCATGTGCGCAACATCCAGAGCAGGAGGAGACGATCCAAACGGTTTGCATCATCTCTCTAGTTCATGATGTGCTTCCTTCCCTTTGCCCTGATTCAATTACTAAATCTTAACACCTCTAGTGTATACGGAAATATATGTCGAACCTATTGTTCAATTGGTCACAGATTTGGAGTGGAGTTAGTACGAACAAGGTGGGGTTTGGATCCATCGGTTCTAGATAGGGCTGTGAAAGGGAGGACCATTCAAACTCCCATGTTTTTTAGCTTCCTCTAGAAATCGTTCCATGAATATATTTCTTTCAGTTCGAATTTCCACTTTTTGTACTCCTACGATTTGCGGAAACGTTGCAGTTTGTTATATTTAACTCGACCTGCTCCACAACGAAGGCACCTGTCGACAGAATGAGTCATTTTTAGAATAAAAGGGGGCGAGGAGTGCACGAAGAAATGACCTTTTCCTTTCTCCAAAATGAATGATGACTGCTAGAATGGAGTGATCATGCACGAATAATTTAGATCAGATGCTGCTGTTGACCATCATAAACACTTATAAGGATGTCCTGGTCAGATTTGATAATAGATGCTTGGTAGTGTTTCAAAGATTTCTGATCCCATGTTGTATGAATCCAGGGAAGTCCAAGACTGCCAGGAACAGTTAGTTGGGGTACAGCAACAGTCGTCGGAGTATTCGCTGGCCTGCTATATGGAGGAAGCAAGGAGGCTGCTGCATCTATTGTAAGATTAATTTTTCTCGAGTTCTTTCTTTTCTGTAGAACACATTTGTACCTAAGGCTTATAGGACTACCTCTGGATTCCTTTTGGATTACATGCAATAATAATGAAATGATCTGATTTTTAAGAATGTTCATGTATAACTTGGATTTGATTTTTCTTATATCCTGAAAATTTTCTTGTTATTTTGCTGGTTGGTGTTGAAGACTTTGGAGTAAACCTTCCAAACTCAGATAATTGGGACGATGAACATTTGTGGAGTGACTGGTTACATGAATGTTATCTTGGTGGGCATCGTGGAATGATCGACTCACCATTTTTGTGGATTACATTACATGTGGCATGGTGGGAAGTTTGGGAGAAAAGGAATTTGGTGATGTTTGAGCATCATAGTCTCAACATTGGTTGGGATTTAGGACTTCACCTTAGTTGCTTTCTCTTAGCTGCTAATGATAGGAACAATTTTCAGTCTATATCTTGATGCCAAGTGTTGTTTGGAGTAGGTTTTATAATTTGTCTTATTTAGTCCTTGTATTTTCAATTCACTAATTTTGAGTTTTTTGTGCATCATGGTCTTACAACAGCAGGCATTGGATATCCCTTCTAGAGCCAATAGGGGGAACTTATTGGATGTTTGTGTTGTATTTAGATGTTTTGGGGTTTTTTTCAGTACACTCTCTATGTGTTGATGTTAGTCGATTTGGACCTATCCATTGCTTTCTTTATTATTTCCCAGACATGGTTGGATTTCATCTTCTTGATAATGGGTAAGGTCTACCTATATTTCCCATGCCATTTTGTTATTTTATTGATGAAATCTCCTACTTGAAAAAAATGTGGTTCTTTTTGTTTATTAAAAACTAGGTCGCTATTGTTTTCATTTTTCACATTGCAAAGTTTGTCGGATATGTAGGTGCTTCTTGTCAAGCTGAGTGTTTTTTTCCCTTTTTAACCAATAGCTTATTTTCTGTTACACAGATACAAAGGAATAGCAGAAAATGTCATCATTCTTTTTCTTCCTGCTTTCACTTAATGTTTTCAAAACAGATCCTATAACTGCCTAATTTAAATTGCTCTTCAAAAACCTGTCTATATTTTAAGTTAATTCCATGCCTTAATCCTGTATTAGGTCTGTCTATATTTTAAGTTAATTCCATGCCTTAATCCTGTATTAGGTCTTTAATTCTATTTCATTCAATATCTAAACCCAGAAATTTCAGATTAAGCATACAAATTTTCCCCAAGTCTTCAACTTCCCCAACTATCATAGCCCCAACAATCCAGAAACATCATATTTCACCCTTTCCTTGCTACTATTCTTCAACTTTCTCCTCAATCCATCCAAAAGCATATTTTCTGATAGCAAACATACAACCAACCTTGGGGATATCATACCATTTTTGGTTCAGACATCTAGATCTTGTCTCACTGCACCAAGCAAACATCTAGATCTTGTCTCATTCAACAAGCAAAATATAGAGAGAAGAGGAGTTAGAAGACAGATTCAGTATAGAAGATATCTATGGATTAACTAAGCTAATAATATCTGTTCGATACAATTTGATTTTCCACAAGGCATGAAGAGTTTTCATTGTATTTCATCTTTTGGTGATTGGTAAGAATGTGCTATCTTGGCAGAGCAAAGATGCAGAAGTGATGTTGAAGCTTGGGAGTACACCAGATAAGCGTGAGCAATACAGACTAATGAGAGATGCCATGGAGAAAAGGTTCATCCGAGTTGCTCATGGTTCGATAATTGGTGGTGTTCGCCTTGGCATGTTTTCTGCTGCATTCTATGGCTTGCAGAACATTCTTGCTGAAAAGCGTGGTGTACATGATGTATTCAATGTTGCTGGAGCTGGTGCTGCCACTGCAGCAACTTTTGGTCTTATATGTGAGTAAACAGTTTCTATCTGAATTCTTTCTGCATTTTCATGTACTGTTAGCTTTTCTGATACATCAGATGAGTGTTTTGTTAATATTTCTCATTTATTTGCATGTGTGTGGGTGTCCCGTGCCTGCAGTTATAAGGAGCACTGAGCCCTTTCTTTCTTTCTTTTGTAAAGGAACTTTCCAAAGGCACACTAATTTGTTATCTTAAAATGTGGAGTCATCATGCTACTTATCACATGAACTTCTACTTTGAACATAAATTTTGTTCAAATTTTTGAGCCCTGATTGAAAAATCACCTCCTTGTTTCTAAGGCCACTGCTGTTCTATGTTGCATATGGCTAGCCATCTCAAACAGGTCTCGATATCGTGTTCTTCATAGATGCATAATTTTGAATTTGTTTCAGGATTTAAGATTTTTTCCAGCTGGCTTTTGATGCCAAATCCCTTCTATATTGGTGATAGAGGTCAGTTGCTACAGAGTCACAAAACTATCAGATTATAGAAAGCTCATCCAATTATCCATGTTTTGTCATTGTCAAACGATGAGCCATGTTATTTCCTTGTTGTTCATCTATTTGTTAAGTTATAGTGATTTATTATTCCACAGATTGTTCACAACTTGATCATGATTTCATATTGATTATTGGTTAGTTAATGTTGTTTGCTATTGTCCTTGCATCTCTTATGCTTGTTGTCTTTTGGATGTACTACTTTTCTTACTCTCTGATTTGAGGTACTTCTCTAATTTCTTTAAATTCTTTTTTGTTTCAAAGTTCCACACTTTTCTATGTCATTATTTTCAAGTTCAGTGGTTATCGAGGCCTAAATTCATCATTATGACTATGATGGTCGGTAAGGATTACCACCCACAAGAAAGTTATTCCTCAACTGACTCTCCAATTTTAATTTATTCTGTAATTTCAGTGCCAGGTTCTATGTTGTGGCGTGCCAGGAACATATTGCTTGGTTCAGTCCTTGGAGCTGGAATTTGTTTTCCTCTTGGTAATATATTCTTCTCATGCTGTTATATTCTTTTTTTGTTGTTGTTGTCACATCCAGTGCTAATATGGCCAAATCTACAATTTGAATGTTACCATCAGCAAAATAACTTGAAATATTTTTGGTTAAAATGTTTCCACCAAAACTGGAGCTAATACAATAGCCTTTGTCTTTGGCTAGCATGTTTTACATATTAAATATCTCCATCCCTTCTGGCCTTTATTCAGAGGGGATTGTTAGAAGGTATGATCCATGGAAACATTGAGAGAGCGACTTGCAAAAACCTTAAATGTATAATCTGTATTTGGTAGCACTCATAAATGATCTCTTGAACAACTCTGAAAAATGATGATGCAGGAATTTTGAGAAATTCAATCTTCATTGTGTAGTTCCCTTTGTTTACCATAGCCTAGCTTGAACTTTACATTTACTACCATATAATGAGCAATGCTCCATGAACATTTGGTACATCATGTTCTCTAATATCGAGTGGTGTTTATGAAAGTCGAGAGTTGTTCAGGAACTGGTTCTTCAGCTATTTTACTTTTCAAGGATGAAGCATGCTAACTGTTTTCTGTTGCTTAACTAAATCTGTTCTTGACATTTTGGAAATCTTTGCGTGTATCCTCAGTTAATAGATGATGATATTTGCAGGCTGGTTACATCTGAAGCTGGTGGAGAAGGCAAATGAAGAGATTTCGAATTGTAAATTATCATCTGATTCAAGTGAGAAGGCAGAGATGAGTAGTACCCGTGTTGGCGCTGCAATAGAGAGGCTGGAGAGCAGCCTACAAAAATAACTCCTCTTAGTTTGGTTTCATCTGTTTTGGTGCATCATAAAGGGGATTAGGAGGAAACAAGATGACCGTTGGCCAAAAAAAACTTGACTGGGCTGATGTGAGTCGGCAATTGGTGGGACCAGTGTGAATTGATCCAGTGCTTTTGCGAATCCTTTGAGCGCATCATTAGTTTCTTGCTAAGTCTTTCCCGAGTTAATATGCTATGTATTTTCATAAAGCATCAAGTTTTGGTGCATGCAGCTTATGGTACTACAGAGGCCGGATGCTGTTCACAATGGCAGGCATAATTGGCAACGGTATATTTGCACCATTTACATTATTGTTAGGAACTTGCTGTCGTTTTTAGCAGGAGGATTTCTTGGACAAATTTATGTAATTTGTTTTTCTACTGAGCAAATCAACCATATCTATTGATAGCATTCCATGGAAAGGGCTGTCAGGAAAGAGACGGAGCACCCTGAGATGTAGGTCATGTTTGGTTGCGGGATAAAGAATTGGAGATAGCAATATGCAATCTCTATTCCTGACTGTTCCTTTATCCAAGGGATGAATCTAATTTCTGTTTGGTTGCAATGAACACTATTTTACGTAATGATTGCGGGATAAGTTGAAATATTGTTTGGTCGTATGGACTGGGATAAGGAAATCTTGCACTTTGTTTGCTTTTTGTTTGTGTTATGTTTCGGGGGTTGGTGCGTGTTGGTTGCGGTGTGGGTGTATATTTTGTTAATTTGGGCATATTCATGGGACGGAGGGCAGGTAAAATATGGTAATATGTGAACACAGTGGTCGAGGGTTGAGGATGGCTGGTTCACTAGTAGATGGTGTCGGTGCTCATACTTAAAAAAATGAGCCAACCTAGCATATATCTACGATAGCAACCTACTTTACATCATCCTTTTATGGGAGGAAAAAGAAATCAAGATCGTAGGAGGGCTCAAAGATGCTGGGATTGTAATGATCATTGCAGTTGCTTGGACAAGTCATGCCCGTTCGCTTATCAGGCCATATCATCACATCATTGCCAAATTTAGAAAAAGTTATCAACAAATATGCATCAGTTGAACGATGAGTGATATGGTTGCTTGTCCAACAATAGACAAACCATGCCCGCACGTATGACGCAACTGTTTATGTTGTTCTTCCAGCTTGTCATATTTTGAATGGTCCAACTTGTATAAGAAACTAGTTTTGAGCCCGCACCCGTGTGTGGGTTCTAGATCATCTCATTGCTCATTTTTTAAAAAATAATTATTTTTTAAATTAATAAATAAATATGATAAAATCATGTTCATTCAGATTTCTGATATTAGTCCATCTTTTTGGCTACATTATTTAATTGCAAGAGTAGATTTTTATTGCAAAAGTGGGCTATATTATTTAATTTACATATATGAGCTTTAATTCAATTCTTTAATATTATAATAATTTTTTATTTAATTAAATAATATTATATATATATATATTTTATCGGTGATAAGTTTGTGCTTACGTAAATAGCTTAAATTGCTATCCCACTTTCTCTCAATTTAAAAATAATTATTTTTTAGATTAATAAATAAATATAATAAGATCATATCCATTCAAATTTTTTATATTAGTCCATCTTTTTGGTTACATTATTTAATTACAAGAGTGGATTTTTATTGCAAGAGTGAGTTTTAATCATATCATTTAATTTACATATATGAGCTTTAATTCAGTTCTTTAATACCATAATGGTTTTTTTATTTAATTGAATAATATTTTATAAATTTTTTTTGATCCACATGGCATTCATAGGTGATAAGATTGTGCTTATATGGATAGTTTAAATTGCTATTCCACTTTCTCAGTTTCTACTTTTATAGTATATAATTAGATTAGATGCTTGTTGGTTTTTAATAAAATATTTAATTCAAAATTTTTAGATTTTAAAATTTTATAAATATAAATCTATTCAAATATAAAATCTTATCTTAGACTCTCTGGGATAAGATTTAGTATTTTATATTTATTTCTCTCTCCTCTCTTAAAATTCTATGAAATTCTACAGATGTATCTCTTAATTTTTTCTGAGGGACTCTTCAAAAGACTTTCATAGATGAAAAGATGCATTCTAATAAAAAGATGCATTCAATTTGAAAGTGACTTCGAGGAATACAACTCTTGATGTACAGATAGATTATGTTAAAGGATATATCCAATAAAATGATGCCTAAGCATCCAATCATACTTATCCTTTCACATCTATAAATAAGAAAGGAATCATATTTCCCATCCATCAAAATAACATCCACTTCCATCCAAAAAATAGCGGATTAAAGAAGAGAATTAAGTGATTAATTAAGTAAACTCAAGTGCACACATTAAGCACTTGAGAAGAGGATTGTGTGCACATAACAGAGGATTGAGAAAAATTGTTTCAATTAAATTTGCTGATTTTCAACACATTTGAATTTGGCTAATTTGGATTCGATCATGATTCTCCTTCATTAAAATGCAGTTCAAAGAGAATACGAAATTGTTTGTTGTATCTTAGAAGTAGTCCGCCATTAATTGTTTGCACTAGAGCAAATTCTACTCTAAATGAAGCACCTTCTAAGGCATGCCTTGAGCCAGATAACATCAAACCTTAATTTAAGAGGATTGAGAGAAACTATTTCAATTAAGTTTGTTGATTTTCGATGTATCTGGATTTAGCTAGTTCAAGTTTGTCTATAATTCTCCTTCTTTAAAGTGTACTTTAAAGAAAACATGAAATGGTTCGTTGTATCTTAGGAGTAAACTGTCATCAACTGTTTGCACATGCAGGATGAATTCTACTCTAAAGAAAGCACCTTTCAAAGCATCCTTGAATCAAGTAACATCAAACCTTAATTTATTTTTTTATTATGTGCAAAAAGATATTAATTAAATATCAAACATAAAATTATACCACTAAATACGAAAGATTTTTCAATAATTTTAGATTAAATTCATGCTTCATCTACTATTGTGTTTATAACATCCTTAGATGATTATACCTCTACAAATCTAGAGAAATTCTTATTGGGGTATCAGCTACTCTGATACCACTTGTTAAGGATCTAGTACCGATGAATTATGATAGGATAAAAGAAGAAAAATAAAATAAGAAAGTAATCAAGTACGTGAATTAGCCCAAGGGCTCGCCTCCACGAGACATGCAAAGCTTCACTATGAGAGAGAAAACCAAACAATATAAAAGAAACTTACCACTCAATCCTTCTATAAGGGTCTCTCAATAAGAAGCTCCAAAACTCTTACAAAAGCTCTCTAAAATCTTCCAAAAGTCTCTCAGCACCTTCGAAACATTGTCAACTTTTCAACGCAATAAACGATTCGTCAATCGAAGTTATATAGACTCTAAAAACTCAAAAACAGTATTCCAGTAGAAAACTCAAATCTAATCACACTCGAGATTGATCTGAACCGTCCGATCACGACCAGCTCTCTCCTGCGCCGTCGGATTGTGCACTACAGTCCTGATCAAGCTCAAATCGAATCTCAACCGTTCGATCATGATTAGATCGAACCAAAGTCATCAGATTGTGATTGGTCCATGGAACAATATCGTGGACCACGTGAAATGGCCTGAAAATGGTCAACTGGTCCATGTGGGCTACGGTAGACCGGCAGTCCATGATGGATCGCGTGGGCTTAGCGCCTGTGCCTGTGAGGCCCATGTGCGCCCCCTGCATGCGCTCGCGTGCCTAGCTGACCCAGCGTGTGACTGGCACAGTGTCGTCGTGCGCGGTCAATTTTGGGCTGCATCGCTGGTGGATCCCTCTAGTGAGCCTGAAGACTGGCTATCCTCTTCTGACCTTCTTTTACGTGTATCTTCTCCATCTGAACTTTATTTGAGCTATTCTTAGGTTCATTGGAATCCATTCATCATCCTAGACCTCGTTGTGGACTTATTATGAGAGAATTTAAGGCATCTTTCTCAATAATCTTTATCTCAACTCAATATTCAACCACCATCTATCTCTGAGAGCCTATGATCCATCTCGCCCCCATGCCCTGGGACATGCTTGCTATCTCATGGATGGACAAATATGAAAGTCGAGCCAGGCCTCTCGATCCCACCTCCATCATGGGCTATGTCTAGTCTGATAAAGACCTATTTGGAAAAGTCTCCTGCAGCAATAGAAACTTTACTCTGCGACGTCGCATGTCATCCTTTCGAATCTCTCGTTCCATGCTCGATCCATCTCCACATAGAGCTCCACCTCACACTGGGCTCTCTATTATGAGATAATGTCTTCTATACTTTCTTTCTCTTAGCACCATTCTACTGCCGTGTATGATCTTCAGGATTCCTCCATCAGCTTTCCATCTAAAGTCGATCGAATCTAGTTTGCTCAGTGAGATTAGATTCTTCTTGAAGCTGGGTATGTATCGGACCTCACTTAACTTCTTTACTATTTCATCATGGAGCTTCATGCTACCATCCCACTGCTCTTGATCTCACAACTCAATCTATCTAGTAGGAACACAGTGCCCTCACCAGTCTTTAGAAAGTCAAACATCTTCTCTCTGCAACATACATGATAAGAATAAGCAGAATTCATAATCCACTGAAAGAAAGAAGTAGATACCTCATCAGTAACCAGAAAGACATCATCACTGCCTTCTGTATCGGTACCGACTACCACCATAGTAGCCCTCGTCCGATCCTTAAGTTGTGGGCAATCTTTGACTTGATGCTCTAACTCATCGCACCTGTAGCATCTGATCTTACTTTAGTCTCTCGTCTTGGACCTGGATCATCCTCCTCATGATCCTCTATTGCTCCATCTACTGCCTCATGCTCCTTCAGAAATCGTCAATACTGAGCTGCCACCATCTGAGT
Source organism: Cocos nucifera (assembly GCA_006176705.1). Classification (NCBI taxonomy): domain Eukaryota; kingdom Viridiplantae; phylum Streptophyta; class Magnoliopsida; order Arecales; family Arecaceae; genus Cocos; species Cocos nucifera. The sequence goes on along the minus strand of QRFJ01000138.1, from coordinate 1,007,894 downwards.
TTGAAGCTGAATTCTTTCTTTTGAGAACCTCATTCTGAAATATTACTGCAGTAACCTCGTCCATCTTGATGGTGCTCTTTTCTACTAGAAGAGCAGTCACCAAGGACTCATACGAAGGAGGAAGCGACACTAGAAAGACCAATGTCCTAGTCTTCTTCTCAATTTTTTTGCCAATGCTGAGGGGGTCGGTGAGGATCTTCTAAAAGTTAGATAGATGCTTCCACATGCTCTGACCTTCGTCCATCTGCAGTTGATAGAACTACCTCCAAAGAAAGAGGATGTTAGTGAGAGATTTCGTCATGTACAATTTTTTGAGCTTTGACCATAGCACCATCAGAAAAATCTCATCAAGTACATGGATCACTACATCATCCGCTAAGTATAAGCGGATCATACTCACCGTCTGTATCTGAATCCACTTCCAATCCTTCACCTCCATGGTAGCTGGCATCTCATCGTACAAGAGAGCATCGATCAATCCTTATTGGATGAGGACATCCTTTACCCTTGCTTGCCATAAGAAAAAATTATCCTTCCTATCGAACTTGTTGATCTCCACCTTGATTGCACTTATCTTCTCCATATTCTTCAATCTCTATCACCAACTGCAATCTACGCTTTGGTACTATCTGACTCTGATACCAATCTGTTGGAGTATCAACTACTCTGATATCACTTGTTAAGGATCTAATATCGGTGAATTGCAACTAAAAGAAAGAAGAAAAATAAAATAAGAAAGCAACCAAGTACGTGGATCAACCCAAGGGCTTGCCTCCACAAAGCATGCAAAGCTTCACTATGAGAGAGAAAATCAAACAATACAAGAGAAACTTATCACTCAACCCTTATACAAGAGTCTCTCAATAAGAAGCCTAAAAATCCTTATAAAAGCTTTCTAAAATCTCTCAATAAGTCTCTTAACACATCTAAAATGTCTCCAACTTTTCAATACAATAAACGGTTCGTCAATCAGAGTTATATAGACCACAAAAATTTAAAAATAGTATTTTAGTAGAAAACCTAAACCTAATCACACTCGAGATCGATTTGGACTGTCCGATCACGACCGGCTTCCTCTTGGGCCATCGGATTGTGCACAACAATCCTGATCAAGTTCGGATCAAATTTCAGCCATTTGATCATGATCGGCTCAAATCAGAGCTATCAGATCGTGATCGATCTATGGAACAGTACTGTAGACCATGCAAAATAGCCTGGAAATGGCCAACTAGTTCATGCAGGCTGCGATGGATCATGACTGATAACTAGAATTATAGCTGAGTATAGGAATTACATCATAAGAAACTACTAAGCAAAAACTTATTCATCTCTTCAACACGAAACCATCAGTTTCACAACAAGTATCACTGAACATACCGACCATTAGACATCAATCGGAGCTGCGGCTGCATGCAAGCATGCCTCCAGACAATCCATTACTCAGTGAATAAATGGCTGCTTCATCATTGTACCAATCAAATAAACAATCAAATAAACCAAAGAGAAATCAAGTAAACTATAGAAAGTTAAAACAACTAAAAACCTAAAAGGTTCCTTGTGCTTAGGAGTATTTTATCGATAATTGAAGCTACGGCTGCATGCAAGCATGTCTCCAGGCAATCCATTACTCAGTGATTAAATGGCTGCTTCATCATTGCACAAAATCTAAAATATTGCCACCAAAAAAATAAAGAGATAGTTAAGAAAATTGTCAAATGGTGCAATAAATCTAAAATAAGCAAAAACTTGTTTACCTCTTCAACACGAGACCATCAATTTTACAACAAGAATCATTGAACATACCAACCGTTAGGCCACTTGATAGTTTTGTTGCAATAAATAGCATGCTTAGAAGAAACAAAGCATACAATAAACATTGTTGCCTTGCTGGTGAAAATTTTGAACTGCAAAATTATGAACTGTCAGGAATTCAAAGCCACCATAGATGATTTATAACACACATCTGAAACTAATAGATGATTTATCATGTCACATGGCTATTTAAATTATGAAATGTCAAGAATTCAAAGCCACCATTAACAAGATAAAATCAAGTTGGTCCAACTTCATTGTAAGCCTACCTTTTCAAGGCAAAGTCTAGCATGTTATCAGCGATGAAAGACCATATCTGTAACATATATAAAAGAAAAACCTAACAAAGTTATCAGGAATGTTGCCTACCTTTTCAAGGCAAGGTCTGGCATCCCTAAAATCAATAAAAAACTAGTACAAAGAGAGCAGTAATTGCAGTCTATGACATGTTTAGCCCCATGAGCAAAGCGATCAGTATCCCAATAGTCACAAGATAAACACAGGCCTTCAAGATCAGCATCCCAATAGTCACAACAACATTAAAATACAAGCATGCTAGAGAACTTTGTAGTTCAAAAATATGGGATCTGATAACATGTAGATTTAGAAGCCATTCGACAGTGCAAAGGTCACTTTAAGAAACAAAGTAACTATTGCAATAATTTGGCGACCAACACATGCTTGGAGAAGCCATATGCCAAAGCTGAGTCCAAACTGGAGTTAGATTCAAATGAAAGTCTAACTTATTTATTTATTTATAAAAAATAGGTAGATGCTTACATCAAACTGCAAATCCAATCCTATCTGATCCAATCTAGATATTAAATTGCAAATAGGATAATAGCACATATATATGATAGACAAAATGCAAGAGGCACAACAAGGATCTGCTGTAAGGAAGGTTCTAGCTAGATCATGCCAGCAGCAAACAACCAGTAGTAGCTAATTCTATAGCTAACAACTTCAATCATCGACTATGAAAGGAATATACTGACAAGTGAATGCATGCATAGGTTGAAATCAATAGATTATAAAAGCAAATACTGTAGAAAAAATTAATATAATAGACAGTAGAAAACTGAACAACTAGCAACATACTATCAAAGTCAGTAGGAACCTCTATTCTAAAGTATACAGATCTCTTTTAAATATGCCATGCATCAATCATAAGAAACACAATAAGGTCACTGCACCCTATAAATAGTAGCAAAATCAAAAGTTTGCATTGGTCCTTTACAATAATGCTCTATATCTTTTGGAAAAACTTATATTCTTCAACAAACCAACTTGCCACAAAGCCTACTCAAATAGTCATCAAAATGGACAAGAGAACATTTTGTTTTTCAAATAAATGGGCAAAATTTGGTGATTTGTGAGAAAAAACTATTGTAGATAAAGCACAAAAATAATAGTCTATTATTGGAAGCTATTTTGAGCAATGGTATCCACCAAATAATAAACTTCAGGATGAATATCATGTCTCTTTTTTCCAAGCACATGCTAAATTAACATAGGCCATCATTATCATAAAAAACTATCTCCAATTATCTTATATAGGAATATTTAAAAGTGAGGATAAAAGAGAAAAAGTTTTCTAATAGAATCTATACATCAAAATATTTAAAAGTAATTCATTTTATAAAATTTAAAAATAAAACTGAAGGATAATGAAAGCAACATGAGTAAAAAGGCAAAGATCCAGTAGTGCAAAGCCTAGAGAAATTAGATTAGTTTTTTAAAATAGATATTTTTAACATCTTTCTCCTTGTGAAGGCCATCCAACCTGAGCGGTTGGGCACATAACAACACAATGTTCACCGTTTGAAGTCAGTCAAAGGATAATATGGAAGAACTTTTCTGTTCAAAATAGAATTATAAATTGATTGAAGATATAGAATCTGAACCATAGCAGCTAAAGGATAATATGGATGATATAAATTTCATTCTCCAAGTTAGCACAGAGATAATTGGTCGGTGAATAAGTGGCTGCTTCATCATTGCACCAATCAAATAAATAATCAAATAAATCAAAGAGAAATCAAGTAAATTATAGAAAGTTAAAACAACTAAATAAGTAACTAAAAACTTAAAAGGTTCCTATGCTCAGAGCATTTTATCAACAATTAGAGCTGCAGTTGCATGCATGCCTTTAGGCAGTCCATTACTCAGTAATTAAATAGCTGCTTCATCATGGTACAAAATCTAAAATATTGTCACCAAAAAATAAAGAGATAGGCAAGAAAATAAGAAAATAAAATCAAAAAAACATGAAAATAAAACTAACAATGATAGATAGATGAAACTTATCTTTTTCTTAGGCTTGATAAATGTCTCAGATATTTTGGTGTTGCAACTCCAAAAGATCCCATCAACCAAGGCAGCCATAGCTTTTACATAAACTTAGAATGTAAATGAACATACATTACAAGTACTTGCTATTAATTAACTACAAGTAGTAGTCCATATGGACTTTAAAGTTTAATTACAAGACCAAAATTGATAAACATAAAACTTGCAGCTAGAGAACAATATTTTTAAGTGTAATTATTCCACAATGACATGAAAGAGGTTAGTTATATACCAAAATATCATCTAACTATACCAAAATATCACTGTGCAAGTCTTCTAACAAAAACTATCCACCGTGCACTGTTAATTAACAAAAAATTGATCATCTAATATAATCTAATCCCTAATTTCCAACTAAGCAGCCATTTTCATTTTTCAAATGAAGGACCGATATCTTCACAACCAATTTTTCTTCCTCAAGTATTTTTTGCTGAAGGGTAAAGAAAATAAAAAAATAATTAACATATAAATATTAATAAAATTAGAAAGAATTAATTAATAGCTAAAAGATAATTTATATCAATGTAGTTTTTATATCGGTATGTCTTGATCTGATCCAATTTTTAGCATAAACTAAGGTATCCACTGTCTTAAGAGCCAAAGAGCTCCTATAATCATCTAAGATTCTACCTCTAGCACTAAATGCTGACTCAGAAGCAACAGAAGAAACAGGGATAGTGAGGATATCCTTGGCCATTTTTGATAAGAAAGGAAACTTGAGAGTGTTTAACTTCTACCACTTTAGAATATTAAACTTTGAGTTTTCTTGAACCAATCCTTCATCCAAATAAACTTGCAAGTCACTTTTTGAAGGTTGGAAAGAACCACTAGTAGCCACAAACTCATTAAAACCTTGAAGTGGATCAAACATCCCACTATCAGGTGCACTACTACCAAAAAAAGGGTTTGATGTGTCATGACCTACACCAACCATGCTAGAAGAGGATCCTTCCCCACCTGAATAGATGTCATAAATTTCTTGCAAGGCATCCCTAATCTTTTGAATTTGAATATCAGATTCACCATAACCAGGAAATATGCTAGGAAAAGTGAAGGTGATGAGAGTCATTTTGTACCTAGGGTCTAGTACAATAGCTACTGTCATTAATATGTTGCACTCATCCTAATATTTGACAAATTTTTCTCTCATCACTCTAGCCATATTCTTCATGTACTCATCAACAGCCATAGATTGCTCCATCAATACCCTCCTAACATGACTAATAGAAGAAAGAAATAAATTAGCTATAGGATAAGTAGTACCAGATATAACATTAATAATAGTGCTGAACACCTCCAAAAACTTTCAAATCTTTTCATACTTGGCCCAATCTAACTCTGTAGGCAACCACTTGTAATTTGCATCTAAGTCTGCATAATAGAAAAATGCATTCCTATAAGCAAAGAAAGATTCCAACATCAAGAAGGTAGAATTCCATCTAATAGGTGCATCTAAACATAATCCCTTTTTAGTAAGAATATCATTATGCCTAGTAACATCACCAAACTTTGCTAACCTAGATGGTGACTTCTTTAAGTACTTGACTGTCTTTCTTACCTTTATAATGATACTCTTGTTAGATATATGTGCCCTAGAAGCCAGAATTGGCTGACACTTGTAATACACTTCTAGGGGCAAAATTATAATTTTGACTAAAATCAATAAATGGGTTATTTTCTATCACATATGTGTATTTAGTGTCTGTGATATATTCTTTGAGTTAATGGTAATGATAATTCATATTTTCAAGAGTTGAAAATTTAAGACATGAATAATCATTATTAACTCATAAATTGCTCCTGACCATAGGATCATCACGAGGATGGTGATTGATCCGGAAGATTGGTGTACAATCGCTTCTCTTTAGTAGATGAGTCTTGAGTCTATGGTGTGGAGACACCAGAGCGAGAGTACAGGTACTCGTTAGAGAACGAGGGCACTGAGCGTGACCACCTTGAGTAGTCATTAGGGAGTCTACCTTCTCGTCAATGACTGACTCGATGCTGTAGTAGTGTGTCTGATTCTTTGACCTGAGATGCATCGGCAGTTCACCTTGAGGGTATTATAGTTTGACTACACCATTACTCGGTCTCCTAGCCATATGGAATCCTAAGGTGTATGTTGGCTATGACATATTCATTGTAGGAACTGGATTGCATCAAGATGGAATCTATCTACCTCGGTGGTAGAGAAGTAGCCCTATGATGATCATGAGAATCAAGTCCAGAAATCCATGGCCATGGTAGAGTGAAATAATAGAAAGAGTTTCTATTTAGATTTTCACATTGGACTCAAATCGAATGATTACATCATATGACAGAGACTAGGATTTGACGAGTTCACCTAAACCCTAATCTGATCGAGGCTCAAGATAGAAGAACTGAATCACACAGGTAGCTACACTAAGAGGTTCGCATTCAGCTCTGATGGGTTGCCACCATATACTGCTAGGTGTCACTGATGGATTTTGGGAGCAATTAGAATTGTTGGGGATAAATCCCGCTCCCGCCGAAGTCTAGCCCGATGCTCGGCCCAATGCAACCAGTAGCCGCTGCCCCTACCACGGTCGAACTGTCTAGAGGCCGAACTCCCCTGCACCAAGGTCCGGGCCGAACTGCCTAGAGGCCGAACTCCCCTGCGCCAAGGTCCGGGCCGAACTACCTAGCTGCCGAACTCCCCAGCGCCAGGCTCCGGGCCGAACTCCCACCGCCAGTCGAACTTCCTGACGGCCGAGCTCCTTGGACTCCAAGCGGCAGGACTTCTTCGGGAGACGGACTCCTCCCAGACGCCCGTTCGGCCACCCGAGCTCCTCCCGGGTTTTCCTTTCGGACCAACTCCAGGCGAGCCCAGGCGGCCGAACCCCTTCGGACCGACTCCAGGCGGTCGAACTCCTCGACAATCGTCCCTCGGCCGAACTCTACAGATGGCCGACCCTTCAGCCAGCCGAGCTCCTCCCGGGTTTCTCCTTCGGCCAAACTCTGTTACAAGTCCGAACCTCCTCTGGATGAACTGTCGCTGCAGCAAGACCCGGACGGCGCCTTCCTCTCCGTACCGGACTCCATGCGGCCCACGATGTGCCAATATGGCTCCCGCGATCCACCGAACGATGCCATCCTCTCGCGTACCGAACTCCATGCTGCCCGACGACTCTCTGCCAGACGGCTATGGCCGTCACCATCACTAAGCTCCGCTATTAAAAGGGACCCCTCCAGATACGCCAAGGCCTGGCTCTCTGATCTCTTAAGCTCTCTGATCTCTAAGCTCTTCTCCTCTTCTTAAGCTCCGAACTATTCCGAGCACTCCATTAACTGTTGCAAGAGCTGACTTGAGCGTCGGAGGGTCCTGCCGGAGCACCCCCATCGCTCCGACGGGACTTTGTTTTGCAGGTTCCCCGCGGCGAACCTCGACGGCCTCAGACTCCAAGCGACCTCGTCGGCGACCAGACCAGTTTTCTTGCACCAACAGATTGGCCGCTAGAGGAAGGGCCTGAACCTTCGAGGTTCCCCTGTTCTTAAAGGAGTGCTCGGCGATGATTTTTCCTTCCCCTGCTTCCGGATCTCTCTCTCCCTCCTTCCAGGATTCCTTTTCTGGAAAGAAAAATGTCACAGAAGAGCCTCGACCCCGGAGGTCGGCAAGCCTCCGCGGCCCGATCCGATTCAGATTCGTCCCGCTCCACTCCAGCCCCGGCAACATACGGGCCCGCTCCGTATACGTGTGCGCAGTAGATGCGGAGCAGTTCGACCTGCTTGCCGCAGCAGGTCCGCAATCTTACGGAGGCGGATGCAGGCAGTGTAAAGGCCACGCATTCGCGGGGTCCGACACCCCTCGACCGGCGCGGGGTTCCCAGAGCCCTGGAACCCAGTCCAAAGAGCGATCGATGTGGGCTACCCGACCTCGACTCCTCGGGAGAGAAGGGCAACCAGCAAAGAGCCCCAAGCTCCGGACCGCGGCTCGACCAGGGAGAGGCTTCGGCACCTATTTCTGGCGAGAAGACCTTGGGGATTAAGGATCGTGAAGATTTTCTGGATCAAAGGCTCTGGAAATGGGCCGAACGCATAGAAAAAACTTCGTCATAAACTTTTTCCTCCCACCGCGGTAATGATATTGCACTGACCCTCCCTTTCTCACAGAAAAATGCAGGAACTAGTACCGTGCCGAACTTTAGCCTCCCATATTTTGAAAGCCTACGATGGGACCACCGACCGATCGACCATTGGAGGCCTTCAGGACGACGATGGAGCGAAGTCGAAGCCCATTCATGAAGGAACGGGATGGGGGGAGAAGCTCGGACAGACGGTCCGGATGTGCCCGCCAACAGCCCGTTAGGAACTAGAGAAAACCTCATCCTAAGCGTGAGCAAAGTCGAAGGCCCGCGTTTCATGAAGGACGGGATGGAGGGATAAGCTCGGACGAACGGTCCGTGATGTGCCCCCACATGGCCCGTTTATGGAACAGAGGAGAACCTCATCCTAGCGTGAGCAAAAGTCGAAGGCCCGTTCACTAAAGGACGGGATAGGGGGAGAAAGCTCGGACGACGGTCCGGATGTGCCCCCACAGCCCCATTAGGAACAGGAAGGAGAACCTCATCCTAGCATGAGCAAAAGTCGAAAGGCCCCGTTCACAAAGGACGGGATGGGGGGAGATAGCTCGGACGACGGTCCGAAATGTACCCCACACACCCGTTAGGAAAGGAGGAAAAATCTCGTCCTGATGTGAGCAAAGTCGAAGGCCTCGTTCATGAGGACGGGATGGTTGGGGAGAAGCTCGACGACGGTCCGGATGTGGCCCCACAGTCGTTAGGAACAAGGAGGAGAACCTCAATCCTAGCATGGCAAAGTCGACGGCCCATTCACGAAGGACGGGATTGGGGGAAGAAGCGGACAGATCGGTCAGGATGTTCCCCCATAGCCCGTTAGGACAGGAGGAGAACCTCATCCTAATGTGAGCAAGGTCCAAGGCCGAGCCTAGAGTCTACGACAAGCTTCGGCTGTAGAAGACAGAGGTTCTCCTTCGATACCTCAAGCTTCAACTTCGGTGTCAAGCAATCAGCGGGAGACGAGATCTCCCCAAGCGGATCGTAACCTTGACTGCAAGAGAGGAGGTCTCCCCGAATCGACTTGATTGATGAAGGCATGTCCACCTCCGACCTGAACCATGGGGGCGACATTGACTCCGGCCTCAAACAGCTTCACCAATTTGGCTGAAATGAG